>NW_023590739.1:1659597-1916045 GCF_014843425.1 Jatropha curcas
CATTCCGGATCAATAAATGTATGGTAGAACCGAGAGATGTGCGGCCGGCCGAGCATGGTTGTACGTGTGCCACTTGAAAATAGTCCCAATAATGCAATAAAAAAGGAGTGAGTGCACCAATCCATACAAAGAGCCTGCCATGTGTCCATTATATTCGCTCATATCACTCAGTGAGTGAAGAGGAATCTCATGGGGATTCAGGCAGAAGCCTATACTAATCACTTATCATTCCTTGGTATAACAGCAGCTAAAAAAAAAATGAGTAGTATCTTTCAGGCTCAAAAAGAATGATGCTATTATTAGCTATGCATCCCCATGCGCATAGTTGCAACCACCACACGCCAACTTCAAGTAAATTTCAATGCCTACGTGTAGGATAGCACTTATGAGATCTTAAAGCTGAGGTATTGGTGGTCCACATCAGTAGAAGAGTACATGAGCGAAAGTGGCCAGTAATCCGTCTTAGGAGAGCGACCCGGTATGCTCCAGAAGGCAGATCTGTGAGCTAACCCGTAGCCCTCGTCTCGACCGAACATCCGTAGGGCAGGGGCAAGGTCGCTGAAGGAAGCTAAACCTTATAAAGGGCAGAGATCAGATGTAGTCAGGTGAATCCTCGGTGACACGTCCGCTGAGAGTACCCCTGCAGACAGAAAGACTGAACTTCAATTTCACAGCCTGCTGAAAATAAAAGGGCTTGATAGGCCGTTCTCACTGAAGGGTGAATCAACGTCATTCACTATATAGATTATAGAATTGGTTAGAAACCCAAGATCGCTGGGAGCCATTTGTAATCATAAAAAATTGTGAAAATTCTACATACAAAGCTCAATTGCTGACCAGCTAACACGGAACTCAATATCACTATGCTAACACGCCCCCGGAAAGAGAGAATTCATAGTCTGGACGGAGAATGGACCTTCAATCAATCTGGCTGAGCACGAGGCGTGGAACGCTACTGAGGGGAAGATCCTTAAACGAGAGGGCTTCGAAGAAATCGATAGCATTCCCAACTCGCGTACGGCTCAGGTTAGACCGTTAAGAAGAGTTCTTCTTAGAGCACATGCTCGTAGTGCTTGAATATACGACACAGTCAATTTGAAAAGAGAACCGAGCTGAGGCAATCGGGCAGTGTTGAATACTAAAAAAAGTTCTAACTCTGGGATCGCTGGCAACACTTATCATTCCACATTCTTAATTCTGGCATAATGGATGGCCATCGAATAGATTGAGGAAATCTTAGTCACTAAAGGAGAAATCCAGACCTAAGTGTCCCATAAGCCAGAAGAGGTTAAAGCCACAGAATTACATTGTCGAAAATGCAGTATACAGAACAAAAGCTAAACCAACTCGAGCTGATGATGGACAAGATCAGTTTGGTGTTTCCCTCGGTTATATAAGTCCAAAACAGACACTCTGTCTGTGCAGGTTGGTCAGTTCAGTAAATGGCAAAGCTTCATCGCCCATTAGGCCAATAACATCAGAAAGGAACGTTCCGGCCAACTTATTAGATGCAGGGCTCCGCTATCCCATCCGCAACTAAAGGAATGCTACTTGGCTCATCTCCATTTTTTTCTGAACACTGACGAAAGCTTAACACTTTCCTTTTGAGGAATTAAAATAAACCCACCTTTCTTCGACCTCGCTCGAAAGGTCTAGTATCTACTCTTTCTAATTATAGTAATATAGTAAAGCCGTCCAATCCAACTAATTATCACAGCAAGAAAGCTCTTACCGGCATGGTAGTCACGTGAAGTGGAGAGAGCAGGAGGAGAGCGAGAGAGGAGAGAACATGGAGCGAGAGAAGATCCGACTCTCAATCTTGCTTTTTAAAGAAACAGAAACGCTACCGTGGTTAGTCTTGGATAGCTCGAGCAAATTTGGGGAAGACAAGACGGACGAAATGGTTAAAGGGATTAGAAGGAGCGGGAGACGATGTGTTGAGAAAGCCCCCATAAGTCTCTAACCGGAGACCGAGGGTAAAATCAAACAACTATCATAAACCTGGGTTTGTCACTGTTTATAGGTCCTTCCGTTTGGGAGTGAGGATGCTTGAACCCTACGGGTTCTAGCCCTATTCCGTAGTGGCGCGAGAGAAAAACCTCAATGTTTTGGTATAGCGATCTTACCATGAAACGAGTTATGATCTGCTTAGGCCTTTTATCGTCTATTCAATGAAGACGCGAATCAGCGTTCGTACTTGATTTGCCCATTATCTACATAGCTGCTTTGGCACGTTGGGGGGCGACTCTAAACTCACAGTGTAACGAGGAGAACTCCATACCGCAATGTGGCTGTTTGGGACCGGTCGGCATTGTCTCTCTTCAGGAGGGAAGATTTGGTAGATATAAAGCAAGGTTATGGCAAAGAGATTCACACAATACCAAAAGGATAGATTATGCACGAGTACGTTGCTAAACTCTTTACCTCGTCAGTCATTTAAGAACCTTTTGAAGCTGTTCCCTTTCTCTCAAAAGCAAGTACACTCTACTTTGTACTTTCTACGTTCTTAGCTTATTAAATAAATATAAGAGTAGTCTTTGCACCACTGCCATACAAAACTTTCATCAACTGAGGCCAAAAACAAGCCCCTTTTTTGTCTTGAGATAAGGGAGTCCTTGTAGTATATAATCCTTAGGCAGGGGCTTCATCTCCTGGAATCTGGACTTCTGTATGAGAAGATATCACATCAGGAGGACAAGACTCTCGTCCTCTTCACTAGCTTCTTGAGCAGCTGGGATATATTTTGACTCGTAGCTTCCAGCTTTCTCAGTCTCAGGGTTTGACAATTTAACCCCTCCCACTTCTTCAGTAAGGCTCTGGTTCAGCTTCTAGCCAGCTCACTTTCTCCCTCCTTACTCTGCAATAATCCCTCAAAAGCTTCCTTGTACACGCTTGCTTCTTTATATGCTACTCTATATGTTAGCTCGCTCTTTATCCCACAAAATTCTCAAACTGATCCATACTTCGTCCAAGAAATAAAGCATATTCTTCGCTCGTTTAAAGTAGTCTAAAACATCTTCTCACAACGCGCTCAAGCACGAAAGAACACACCTGACAATCTAAAGGCATATCTGTAATTCCCTATATCAGCCTACAAAACAGAGGGACATTATCTTTTTCCTACTTCCCGGTCCGCTGACAAGGAAGTACAAAGCGCCTGAAGAACTCAGCACTCCTGGAAGCAACTTAAATAATCCTATACTTGGCTTGTCTCTTCCTCATGGAGTCGATAGAGCAACCTACTAATACTCACATGGATCTGAGATGCCTTAATCGCTTCTTGCTTGCTGATGCGCTTGCTTGCGTTCATTAAGCCCATGGAACCTTTCTTCCTATTATATTAAAACCCCAACTTTTTCTAATCCCTCATCTTGACTCGCTAAAGCTTATCACTTCCGGAACCCCTCTCCCTCCCGGAAACATTCTTTATGAAACTCGCTTCCGGCTCAGCAGTAGAGACACGACCTGTTACCATGAATTGTAACTGTCTAGCCATTATGTAGCTGCCTATAGAGATCCCACTTCTTCTATAGCTTTCACTTTATCGGCTATCTGTCTCTCCAGAGCATGATCTCTTTTTTTCACTGGATTTTCCCATCTCTAAGGCGAAGTGCCAGTCCAGAGGAGGAAATTGTGCTAGTTGAAGTACGAACTCCGTATCGGGCTGAGTGGCCCTGGGGTGCGTCAGAGAACAAGGATTTAAGGAGAATTTTTTGAGCCAAGAAAGACCGACTTTGTTTCGAGAACTTTCCTCAAAACACCACATCCCCAGACAACTCCCTGCTGCCCCTTTTCCACCGTAAGACAAGACGCGCAAGGTTCGTAGGAGCGAAAAGAGTTCGGTGCGAGAGTCAAGTAAATGCTAATTCTGCATAAATTTTGATCCACGTACCGAAGCGAGGAACATACCGAATGTGGACTATCTTCCGGACGCTTTTGCGGAAGCAAACCCTGCGTTTCATACGAAATTCCCTAATTAAGTTTGCAGCCTGCTCGGGTTCCAGAAGGTATATTCTCTTGCCTCGAGACTATCAGCCTTATGAAACGAGACTGTTTCCACGATTCTACGATAGGCGGCGTGGTGGGCGAGGCGTATCTACTAGCACAAAACACGGTGGATAACGGAGCTTCATGCTGAGGGTGCGATTTGACGGGATAGAATACACTAATTGCAGACGGAGGTAGAACGGGGGAGAATTATGGGCTAGAAAAGGTCCTCGCCCCTCTTTAGCACATGGTCCTAAAAGATCAAATCTCAAAAGCGGTACTGTACTAAAAGACTTAGGCCAGAAGCGGAACTAGAACTATAATCTTCCGAGCCTACCCTTCGTGATATATGATTTTTAAAACCTATGCTGATTTTGGATGGCGCCACTGCTCCCTCTGTGAAATCCATCTTTCCATGCGTTTATGGTAAATTTATTGTTTTCTTCAATGTTTCTGCTTTCTCTTAGTCTTTCCGTTGACTGATCCCCTATCATGTTTGCCAAGCGCTTGTTACCTAACATTACGGATGAAGAAGACCTTGCAACTTATTATCCTTTCGATTAAGAAGAATAGGTCGTCAATATTTCTCAATTGGCGACCTTCAAGGATATCACTCGAATAACTTCATTTGTGATAAAAAATTATCATAGGCTTTACCAATACATGTAGTTCCGCTTGCTTACAATAAAGCTTTCAGTAAAGTAATGGGAGTAAGCAGTGAAAAACATCTTATTCATTTGAAATAGGTTTAACGCATTTTATAGAGGAAAATTCGAAAAAGCTTTGCGTGTTGAATGGTATATTCTTATGCACGATAAAAGAGTCTCCGCGACCCAACACTGACTTTCCGAGTGATTGACAAGCAGCGGGCAATGGAACGGAGTTTTCAATTCATCGCGACAGGAGTGTCACCAAGTCTAAGAATGGGGCGGTCATTCCAACGATAAGGGGGGCTTCCCGGTGTATCGCTCTGAATCCGCAGGAATCAGGAAGAGAGAAATGGAAAGAGAGGTTTTTTTCTTATCGGTGCAAAAATCGAGCCTGATCGTAACAAGCTTTAGTTAGACGGCGACCGGCTTTAAAAAAAAAGATGGAGATTTGCTCTATACTTAAGCTGCCCCGTTCATAGATGGATCGCCTCAGAGAAGAACAACTTTTTCGGGGGCATTAGGAAGATATAATGAGCGAAAGTATTTATACTTCTCACGAAAGGGATACCAGAGAATGGAATGAAACTCGTGATTGGATTGATTTAAAGATCAACCTATCCCACATGGCCACATAAAGCGCCTTCATAAGATTATTTAAGTAGGAGGTGAGGGTTTCTTTCTCGTGCCTTTGACGCGGTGAAACCAAGCATACGTTTCGTTCTTAGGCGGCCCTCCCGAACAGGCCAAAGGATCTGAGAAAGACATTGGATCTAATTCCCATTCTTACTAAAAGTCAAGTCACGCCAAGGTCTGAAACCTGGTTTTGTAACTCAACCCCGATTTGGGACCCACAAAGATGTCACATTATTCGAAGGTCAAAGACCATCCTAATGACTTAGGTTTAGGGGCGCATTTCTCAATTTTAGAGCACTCACACTGTTTTTATTTAATATAGCTGTTCGAGAGAGATTCTTTAGCTCCATCATGAGAATTGTAAGCTAACCGACGATCCTCATCTGATTTGTTTCCGATCCGGTTGGAGTTATCCGACATCTCCGAATCGAGTGGCTCTAAACTTAAGGTTGGCCTACCTCTGTCACGTATACAAAGATCGAGGGGACTTTTCGAGAAGTCTTAATTTCCAAGCTAAAAGAAACTTGGCTGTAACATTGCTGAGAAGAAGTCCTAGGACGATTTTCATTCCTTCATAAACCTTTAAAATAAAAAGCGATGTGCTGTTACGTGGACTTTGATAAAACTCGAGCGTTACTTTCCCTTTTTTGGTCTAAGAGACAGGGACTTAGGTACTTAAGACTCGGCTCTTACACCACGTTTAATTTGAAAACTGCTTCTTTGGCCTACCATTGGTAATCGGCCTGTGCATTGGATGTACAACCTTTTTCCCTTCGGCATGCTTCTAAGGCCTCGAACTCGCCACTAAGTACGAAGGTCTAACAGGAAGGAGCTTTCCCCGAAGAGGTGCTTTTCCATGGGGAGAGTAAACAGGAAGTCGTTCCAACCTCTTTCTATATCGGGTAGATTCGGTCTTCAATAAGGATCGAAAGAGGTCTGGCTAATATTGGTCCGAGACGAGGTCCCAACGGTACACTATATGCAGGAATGTAAAATTCCCTTCCCCTTCGTTCTCTCACTTCCCGTTCAGGTCTGGAAGTGACATAGAAGAGGAAATCTGTATCCCTGTCATCATTCCTGGCCGCTGGAAGCTCCCTCCCTTTCTCACAAGCTTGGTTTAGAAAGTACGATTTCTCATTGGCCACCAGCTCCAGCTCGTCTACGGGGCATTCATTCTCCATAGCACACTGGGCCCTTTTCTTTAGCTATGTACCTCAGGCCGGCTGGGCCGAGGTAGAGTTCCTTCCCTTATTGGCAGAATCTATAGGCTTGGTGCTCTATTATTGATTTTTGCAATAGCCAAAAAACTTTTTTTTCTGGTCTGCAAAGAGGAAAATGTACTCAGAGGGCTTATGCCCAAATAGGGCTTTTTATCTCTTGCAATGTATGCACTTCGTTCCTCAATTCATGTATCAAACAAAGGAAGCTTCATCGGGAAGGTGATATGGGAATGTAAGCAATATGGGTCCTACCTATTCTGTAATTGATGAAGCAAAGACGAAAAGCTAAAGCCCACACGAACATATAGGTAACAACTTGAAGATTTGACGACGCCCAGGTGCGACTCAGAGAAAGTCTATGCGTCCTAAACTTCCTACCTGCAAAAGGTGTAATCCAACGTGGCAAGGGACCATGAAACATTTCTACTTTGTTCTTGTGATAGCAACTTCAATGACATTTCTTTGTCTTCCGAGCTTTGAATAGCCGTACCCTCAGGATGAGATTACTCCTTTCCTTTGTTTGACTTAGCAGAAGGAAACTTTGGGTTTTGACTAGCAGAAAGGGAAGACAAAGCCTTTCAGTTCACGCATCTTTAATTCCGGAGCACTTCTGCGAGAATTGAATAATATAAAAGTAGCAATGTTGACCCTTCTGTCCTTTCTTTGAGTTGGAGCTAAGCCTAGGTTGAGTTGGCACGTTTTTCTTCGAATAAAGACAGTGGGGAAGACAGAGTATGAAGCGGGAAGCAAGGGGCAGAAAGCTATTCGACCGATCTAATAAAGCCTTTTATGGAGGGAGAGGGAGACTAGGGAGATAGAAAATCAGCTGGTAAGACGCAACGCCTACAACGTTTTTCTATTACGGAAGAGTCGGCAAAGGGGATGGAAGAACATGCCGGAGTAGCTCGTGCTAGATGTTACGAGGGCATAGTTGAAAACAGGAAATATCGATTAACAATTACAGATAAGTGAGAAGTGTGCAAGGCCAGGTAAGGGCTTAGAGTGAGGGACGAGCCGCTTTTGCAAACATCCTACTAGCCGCAGATCCTTGAATTGTGATAGGTCTTTCGTACTGTGGTTGAAGAGTTTGCGATTGTCTTTTCGAGAGCAGAAGGAGATATGAATTTCCCAATTCAGAGGCGGGTAAGGGCGAGGCACAAGAGGATGTCAACTGGCCACCAATGACCCTTTTCGAAGGCAGCTCTTTCAAGCATGCCGCACTATATGTCTCGGAATGGTCGAACCGCTTTTCCAAAAAGAACCCTCTACACTCAAACTTATTAGAAAATATATAATCATAAAAGTGGCTAAACATGAAGAAGACTGTAGCGTGAAACTCTGATACACCAAAGTGGACTTCTAAGGAAAAAAAAGAAGCATACAAGCAAGTACATTCGAGCTTAGCGTGGAAGGTAGGTTCAATAAAAAGACCTCGGTAAGGAGGAGGAAGTGAATAATCTCTTAGCCTTTTGACTTTGACGATCAAATTTCCTCCACACACCGGCTACGGTTGCTGCGACTAAGGAAGAAACTTTTCAGAATGGTAGTTTTTTGAAGGATTTCTATTTTGATGGGGATTTAAGGGGATAAACACATGCACATGAATAAGCAAAGCAATCGCGGGCAGAAGACTCAATACATTGGAAAAAAGTACCGAACTACAACATATAGAAAACGAGTAAAACAAAGATTAAAGAAGAGCCTTCATTCTATGAACTTCTTTATTGAATGAATCTTTGGTTTGTCAAAGGCTCGTGAAGGAAAAGTTCACGCCTGCCACGTAACACCATCAATGACAACAACACAAGAGGGAAGCGGAATAGCGCAATAGCAGAGCCCATAAGCTTGTACTAACACTAAAAAAAAAAAATAAAAAAGGGCATTCCCGATAAGAAAAGAGCGATCCAGCGGAAGCCATTCAAAGACCAAGCTTGAATAGGAAAGAGCACTGAGGAGCATTGAATAAGTCTGCAGAGCGGAGGGGTCAGGAACTATGGCGGCCTTAAATAGGAAAAAGGTTGAGGAAGGGATATGAGCTGATTCCTTACTATAGAAGAGAGAAGGGAGCTGGACCAAGCCATGCCGATGCGTCCCAAGTAGTACCTTTTGAAAGCCCAGCCAGTAGCATTGCGCGAAATCACAAGATAGCGAAGTCATTGAGGAGCGCGATCCTATATAAAAGTATAATAGTATTAATACACGTCAAATTGTTAACTATATCATCTGATCATCAGAGAGATATGTAGCGACGTAGACAAGCCCTTCGCTTTACAACAGTGATGCGCGTAACAGGTTGTCAAGCTTTCGACACCAGCGGTCTACTTAAAGCTAAAGACACCTGTTCAAAGGTAAGGGTTCCAGACGCAAGCCTAAGAAACTCACGCTGTAGTACCTATTGTCCTTCTCTATAAACCCCAGAAAGCACACAAAAGAAGAGAAAGCCCTCCTGTGAGCTAGACAACACGCACGTCAGCATTCCGTCTCAACTATTTAGGGTCCATGATATCAGTCCCTGTCTCTGTGGGCTAATTGATTAAGATTCTCTTCCACCGTATAAACCATTTGATTCTCCAGATTGGCTCAGACAGACCATCACGATTGGAATAAATAGGTTTATTGAAAGATTAAGAATTATGTACTTTTTTCCGTTTCTTTTTCCAAGTGCTATCTACAACTCCCATTAAACAGATGATAATCTTTGAAGAGCTAAACTATTCAGCCAATTCTTCAAATTAGTAGGTATGAAGTGAGATTGCCTTACGTATTGTGGGTCCTTGGAAAGTTCTCTAGTGAACTATAGTTATATATAGACAGCGGGGAAATTGGTGAACCGAGTTTAACGGTTTTATAAGTCAATGACCGTAGGTGTCTTTCTTGCTCTCGGGTGAGTTTCAGTTGGAGTTGGTCGATTCGGACTAGGGGTGGCAGTTTAAGGCATTTACAAATTCCCAAAGTCTACAGCGTAGGGTAAGCCCTTTCTTCTATGCCAATGTCCGTGCTTCTATTCCCATTCGTCCAGACTCATCTCATGGATGAGGTCAGAAATCAAGAACGAAGTTCCGAACACATAAAGCAAAAGTCCATAGTCGGGGTAGCTGAAGACGAGATAGAAGGAAGAATGAAACCTCATAACCACTCGACAATAGGGGAGTCCCACTCCCGTGAATAAGGAACAGTGGCTAGCCAGCCTTTTCCGGACAGCTGGAATGCCTATCCAAATCTCTTTCCAAGGACAGTCTACTAAGCCATCTCAACCACCTCTGAGTGAGAGCACACTGCTTCTTCTAGATCTACATGAGTAGAATGTAACTATTGCTCTGCCATCGTCGCGGGAAGTGAGCCAGCTAGCGCAGAACTCATGCTTTCTCAACTGCATTGAATTCGGGATCATTGGAAGCTGTTCTTAACTTTATGCCTGTTCCTTTGATCCTAGAATACTCACTGACTGATCTTTATAGTGAAGTTCAGCTGGGATTTCAAGCTAGTCGGTATACATCCAAGACCTCTTTCCGTCGGGAATTGCTGAGAAAAGTCTTCACCTGGACTTTGGTAAGAATTGAAGAGTGTTATCTCTTTTCCAGACTCCTGGCTTTTCAATGGGTGAATCCTGCATAAGCTTTCCGAACTGTGTAGAGTGCTCGTTTCGTATTGCACACTCTCGGCACGAGAGATCCTATATGCCGAAGAACGGAAATGCTAAGTCTCCCTTGTCCTTCCCGGAATGCTATCAGTCAGTCCAGGCCAAGGGGTAGAAAGGCTTTTGCAAAACCAGTGCATAAAGGGCAATCTCGCAAGCTTCAAGCTTCAGTCCTGTATTGAAGGCTGGTTTTGAGGCACGAAGTGCTGTAGTGGACTGCCTAGATTGGTCTGAAGAATGGATCGTAATACAGTCCGAGGATCAGGACGCGAAAGAATCAAGATGATAGAACTTGCACAATAACCCCCCCGCCCACTATTTTAATATTGCTTTTTTGATCCTCCCTCCACAGGGCAATCAATGAAGAGAAAACTCCTGCATGGCCATCCATGTACTCGAAGAATCCTATCGTTCTCTAGTGCTGAGTTGAGAGATTTCCCTTGAGAGTAACGAAGTTTAAAGAAGTCAAACAAAAATCAGTTATATTATGCAATGAGGCTAGATTCTGTCTTTGTTTCCCTTATTTTCCTTTAAGTCCTTTCGCTGCTAACTAAGGATGCATATTGCTTTTCTTTCAGGGAGCTGGATTATCGACGCTGATAAAGATCAAGATTGGACCATAGCAGAGTTCAGATAGAATCACATTGCAATGAAAGAAGGACTTTCACTACCATTTTCATAAGCAAAGCGCACTCAAGAGAGGTCAAGTCGATCAGGAAGCCAGCTCAATCGCCGGTATTGATCTTTTCATTATTATTATTATTATTATTATTATTGCCTAGTAGTATGCAATATTAGATAACTATCCTCATTGATAATGAAAAAAGATTTATCATAAAGCTATCACACACACATATGTATTAGGAATAAACTTGAGCTACAGCAGAAAAGGAGAGAAAATTCAGTAATGATTCATAATCATATGCAAATCAATATTTATTCCTTTCACTCTATAACAACGAAAAAAATGAAAATATGAGTATGGTTGTACTGCAAATCCCCTCAATAAGGAAACAAATCAAGAGTAAATGAAAATCTAATCTTATTTTATGTCATCTTCTCACTTTCTTTATGCTTCTCCCCTAAAACCATTATAGAACAAAAGAAAAGTGTCGAGATTGTAGATAAACTATGAAAGAAATTTTCAATGTTCTTTGATATGCTAAGTGAAAGAAAAAATGAAAGAGAACAATTTACGTTGCTTTGAAAAGAAAAATTCATTCGTCACAAGGACACTGCCGAAAGTATATAAACAACAATTTTCTATGAGCTTTCTATTAATCTTCATTTGCATCTTGAAATAAAACAACATATAGAGAAATAGAAGTTGATTCAGCAACAATACAATAATATATTTGGAAATAAAAAAAAAGAAACAAAAAGAAAATAACGCAAAACTACGAAAACAAAAAATAGAGAAATAATATGTAGTCAACTAATAAATTAAGATGTGTGTAATCGAATTGGTTAGATGCTTTACAACCTCAACTTGCTCATATAGATAAAAAAGAAATTCAAAAGTTTTAAAATTATATATTTTTGAATTTCAAACCAAGTAAAAATAAGTTTTAAATACTAAAAAGATATTTATAAGATATATTTTGTTATCTTAACCAATTATAAATATATATATTGAATAAAAAATTATTTTCCTAACTAATTATTTATCCATGGAAAACTAAAAAAATAAGATAAAAAAAACTCAAAAATTTATTAAAAAAAAGAGAAATAAGAATACTGGAAGCAGAGAATATCAAATCAGTTTTGCAGAGATATTTTTTTATTTGGGATTATATATATATATATACTCCCTCCATTCACTAAATAACAACAAATAAACACTTTACTTTGTTCCATTTAAGTGCTCATTTAGGATTTTGAGAGCAGATTAATAGTTTTTTTTCTATTTTACCCATATTTATTAGGGGTAATTTATTTGTATGCATATATTTAATTTTCTCTTTTTTATTAAATTAAAATTTTGACTATACACATAACTAAAAATTTTTCATTATATCAAGACATGGAAAAAATGAGATAGAAGTACTATAATTGTGGTGCTTTAATATAAGATAAAATTAGCGTTGGTTTTGTAGTAAATTAAATGTGGAGTTTTTATACTCATAAAAAAAATGTGGAGTTTTTAACTTTAAGAAGGGAATTTAAGCTTTCTACTATTTATTTTTAGAAAATTAATATGTGCCAATCATTTTCTTAATTATTGTGAAAGGATGAAATATTACTATTAAAGTAAAACAGAGAGAGTATTTTCAA
Organism: Jatropha curcas; assembly: GCF_014843425.1. The sequence goes on from NW_023590739.1 coordinate 1,671,999, forward strand.
TTTGACATGTTATAACAGTATCGAATAGGTATTTAGTTCGACATATAACTTATATTTAAGTGATAATTTAATAGGTATAAACTGCAGCTATCGAGCTATTTCTTTTGTTAATTTTCTGAAACAAATAATTTAGTTAACTCTAAATGAATGCTACATATGTTTATATATATTGGTCAGGTTTAGACATTTTCTATTGTACATAAAATATATGTCTCCTAAGCATATTATATTGCAAGTTGTGACTATGTAAACTCTAATTATTGACTCTAACTGTGTTTATATATATATATATATATATAGAGAGAGAGGTTAGCTTTAAACAATTTGTATTGTACATATATGTCTCTTATGCATATTATATTAGTTGTGACAATTTGTGTTGTACATTTTGTATTGTGTTGTACATATATGTCTCTTATGCAAATTAATATGAAATCTAGGTATCAACTTGTTTCTTTCGTTGATTTTCTATTACGAATAATTTTTGTTGACTCTAATTGATTGCTACATGCATGTATTGGTTATTAGACAAATTTTTATTGCACATAAAATATGTTCGTTATGCATATTATATTGCAAGCTATGAGTATAGAATATTATCTCTAGGTATCAATCTCTTTCTTTTGTTAATTTTTTTTTGTCACAAGTAATTTAGTTAATCTATATATATATATATATAGACAATTTCTATTATATATATAAACAATTTCTATTATGCAGAAAATGTCTCTTATTCATATTATATTGCAAGTTATGAGTAGAATATAAACTCTAGATATTTCTTTCATTGATTTTTTTGTTACAGATAATCTATTTAACTGTAAGTGAGGAGTACATGTTTGTATGTATGTTGTAAATATTATGATTTTTTATTTTCAAAACCTTTTCTATCAAATTGAGCTTAAATCTTGAATCAAAATTAAAAACCTTAAATTGAAAATTGACTATTGTAATTGTATGTTATATTTAATTATTACTTGATTATATAATTATATTTGTTTTGGGTAAATTTGCTTTCAAATTTGAGTCATAGGATGTATTTGGACTTAATTAATTCAAAATTAGATGTTGAAAGACAAGTTAGATAAAAAAAATAAAAACAAAAAGAAGTTATTGGACTACTGAAAATTTAAAAAAAAAAAGTCTTATTTCTGCCATTAAATGAAAATATAACGGACTAAATAATAAAATGTGAAGACTAAACTGCTAAATATTATAGAATATTCTGATTGGTTTTCTCACTTACGTGAAAAGTGAGAAGTCTCGAGTTTGAGCACTCTCGATCATAAGTGTTTTCACAAATTTAGTGAATCTATAGGATATTATAGGATGTAACTCATATATAGCCCATTGAAGCTCCTATGTGTCAATATATATATATATAGCCCATTTGAAGCTACTATGTGTCAATAATATATATATATATATATATGATATATGGTTAATTCAACTATATGTTAATCCTAATTCAAGAAAGAAAAATCTTGAAAACTAGATTATCATGGATTATCATAATTTTAATAATTTTAGTTTAATATCTTATACATAAACTTATACCATAATTAATTGTAAGCAACCTAACTTGCAAAGTTGAAAATGTAAGTCTTTTATGATTATTTTTTATTTTCTTCAAATTTCGAAATTTCTTTATTGTTTAGGAATGAGATCCCTCCTTCATTTTATAATTATATATTATTATCATGTTGTTTATTTATTTATTTATTTATTTTGAGTATTGGGGAGGGAGATTCAAACCTGAATCTATTATCAGGTCATATATACACTTATTACTAGGTCATGCCTTAGTGTGCTTGTTTATTTAACTTAATCTATTTAATCTATATAATTATTTTAATTCAACCTGTATTTGTTGTCCCATTAATCTTTGTATCAGATTCTATTTCATTTGTATGATTGCAGTGATTATATTCACAATCACATATAAACACAATTCATAGAAAAGTAATTTATTGTTAATTAGAAGTTTTATGTAAATAACTCAACTTGTATTATCTTAATAACTTAAATATTTTAAAGTAGGAGTACATAAAACGAGTGCAAACAATAACCCATTAAACAAACATCAATTCCATATTTGTTCAGAGACCAACACTCCTTATGGATATATATGTGTGTATTCAGCCAACATCTTATTTTAATTTAACTATTTTAAACTACGAATACCAAAAACGAGTACAAACAATATAAAAAAACACCAATTCCATATTTATTCAGAGACCAACGCAGCTTATGGATAGGTGTGTGTGTGAAAGGAGCTCAAAGGCCGGTATATGCTTTCAAAGAATGGTGCTGCTTTATATGCTTTCAAAGAATGGTGCTGCTTGTGACCTTCAGGGGTACCAAAGAAATGAAGCAGACCAATGTGATCGAAGGGTTTATACATTAATGGATGATCATCATCAACAAATTCTTCTGGCACTTGCATTATTCCTTTGACAAATGAGAATAGGCCAACTGAGAGTCTTTTCTCCTTACTTTTTATTGTCACTCTATGATCACAACCATCAATCCTATCATTGCTCCATCCCTATCATCAAATTCAAACACTCATCACAACTAATTGATTTATATAATACTCATTCCGTCAAATAATTTTTATCCTGATTTAATTTGCATATAAATTAAGAAAATTTAGTTAACATGATTAAACTATAATTTTTACTTTGTTTTTTTTCTAATATACCCTTATTTTAATATCCATTTGAAATTAAACGATCCATATTAAATCGTTCTTGAATACTAAATATCGTCTTTTATCAAATTTATTAAATGGCCTCTAGAATTATGATGCAATTTATTAATATAAAATATAGTTCGATAGTTACTGAAACTTTTAGTCCCTTACCATGATTCCTTCGCCTGCCAAGACTAAAAAATCTGAAGAAGCTAAGTGAACATCAAGCCACTCTCCATTCTTTGGTTTAATTTGCAAAGCACTAACATCATTCTGATGAAGTATGGTAAGGAAACTTTTGTCCATATGAGGGTGCAATCCCTGTTTGGTTTCATTTTCTTGAGGAACTATATAGTTCAAAAATCGGGAAAAGTAAGTGGTTGATTCCATATGGGACTCATAGTACTTCTCCATCCCATAACCATCGAAGATCATCTTCACCACCATTTTATGTAGCTCTTCCACTGTCTTTGTGTATGAATGAACAATTTTGCTATCAAATAAAACAGAAAATAATTAAATTTTGAAAAATATTAGAACCGAAGCTAGCTAAAAATTAAAAAAATCTCACCAGAAATTATTATTGCCATTAGGCCACATGGTTTTTGTGAAATCTTGAATTCCTTCGAGAGTTTCTGCACGAGTGATTGCCATGGATTCATAAACAGCTACGAAGCATCCATACTCCTCTAGTGCTTTCAAAACATCCTTGCATTTGCTCACCCAACCACTAGTTCCTGCAGCCTCCAAGTTTTCACTTGCGAAGTCTATCACAGGAAGCTTGGAGTTGGACAAAGAACCCATAGATAAAATTATAAAATTATATTATGATGAAGGATAGAACAAAATAGAGAGGAAAAACCCTACTTTTTGTGATTCTCAAAGCTCTTTGTAGTCTTAGTATTTATAGACTAAATCCTAAATTAAATAATATGAAATAATTAAGAATCCAAGGACTTGGAATAAATAAAAATAGTCTTCCTATTAATATTGATCGAGCCATTAAAAAACAATTACCTTACGGTTCACTAGAGAAGCAAGCCACACATGAATACGAAGCTTGCCTTGAGCCAAGCCACAATTTCCCATTCAGGACTAGTTTGGTTTAATGATTCATACCAACTAGTGGCTGATGGTTCATAGAAGTTAGCTGTTTATTGTTCGTGTTCAGTAAAATTTAGTAGTGGTTACTGTTAAAATATAAATGATTATTATAAATGTAACTATTTTTATATATTATGATGTACAAGTATATACTTCATCTGTTTTCTTTATTTACAAAAAATTTCCTTTTTAGGTGTATTTTTTATATAAAGAATTTTACTCAAAATAGTATTATATAAAGAATTTTACTCAAAATAGTAATTTTGAGATGCAAGCCAAGTTTAAAAAACTAGAATGTCATTGGGAGTGTATGTGTTTGTTTTAAGATTGAAGCCCAACAATGAAGGAAAGTGGCATACAAAAATATTATTCTCAGCATTTAATGTACACGTGTTTCAAAGGACAAGTTATCAACTCACCTTTTCATTTCATTTTAAAGTAATAGCGGTCATTTTTATAATTTGGCCACAAAATTAAAGTTCTGATATTAAAAGTCAAAATAATGGCATGTAAACATAAAGTTAACCCTTATTTGTATGTTTGATGAATATATGTTGAATATATGTCCACTTTTATCAAAAATTGTAAATTTAGAGCCACAACTGTTGACGTTAGGAACGAATATATGTTATGCTCAGTTAAGTTTTGAAAAACAGTCACGTTTTATTTTTAAAAGGTGCCAATATGTTATGCTCAGTTAAGTTTTGAAAACAGTCACGTTTTATTTTTAAAAGTGCAGGTGTGTTTTGATTAATGACAAAAGAGGGAAATTAGAGTTTGTTTGTAGTACTTATGCACTTTTTCAATAGTTTTGGTTTCTCTGTGTTAATTAACAGTTGTCAACTTATGGAAGCCACTTCCATTTTGTGGCATTGTTATTAATAATTATGCACTTTTTCAGTGGTTTTTGTTTCTCTGTGTCAATTAATGGTTGTGAACTTCTCTAAATTTGTAGCCTTTTTTATTATTAATCTTGCAATTTTGTAAACCATTTTGTGGCCTTATTATTATTAGTTTTGTAATTTTTTAATAGTTATTGTTTTCTGTATTACGTAACGGTTGTGAACTTTTGTAAGCCACTTTATGACCTTTGTTGTTGATCTTGCACTTTTTTAAAATACAGTAATTTTTTTTTTTCAAATCCTTGTTATGGTTGAATTCTTTTGTAAGTCATTTTATGGCCTTCTATTAATACTTAATAGTAGTTGTGAACTATTGTAAGTTATTTTGTGACCTTATTATGATCAGTTGTGCACTTTTTCAAATCATTATAATGATTGTATTCTTTTGCAATCCACTTTGTAGTCTTATTATTATTTGTTGTACACTTTTCAAAATGTGAATTTGCCAAACATTTTGTTAGATTGTACATTTTTTAAAAAACTTATCACTTCAAACTCATACTAAAACTAGTTTAGTACTCACCTTCAAATTAAAACTTGTCAAGAGGTCAAATACAGTAATTATCATTTTTAAGAAAGGCATAAGTATATGAATATAAATTAATAAGACAAAATAAAAAGATTAAAAATTGAGAAAATAATTAATCTCATTAATTTAGATCAGATCAAGGAAACTTGGATAAAAAAACGAAAAAACAAAAATACATATTTAAAGAACAAACTCTTAAAACTAAATGTAGCTAACCATTTGAAGACATAAGTTTAGAATCTATCAATTTTTTTCGTTTTTTGAGTAGGTATTATATAAAACGTCCACATTCTAATAAAATTTGATAGAGTGAATAAAGAAAGTTTAAAGTGACGCTCAAATGATGCAAGTAGGTAATAAATATACTTCTTGGAACTGCCTTTTGTATCGTCTATTTTTTCCATAATTAATGAAGAAATGAAGGACATTAAAATTTCATTTAACTAACTTTCTTAATTCAAGAACTTTTTATGTTTTCTCTAAATAAAGAGAACAGAGAGAGTATATCTTTTTAACTTAATGTGAATATATTATTTTTTATTTTAGTGTATTACATAAATAAAAATATTAACTAATTTTTAAAATAATGTTTAAGAAAAATTTTAAATAAATTATATATGACATTCGGACCCTGCAAAGCAATCCTAATTTCCCCATATATGAAAAAGAGGAAAACTAATCATGAGATGTGTTTTTTGATGGAATAACCTAGAGAGTTGAAAGAACTCTGTTGTTAAACTTGGTGACCTCCTGGGAAGTTCCCCATTACACCTACGGGATAAAACCATGCGGATCTTGTCAATCAAGTATGGGATGGAATTAACTTAATACAAAGCGGATGATTCCTCTAGTGGTTGGAGTTGGGCATGATAATTTTATAGGAAACGTGTCAATTCATATCATAGGGCTTAAATTTGACTATTTGAATTTTATATTAATGATTTCAATTTTAAAATTGGATTTGTTTTAAGCCTTAATTTAGAAATGGGAGAAATTGATTTAATTTTGACTAAATTGATTTTTAATTGGACTATTGAAAATAAATTTAATTGATTTTGACTAATTAATTTAATTAGACTTGACCTATTTGGAATTGTTTTGTTTTAGCTGTGGAACGTAAAATTTAATTGTAAAGGTAGGTTTAAATTAATTTTTACTTGGTGAAAAAAAGAAAAACAGCCTTGCACGCCAATTTTTTGACTAATAGCTAAATAATTAATAAAAAAAAATTAAACTAAACCTAGCGAACTAATAGCTAAATAATTAATAAAAAAAAATTAAACTAAACCTAGCGCCTGCCAGAGGCGGAAAAAGGGAGCGCAATGGATACGAAAGCTTGCCGTGAGCCAACATTTTCCCAATTATTACTTTAAAACTTCCACTTTTTTTTTTTTTTTTTTTTTTTTTTTTTTTTTTTTTTTTAAGATATATGGGAGGCCCAACGGTGACAACTTTTTATGATAAAGATGATTCGAACTCGAGATCTTTAATTCACTGTACCTTTTACAAGAGGTAGGAAGACCAATCAAACTACACTTGATTGACACCTTGAACTTCATTTTCTATAATAATATCACTCCTTGTTACGTTAAAATGAGCTATTTTAAGATTATTGGCTTTTATATATAAAATATTATTATCATTTAATATGTGGTTTTTTAAAAAAAAATTAATTTGATATGTGGTTGATACGATTTTTGAAACAATGATTTATATGTTTTTTTAACTATTTAATAAGTATTTAATCGATATAATTTTATAAAGTGAGGTGCTTAATAAGCCAAGCTAAATATTTAATAAATTCAATTTTATAAGTTGAAGTATTTAATAGATCAAAATAAAAAATTAGGAGTGGCACATGGTAAATTTATATATTTATATATTTGAATTATGTTTGAAAAGTACATGGTTTTTTTATGAAACGTACAAGGATAAATTTATATATTTGAATTATGTTTGAATTATTTGCAAGTAAATTATGTTTGAATTTCATTTATTAACAAGTAATGCTTTTATATATATAAAAAATTTCCATTTCTTCTGCTCATTGCAAGCTTCTGAACAGAATTGCTACCATAATTTTTATTTTCTTGTTTTTTTCATTTTCTTTCTTTTGTGTATTGTAAATCAATTCAAAAATTTAGAACCAATTGCATGTATTCCAATTCAAAATAATAAAAAAATATATGTTACTTTCATATTAATTAAAGGTCAAAGGTCAAACTAATTAACTTTTATGTAGTCTGTGGATTTCGATTTACTTTTCATATTAATTAAAGGTCAAAGGTCAAACTAATTAACTTTTATGTAGTCTGTGGATTTCGATTTACTATTGTTAATTTACTCTTTCAACTTTATAAATTTAATTATAGATAGAGTCATTGATTTGATCAACTATAATTTATTGAAGGTTTATTTTACTTTTTAATTTTATAAATTTAATTATAAATTGAGTTATTAATGTGATCACTAGCCAAATGGTCAGCTACAGAATTAGTTTCGCGATAAACATGATGAAGAGAGAACTCCCAATCACGAACTAAAAAACTCTAAATATCCATGACAAGAGCTTTCAAAAGATGAGCAAGATGTAGATCAGAATGGACTAACCGTATAGCCTCTAAGTAGATATAGACAATTGAGAATCGATTTTGTTTAACCGCAGTAATACTTTAGAAAAAAAAACGTAAGCAATACTAGTAAATAGTTGGCTGTTGTATATTTTTTGAAAAAAACTTAACTATTCATTAATAATAAATATAAATTGAGTACATCATAATATTCATATAGAAATCAGTAATGTAAATATAAAAAATTGAAATCTTCTGTCTGGAGATATTTTTTATCTTGGCAAAAGAGGTTTAGCAATTATTAGAAAGAAAACTAATAAAAAAAAAAAAAGAGATGAAAAGAAACCACCGCCGATCAAAGAAACGGTCAATGGTAATTTAGAAAAAAAAATTAGAAGAACACAAAAAAGAGAGAGTCAGAGAGAAATGGCTAGAGCATTTTTCTTTTTTAATACAAAATGAATATTACGTGATACTGTTGATTAAGAAACCCAAAAAAAAAAAAAAACCCAAAAAAAAAAAAAATAAAAAAGCTGTTGTAGTTGATATATATATATATATATATATATATATATATATATATTTAATATATATATATATTATATAATAAATTGCATTGCTTGCTTCTGTGATACATGTGTATGCATATACGGTTGATTGTGTGGCATTTGATTGTCTTGAATTCGCAAAAATAAATTTCTTATTTATATTGCTTTTAAACGGGTCCGATAATTTTAGAAATAAGATTTTACAAATTAATTTTTAAAATTAATAATATTTTACGGACGGATTATCGTCCATTTATCAATGGAATTCAATTTTAAAAAATATTTAAATTGCTTGCTATTTTACAGATGGATTATCGTCTATTAATAGATTATTTTTTTCACTGATCTAATAACAATTGCATAGTATTTTTTTTAAAAGGTACAATTGTCTAATAATAATAATAATAATTATTATTATTACTATTGCCTAGTGGTGTGCAATATTAGATAATTATCCTCGTTGATAATGAAAAAAATATTTATCATAAAGCTGACCACACATACATACATATATATATATATATATATATAAAGAGAGAAAATTCAATGATGATTCATAATCGTATGCAAATCAATACTTATTCCTCCCACTTCGTACCAACGACAAAAAAAAAAAAAAAAAAATAAATAAATAATAAATAAATAAAAATGAGCATGATTGGCACTAAAATAATGGGAAAAAAAAATAAATAAATAAATAAATAAATAAATAAATAAAATATGAGCATGATTGCACTACAATAAGGAAACAAATCAAGAGTAAATGAAAATCTAATCTTATTTTTATGTCATTTTCTCATTTTCTTGATGCATCTCTCCCCTAAAACTATTATAGAGCAAAAGAAAAGCACCAAGATTGTAGATAAATCTAATCTAATCTCTTTTTCTCGGTGATTGAGTCTATATTTTTCATTTATTTTACTTCAATCTCAAGTTTAAGTGTTCTCGACTATAAGTATTTTCACAAATTTAGTGAATCTATAGGATAATATAGGATGTAACTCATATGTAGTCCATTGAACCTCCTATGTATATATATATGGTTAATTCAACTATATATTAATCCTAATTCACAAAGAAAATCTAGAAATAGATTATCGCGGATTATCATAATTTTAGTTTAATATCTTATACATAAAATTGTACCGTAATTAATTGTAAGCAACCAAACTTGCAAAGTTTAAAACGCAAGTCTTTTATGATTATTTTTTATTTTCTTCAAATTTCGATACTTCTTTATTGTTTCTTTTTGACCAAATTGATTTCGAATTGGACTATAGGGTTAAATTTAATTTATTTTGACTCTTTTAATTTAATTAGACTTGGCCTATTGGAATTATTTTGTTTTAGTTATGGAAGGCAAAATGTAATAGTAGTTATCTTTTCAATCTAGTATAGGATGAAATTGGCTCGATTCAAAGTGAACAATTACTCTGGTGATTGGAGTTGGGCATGATAATTTTATACGAAACGTATCAATTCATATTAGAGGGCTTAAATTTGACTATTTGAATTTTATATTAATGATTTCAATTTTAAAATTGGATTTGTTTTAAGCCTTAATTTGAAATTGGGATAAATTGATTTGATTTTGACTAAATTGATTTTTAATTGGACTATAGAGCTTAATTTAATTGATTTTGACTAATTAATTTAATTGGACTTGACCAATTTGGAATTATTTTGTTTTAGCTGGAACGTAAAATTTAATTGTAAAGGTAGGTTTAAATTAATTTTGACTTAGTGAAAAAAAAAAACAGCCTTACACGCCATCTTTAACTAATAGCTAAATAATTAATAATAAAAAAAAATTAAACTAAACCTAGCGCCTACGAGGGGGGACCAAAGCCACGCATGGATACGAAGCCTGCCGTAAGCCAACATTTTCCCATTTATTAGTGTTTTAGAATAAAAAAAAGTGAATACATTATTATTATACTATTGTTTTTATGAAATTATATTATTGGGGAGCATTTCAGGAAATAAAAAATAAATTGATGAGTTTTAATCCAGAATTTGTTACAAATACCGCTATGTGGATATCAATTCCACAGTTTAAGTTAAAGCACACTAAACATTAATAAAAATTGACTTGATACATAATTTAACTCTTGAAATTTGATAAAATAAAAACTTTATATGTCACTTTAAGCTTTAAAATTAAATTTATGATACCTTAATGTCATGTCCCGTTTCCATGTACTGGACCGACACTAAGGCCCAGGTAAGTTTAAGATTCTCAAGATCCGTAGTAAGCCTACATTACAAAGTCCATAGACATCAAATGGATTTCTAGGAATAGTAACTCTACATTATTTTACATATAAGTCAAGTAATTACTTTTCTCTGGCCCCAACTTCAATATCTCAATATAATGCACAATTTAAACATCTGATTAATTATGGTTTTATTGCATCAAAATGGTGAAATTTCAAACCGGCAGAACACTTAGTAAATAAATAAATAAATAGGGTGGGTGAAGTGATAGCATTTGACCAAGAATTTATTGAATGGTAAGAAGGGGAAGAGGAAAGAAAAATTGGAGGAGGAGGAAGATAACGATGAATTATGGTGAGAGCAGAAATTGCACGTTGGTGTTGCGTATTGGACGCAAGGTTTTTGACTAAACAGAGAAAGAGAAAGGGAAAGAGAGAGAGGCGGCGGGAATTGAAGTGTTTCTAGAGAAGTTTTGTTGGGTTGGGAGAGCTGGGAGAGAGTCCCTATGTAGATATGATTCTCCATCTTTAGTAGTTTTTCACTGCCTCAATACGCTGGCACCTAAATTTTCTATATAAAAATACAAAAAAACAAAAATACATATTAAATAACAAACTCTGAAAACTAAATGTAGCTAACCATTTGAAGACATAAGTTCAGAATGTATTCATTTTTTTCATTATGATAAAGATGATTCAAATTCGAGATCTTTAACTCATTATATCTTTTACAAGAGGTAAGAAGACCAATCAGACCACACCCGATTGACACCTTGAACTTCACTTTCTGTAATAATATCACTCCTTGTTACGTTAAAAGGAGCGATTTTAAGATTATTGGCTTTTATAAATAAAATATTATTATCATTTAATATGTGGTTTTTTTCAAAAAAATTAATTTGATATGTGGTTAATACGATTTTTTAAACAATAATTTATATGTTTTTTAACTATTTAATAAGTGTTTAATCGATATAATTTTATAAAGTGAGGTGCTTAATAGGCCAAGCTAAATATTTAACAAATCCAATTCTATAAATTGAAGTATTTAATAGATCAAAATAAAAAATTAGGGGCGGCACATGGTTTTTTACGAAAAGTACAAGAATAAATTTATATATTAAGCCAAAAAATTATTTGCAAGTAAATTATGTTTGAATTTCATTTATTAACAAGTAATGCTTTTATATATATATAAAATTTTTCATATTAAGTGAAAGTTATTTCAGCTAATTCATATAGATTATAAGTATTAGTAAGGATTATAATCAATAATTTTTAGCTGATAGAAATTTGAATCGGCTATTAACTATGTTTTAAAGCTTTGATTTTTTACCAATTGCTAGCTAATTATATTTATATTACATTTGAGTACATCAAACTTACAAGAGTACAATACTAATATAAAAATGAAGAAAACATAAATTTCTTTCATTTTATAATTGCATTCGTTAACTGTATTTACTAAATAATTGATAAAAAAAATATTTTAATTATTAAGAATCAATTTGTCGTGAAATTCATTGGAATATCATATATTCCTAGATAAGAAATTATATACCATTGCGCCTCATTGTTATCTTTTTAAGCAAATGGTTTAATAGTAAATAAAAATCAAATAAATCCATTTCAAAAATATTCCCTAGATAAGAAATTATAATAACATTTGCGCCTCATTGTTTATCTTTTTAAGCACATGTTTAATAGTAAATAAAAATCAAATAAATCCATTTCAAAAATAATTTATTAATTTTTAAATTGAATCAAGTAATTTAAAAAATAAACTGTATTAAACTTATAATTTAATATGATTTGCTCGGATTTAATGTGTATATATATATAACATTATGCTAGAGTAATATTTTGGGTTATTTTTTCTTCAGTGTATTGTACATTCTTCATCTATAATACAGAGACTTTACAGATTTCACTGTAGATTTCCATTTCCTCTGCGCATTTCAAGCTTCTAAACAGAATTGCTACCATAACTTTTATTTTCTTGCTTTTTCATTTTCTTTCTTTTGTGTATTGTAAATCAATTCAAAAATTTAGAACCAATTGTATTCCAATTCAAAATAATAACAATTCAAAATAAATAAATATATGGTTGCTTTCATATTAATATAAAGGTCAAAGGTCAAATTAATTAACTTTTAATTAGTCTGTGGTTTTCGATTACTATTGTTATTTTATACTCTTTTTCAACTTTAATAAATTTTAATCATGGAATAGAAGTCCATTGATTTGATCAACTATAATTTATTAATAGGTTTATTTTACTTTAATTTATTAAAGGTTTATTTTACTTTTTAATTTTATAAATTTAATTATAAATTGAGTTATTGATGTTATTATAAATTTAATTTATTGAAAATCTTTTTTTTTTTTTGGAGGAAATCAAACTGGAAATTTCATTAAGAGGAAACCATATATAGATATGGAATACAGATCAACATATTTCTACATTTTTATAAAATAAGTCTAATAATAAAGCATTCATACAAAAGAAAAAAAAAACGCAATCTTAATTTAAAGTATCCAATCAAGTTGACAGATGATAATACATGTACTGTAGGCAATCGCATGCTCCACTTGGTGGCTATTTATAGCCACTGTTCAACTTTATGGTATTTCTACAAGTCTGATCTAATTATCTTTAAAATTCTTCATTCTATCTTTTTTTTGGTTATAAATGGAGCAGAAAAGAAAACTTATCTCAAAAAGCTAATATGCAAGCATGAGTCCCAAGGATCAAAGATAAAGAAGCAGGATTAAAATCCCAAATAGATAACAAAAAAGAGATAAAATGATCCAATTTAGTCAAATGATCAGCCATAAAATTAGCTTCACGATAAATATGATGAAGAGAGCACTTTCAATCACGAACTAAAAAACTCTAAATATCTAAGACAAGAGCTTCCAAAAGATGAGTAAGATGTAAATCAAAAAGGACTAACCGCATAGCCCTAAGCAGAGATAGAAAATTGAGAATCTGTTTTGTTTAACTGTAGAACTTTAGAAAAAAAAAAAAAAACATAAGCAATACTATGTTGTATATTAAAAAAAAAAAACTTAACTATTCATTAATAATAAATATAAGTTGAGTACATCATAATATTTTTATAGGAATCAGAAATACAAATGTGAAAAATTGAAATATTTTGTTTGGAGATATTCATTAGCAAAAAAACCCGGATGAAAAATCTACCAATGGAATACCGACTACATTGAACACTATTTTTCAACTAAATTTACCGAGAAATTTACTATTCCTCAATGGATTTATCGTGTTAATTCATGGACAAAATAGATTTTGGTTGATAAATATTTACTTACCATTGTTTTGCCTAGGGATGATTCGTTATCGGTAAATGGTTGATAAATCGGTTTACCAGTGGATTTTTTTATATTTATCAATGAAAATTTCCGTTGACAAACTGGTTTTTTTTAGTGAATTATATCATGTATTTGATAAAATTGAATTGATTTTGTAGTTGTTAAACTTTAATTAGTTGTTATGGAGATGTTGACTGACTATTAAAGCTATAATAATATATTTTGTACTGTATTTTTTCCATTTAGCATAAATAGTTGACTAATTATAATCAACTATCCCCGGAGAACGTATAAGCATGTATAAAAAATTATGTAATTTCTAATTTAATATTTAAAGGAATGACGTGTATTAATATTTAAAGGAATAAAAAAAAAAAAAGCGGAAATGAACAACATATTCTTTTCTTACAATTTTTTTGTGGTTTTTCTAAATTTCTACACCGTTGTCTCTGATTAAAGTTTAGTTTAAGAATCATTCTGACAAACATTATCAGTAGAATTAAGAATTAACGGAGTTAGTCCGCCTTAGATTATATTTGCCTATATCGAATCTATGAATTTAGATATAAATCAAATTAATAAAAAATATAAATTTTTAAAAATTATTTTAATTTTATTATTTTTTTAGTATATAATCAGAAGTATCTTTACTTTAACAAAAACTCTTATTTCATTGATTTAATCTATGCGTTGAATCACAGATCTAGTAGAGGCAAATTAAGTCTTACATAAAATTTTATACCATACATGAAGGGAATGTTCTTCGCTTATTTATTATTTTAATGCAGTGTACACACATAAAACCAAGAAGAAGTGCAATGGAATATTCTTCTTTTTAGGAATGGAATCACGTGAGTTACGAAAATTTAAGAGAATCAAAGCTATGGTTTTGTGTTTCTTATTACATGTAGTTACGTATCTAACTTTAATTGTTGTTTGTTTTAGATTAAGTTTTTTATTTTTTGTTTTCTTTAAATAAATAAAATTTATTTATTTAAATTTGTTTAATTTTTTTTCTTTACTTTTTAGAAAACTTTTTTTTAAAATAAAAAACAAATCTTATAAAACTACAAATAATAGATTGTGTAATCGTGCTTTCTGTTTTTATTCTACATTTCTCTTTTTTTTTTTTCATTTTTTATAAGATTTGTCCTCATAAAGTTGTATTATTATTATTATTATTATTATTATTATTATTATTATTATTATTTATCCATACAAATCTAATGTCATTTATTTATCCAAAATATATAAGCATTAGTTTTATTATCTCTGTTAAAATTTTTTCCATCTCTTCTCTATTTAGTATTATTTTTATATTTATTATTATTTTCTCTATCCATATAAATCTAATGTCATTTAATATTATTTATTTTTATATTTTTTATTATTTTCTCTATCCATAATAATCTAATGTCATTTAATATTATTTATTATTATAATTATATAATACTTGAATATTATATTTTTATTCAATTGATTGTATACACAATAATCAATAGTTAATTTAATTTTGAATTTAAAAATTAAAGTGCGAAATATTTTTAATTATTTTGTTTTAGATTTTATATTTTTAGATTTTTTATTATTAACTAAAATCTTTAATGGTTTAATAAGGAAAAGATTTGATAATTGGAAGAATTTTTCACATCATGAACTAAACGAAAGGATAATTTTAGAAAAATAAAAACAGTTTTGAGAAATAAGTAACAAAAAACTGAAACGGCTTTATGTTTCTAATAAATAAAAAACTAAAAACAAACAAATATAACAAATGAGTCTAAGTTGATGAGAATCTAAAATTAATAAAAATGTTTTCCATTCAAAAAAAATAAATAAAGGAAAATGTAACAAAGTTGAGAGGGGAACGCAACTTATGCGAGCACCGGAAATTTCTTGCACCGGAAATTTCTTGCCAAATTTGTTCTACATGTGGTTCTCTATATCAAGTCAATTAAAACAATATTTTTTTAAAAAAATATTAGTGCTTTGTGTTTTTTTTTTTTCCACTTTATAGGCAGAAAGACTCAAATTTAAATCAAAACATCGTTTATAATTAATTTGATATATAAGTGACTCAGATACAGGTGTAAATAAATCTTTCCTTTCACCACTTTTTGAAAATACATGTTTAACTAAGAGAAAGCCCGAGAATGCGCAGGTTGCTTTATTACCAAATATTATGTGTATATATATATAGATCCTTTACGGAAAAGTTAAAAATTAATGTAAATAACTTTAAATTTAATTTAACAATACAATTAAAAAATAAATAAATTAGTTTATATAAAATAAATAAATTTAGCTTATTGTACATTATATTGTATTGATACGAATTATTTTTTTCACTTATCTAATAACATTTACATTAGTATTTTTTTTAAAAGGCTACAATTTGGTCTAATAAAATAATAATAATTATTATATTATTATTTGTCTAGTGTGTGTGGCAGTTATTAGAGTAACTATCCTCATTTATAACTGAAAAAAGATTTGTTCATAAACTGATTCACACAACACACAAACACACATATATATTATATAGTAGTGATAATAGTAATATATTATATATATATTATTGAATACAACTCTTGAGCTCAAGTGATGAGTTCAATTATATCTTATGACAAATCTATATACTTATTCCTTAATCACTCCATATCAACGTAATAAAAAAATAGAAAAAAAAGAAAAGAAAATTATGAGAGTATGGTTTGATACTACACAAATCCCCTAATAAGCGAAAACAAATCAAGAGTAAATGATATCTAATCTTAGTTTATTGTTCATCTCTAACAGGCTTCTCTATTACTTCTGCAAATCAAGAGTAAATGAAAATCTAATCTTAGTTTATGTCATCTTCTCACTTTCTCTATACTTCTCCCCTAAAACCATTATAGAGCCAATAAAAGTATTGAGATTGTAAATAAACCATGAAAAAAATTTTCAATGTTCTTTGATACACTGAGAGAAAGAGAAAAATGAAAGAGGACAATTTACATTGCTTTGAAAATAATTCATTCGTCACATGGACACTACCGAAAGTATATAAACAATAATTTTGTATGAGCTTCTCTATTGATCTTCATCTGCATCTTGAAATAAAACAATATATATAGAAACATAAGTTGATTCAGCAACAATACAATAATATATTTGGAAATAAAAAGAAAAAAAGAAACATAAAGAAAATAACACAAAACTACGAAAACAAAGAATAGACAAATAATATGTAGTGAACCAATAAATTAAGATGGGTGTAACCGAATTGGTTAGATGTTTTACAACCTCAGCTTGCTCATATAGATAAAAAAGAAGTTCAAAAGTTTTAAAATTATATATTTTTGAATTTCAAATCAAGTAAAAATAAGTTTTAAATAAAGTTTTAAATACTAAAAAGATATTGATAAGATATATTTTGTTATCTTAACCAATTATAAATATATATATTGAATAAAAAATTATTTTTCTAACTAATTATTTATCCATAGAAAACTAAAAAATAAGAAAAAAACTCAAAAATTTATAAAAAAAGAGAAATAAGAATACCGGAAGCAGAGAATATCAAATCAGTTTTGTGGAGATATTTTTTAAATTTTATTTTTATGTGCATATTTAATTTTTTCTTTTTATTAAATTAAAATTTTGACTATACATGGAAAATTTTTCATTATATCAAGACATGGAAAAAATGAGATAGAAGTACTACTATAATTGTGGCGCTTTAATATAAGATAAAATTAGCATTGGTTTTGTAGTAAATTAAATGTGGAGTTTTTATACTAAAAAAAATGTGAAGTTTTAACTTTAAGAAGGGAATTTAAGCTTTCTACTATTTATTTTGGTTTTGTAGTAAATTAAATGTGGAGTTTTTATACTAAAAAAAATGTGAAGTTTTAACTTTAAGAAGGGAATTTAAGCTTTCTACTATTTATTTTTGGAAAATTAATATGTGCCGATCATTTTCTTAATTATTATGAAAAGATGAAATATTGCTATTAAAGTGAAATAGAGAGAGTATTTATAATTTGACATGTTACAACGGTATCAAATAGGTAAAATTTAGTTCGACATATAACTTACATATAACTTATATTAAGTGATAATTTAATATAGTATTTAAAATATTATTTTTATTTTATTTTTATTTTTATATTTCTATTTAAGCTATTAATATTTTTTATAAATAGAATTAGAAAAAACTATTTTGAAATGTTCTGTTAAATAGTTGTAGCCTCTAATGGTCGGTTTGCCATAAATGAATTCAATGGAATTTCATTTGCTTTTAAAATTCTTCAGTAAATGAATTTTTCATATTTGGAATAAATTTAAAATTTAAAATTTATTTATTTTTATTTTTAAAATATCATTGGCACAATAGTTTTATAATATTAGAAGGATTGATAGTTTAGTCATAAAATATTCGATCATTTAAATATGTGAAATTCATTTGGAAATTTTATATTTTTTTAACAGATTTAGAAGGATTGATAGTTTAGTCATAAAATATTCGATCATTTAAATATGTGAAATTCATTTGGAAATTTTATATTTTTTTAACAGATTTAATTATATCCAAATTTATAAACTTTATTTTGTAGAATTTAATTTTTCATTTTTTTCATACTAAAATATATTTAAATTTATACTAATAAATCTCACAAAATTTCATACAATTCATTTGCTCCATGCCATGGCTATGCTAAATCTAGTAAGTGAAACTGTGAAAGTATATCATAAACTCATTTATTGGACAAGAAGAAACAAACTAATTTTGGCTTTTGGATTTTAGAATGTCATGCACAACTGCATTAAACTTGATTTTTTTTTTTTCTAAAAATAACCCAGTGATCTTTAGTACATGCCATGTCTAACTAGTGCCTTGTAACTCCCTGAAGGATGAAATGGGTTATAGCCTTAGTCACTAAGCACAAATTAAGGGATTAACCCTTGGAAGTGTTATACCAGGTCCTTCTGTCATATTCAACAGTGCTATTCCCTCCATCAATTTCCATTTTAAACCATTGAAAATCGTATGCAGCAAGTGTTGTTTGTTTACACTTGAATGGCTAGGTGGAAGTTTCCAGGGCACGCTCTTCTTCCACTTTCCCAAATTGGAACAGATGAGGAAATACTGCCCTCTGACATCTACCTGATTGTTTCATTGCCTGGTATCAAAAGACCTTTCTGGCGGCAAAGTTCAAGTGGTTTCCCTAGTAGTATTGGATGCCCTTCCAAAGCCATACATTGACAAACATTGACAAACAGTCGAGTTTTTGCAGGAATTTCATATCCATTGACAGTGCAATCTTTACTTGACTCTCTCACAATTAATGGGCCTGGTGGGTGAATCCTTAATGTTTCCTTCACTATAGATTGGAGATAGGGGAGGTTAGTAATATTTGAATCTTCCACTAGTCTGCTCTTTCCTGCTACAAAATCTAATTCTTCCTTTGCTTTCTTCATAATGTCTGGGTGATTATTAGCTCTGCTAATGCCCATTCTATCGTAATGGCGGATGTGTCAGTGATGTGTCAGTCCCAGCTAGAAATATATCCTGTAAAAATGCTGATATGAGACATCAAATGATCATAATGTTACTTTAGCTATTATTACAAGGATATGAGTTAAGGAAATGATACATTACCAGGATAAATGCCTTAATGTTTTTATTTAGTCAATTTCATTTCTGAGTTCTCATCTTCTGATATGTTAAGTAAAATATCAAGTAAATCTTTCACTAAATCTCTTTCACCTCTTTGCTTTTTTATCTTCCTTGCCTCTTCATGTTCTGCTATGATCCTCTGCATCATTTTGTTAAACTTTTCACGAACTTTCTCTACCCTTCTTCTAAATCCCTGCAAATCCACATTCTTGCAAAACTAAATATAGTCTGACAAATTGAATTTCCCTGCAACCTCAAAAACATCTCGCACCAACTCTCTGACCTCATTGGCTTCATCTTCATTATCTGAACACCTCTCGCTCATAGTCATTCTTGATATTACATTAATAGTCATTCTTGATAATTACATTATTGGTTAAGCCTTAGAAGCTGTCGTCCAACTTCAAAAGATTCACCTGCATTTGCTTTCGTTAGTATGGTGAGCAAAACTGTCCTATCTCTTTCACGGCCTGACTGGTAACGAGCTGGTCGTAACCATTCGACCTCGAAGAAGGTTCCTGTCATGGCGAATTTTCTCAATGAACTAGAAGTTCTGTCATGCAAATTTTCTTCATGAACTTCCAGTGAGGTCCACAAGGAGTGAAGGCGAAATCAGCTGAGCCATATGTGAGGTAATCCACCGCAGCCACTTTTGGACGATCCAAGAAATAGATTTCGTGTGTTATAAGGAAATCTTTTGCCATCTCTGGAGAGGAAACAACAATGCAAGGGACAGAACCAAGGGATAGGTCAATTAATGATCCGTAGCTAGTTGAAAGCTTGTGAAGAGCTTGATGAGGTAATGGAGGAAGGAGACGGAGGTGTCCAATGATTGGTAGGGCTGGTGGTTTTGGTGGAAGATGGCCGGTGGTTTGAAATTATTGTAGTATTGCTCTTACTGCAATAACAGATGCTAGCCACATGAGAAAATGAAACATGTAATCTTGAATATCAGCCATGTTTGATGTTTGAATCTTTGTGATTTAATTGAAGGTTTGTAGGAACTGTTCATATGAGGGGAGCTCTGTAAGTAATAGAGCTGCTTAGAATAAATAGAAAATGGAAAGAACGTCCCTCTTGCTTCATTTCATTATAGAAGACAAAAACAAATGATTGAGTAAAAAAGTAAAAAGCAAAGAAATGATTAGTATTACCAAGCAAATTACCAAGTAATTTTATGTGGTCCCAAGAACAGCATTGGAGTAATCAATACAACAGTAACTGTTAAGATATTTGAGAACTAGTCAGCACACAGTGATCACCGTACACTTGTTCAAATGCTGTAAATATTTTTGTTTTTGTAATTTGTTATATCCTTTATTCCTGCTAGTCCTGTGATTTGTTTTTGAATATAATCCTCCTAAGTTGTAGCTGCTGTAATCCTTTGTAATTGGCTATTTAATAGTCACGATACTTCATGGAAAAAGCATTAATCAAATATAAAAAAAGATTCTTTCTCCATTCTGAATTTACATGGTATCAGAGCACCATGGTTGATTCATCAAATCAAATTTCTTCTAATCCCACTAATGCACAAATACCTCCACTAATGCGTTCTCACATTCGTTCTCATGCTTCTGAGCAAGTCAGTATTAAAATCATCCAAACCTACCTATCATGGGACTCAGTTTCAACCTCTTCTCAACTATCATAATCAGTCAACCATCTTAGTTGATTTTGGCTCTTCTCAGATCACCGCTCTAATAATACAATTAAAATCATCCATTCACGCGAACTGCGTCCAGCTTATTGATATCCTAAATCCGGAATAACACAACTTGGTTCAAACGATCAACTCTTCACTCTTATGAGGCTTCACTAGAGCTGTCTTTTTTGAGAGGTCTTTCTCCCATGATATTGTTGGGAATGTTTAAGTCTCCTCAAGACTGTCTGGCAAGCCTTTAGAGCAAGCCCTTGGTTCTGTCTCAAAACCCTGACAACTTCAAATTCACAATTGAGTCTACAAGGCTTCAAGAAAAATGACCTAGTCTATTTTCTGCCATATCTGTCACAACCGTGCCAAGGCACTTAAAGATGAGTTTTACATGATGCGTGCTTGCAAGTGGGCTCGAGCCCTCCCCGCTGTTCAAGCAGCGGGTGAATCTCAAATGCCATCTAATATATGAGAATATTGGCTTTGAGTACATAATATCTGCATTACGTTCGACGACCGCATTGAATCTTCCGTCCTGACCGCCATTGAGTATTCCATTCCATGAGCTTCATGGACAGCTTGTTGCTCATGAAATCCTTCTAAAAAGCTGTCATGAACCACCTCAAGCAAATATGGTGTCTCGCCAATTCAACAACAACTCCCTCCCACCTCTGCTCCAATTGCCAAATTTGAATTCCAATTGGCAAAAAAATTCTAATTCCAAATCCAAAGGCCCTTGTTAAATATGTGGCTTAAGAAACCACACTGTAGACAAATGTTGTCACCGTTATAAGCGGCAATATCAAAACTCCATTCAAAATCGAACCAGTCAACAACCAATGGCCAACTATTCATATAACTGCCCACCACCTGCATCATATCCGCCACCACCTTCTCCCTACTACCCCATGATCAATTACTACCCACAATTAGCTACCACAACCACCACCACCTTCAGGCAAATTATTCGCAAACCACCACCACCTTCAGCAAATTATTCCAATACCTCCTTTTCAGAAATTAATTGGCACCCTGACACTGCTGCTAATTACCATGTCACCCCGGACATTCAATCATTAAGCACCCCTGCAGAGTATCAAGGTTCTGATAATCTTCATGTTGGAAATGGTGTTGGATTACCAATCTCACACGCTGGTACAATTACTATCCCTTCTCCTAACGGTCCACTTCTTTTAAAAGATACTTTATGTGTTCCCAAAATTGTCAAAAATCTTTTATCTGTACAAAAATTCACCGCTGATAATTGTTATTTTTTTGAATTTTGGCCTCACTGTTTCTCTGGTTCTTTGTTAAGGATGCAGATTACCATGAGAATTCTTTCTTCTGTCAGGGCCCCAACAAGTGAAGATGGTATCTACTCCCTCAGATCACCTCTCAAATCTGCTCTCACGACCATTGTCCCTTCGTTTTCTGATTGGCATTCTGCCTTGGGTCATCCTCATCGTAGGACTGTCTCCAAAATAATAAAAGACATCAAATTACCTTGTTCTAGTTTTGATTTTACTCCTTGTTCTGCTTGTAATTTAGGAAAACTTGTAATTTAGGAAAATTATCTAGAATGCCTTTAGCTTCTATTGAACATAAAAGCACAGCTCCTTTTCAAATAATCCACTCTGATGTCTGGGGCCCTGCACCTATTGTTTCTAGCCTAGGTCATAAGTATGTTCTTTTGTTTATCGATGATTTTTCTCAATTTACATGGTTATATTTGCTGAAAAATAAGAGTGATGTATATAATATGTTCTTGCAATTTCAGTCCCTTATAGAACGTCAATTTAATTCCAAAAATTTAGCTTTTCATTCAGATTGGGGAGGGGAGTATAAAAAATTAAATAGATATTTTCAACAAAATGGGATAATTCACAGAATCGCATGCCCTTACACCCATGAACAAAATGGCACTGCTGAAAGGAAAATACGTCATGTTATCGAAACTACCCTTACCTTACTGGCTCATGCTAAATTACCATTAAAATTTTGGAATAATGCTGCCGAAAATAGTGTCCAGTCAATTAATATTTTGCCTTCGAAAATAGTGTCCAGTCAATTAATATTCTGCCTTCTCCAACTTTACAAAATAAATGTCCTTATGTGTGTTTATACAATTCACCACCAAATTACCTTATTCAACAACCCTTTGGTTGTACTGTCTATCCTTTCCTTTGACCATACTCCACCCACAAGTTTACTTTTAGGTCCATTCCGTGTATCTACCTAGGAACAAGTCCCTCTCATCATGCTCATCGTTGTTTGGATCCTAAGTCCAAACGTGTCTACCTTGCTCGTCATGTTAAATTTGACCTTACAAAATATCTTGGATTTAATTCAGTTGCAGGTAACGGTCCATCTCCACATGAAACACCTTGGTTATCTATCTCAAATCAGATACCACCACATTTGGATGCTGCAGGCGGATTTTCAGGTACATCCTTATCTCACCAGTCTTCTTCTACACAGTCCAACTCCACCACAAACACTACCCCTCCTCCTTTCAACGTCTCTCCAACTCACACAAATCAATTCCACCACAAACACTACCCCTCCTCTCTTTAATGTCTCCCCAACTCACACAAATAATAAGCAACTTCAGTTTCATCTCACTCTCCACCAAATCAAATCGTACCATATGTGCCTCCTACAAACCAGCCTGCTCTTGATTTAGTAGTTGATATATCATCCCATTTTTCCCAACTCGCTCCACCACCACAACCTATAAGAACTCACCCTATGCAGCTTCGGCAATCCACTCACCAGAAACGAAAAGCCTTTATCTCTATGAGCAAGCCTGATTATTTATCTTCTGAACCTCAAACTTATAATCAAGCTCAACCTCATCTTCAATGGAGACAAGCAATGGAGTGTGAAATTAATGCCCTTTTGAAAGCTAATGGAGACATTGAACGTTACAAAGCTCGGTTGGTTGTGAAGGGGTTTTCGCAGCAACCTGGAATTGATTATAATGAGACGTTTAGTCCGGTTGTCAAAGCCACAATAATACGAACTGTTCTTTCCCTTGCTACTATATCTAAATGGCCAATAAAACAGCTTGATATATCCAATGCATTCTTGCATGGATATCTTGACGAAGACATATACATGGCTCAGCCACCCGAATTTGTTGATTTGGTTCATCCGGATTATGTTTGTAAACTACAAAAGTCTCTATATGGCCTTCGGCAAGCACCAAGAGCATGGTTTCATCAGTTAAGTACATTTCTGTTACACCTTGGTTTTCAGGCTTCCAAAGCTGACACGTCCTTATTCATTTACAAAGAGGGTAATACTCAATGCTTCATCCTGATATATGTCGATGATATCTTAATTACATGTTCAGATTCTAGCAAACTGGAAGTTTTTTTGCAAGCTTTACAATCTGCTTTCCCGGTGCGTGATCTTGGTCGGTTGCACTACTTCTTAAGCATTGAGGTACTTTCTAAGTCTTCGAGTATTTTGTTGTCACAACAAAAATATATAAATGATCTACTGCAGAGGTTTAATATGTTTGACAGCAAAGCTACCTCGACCCCTATGGCTTCTACTTCATCATTATCGAAACATGATGGTGAACTGATGGTTGATGGAGAGAAGTTTCGACAACTTATTGGTTCCCTTCAATATGTGACTCTTACTAGGCCCGACATCTCCTTCACAGTCAACAAGCTTGCTCAATTTATGCATCAGCCGACTCAACCTCATTGGGCTGCTGCTAAACGTTTGCTGCGTTATCTCAAGGGTACTGCTAATATGGGTCTTTTCTTTTCTGACTCATCACCAATTTCACTACAATGTTTTACCGATGCGATTGGGCTGGCTGCCCGGATGACCGGAAATCCACTTCTGGATATGCAATTTACATGGGCACTAATTTAATTTCCTGGTCTTCGAAGAAGCAATCTACTGTTGTTCGCTCTTCAACTGAAAGCGAGTACCGTTCCATTGCTCATGCCACTTCTGAAATTATGTGGCTTTTATCCTTATTTTCTGAACTTGGATATCATGTTTCGCCGGCAACTCTATGGTGTGATAACATTGGTGCAATCTACTTGACTTCTAATCCGGTATTTCATGCTCGAACCAAGCACATTGAACTCGATTTTCACTTTGTCAGAGATCTGGTTCAACAGAAACGGGTTCAAGTCAAGTTTATTTCCGGTCAGGATCAAATTGCAGACATTATGACAAAACTGTTGAGTTCTCCTTTGTTCCTACATCATCGAGACAAGCTTCGACTTATGTCTATACTGTCTTCAGCTTGAGAGGGGCTGTTAAGATATTTGAGAACTAGTCAGCTCTCAGTGATCACCATACACTTGTTCAAATGCTGTAAATATTTTTCTGTTTTTGTAATTTGTTATTTCCTTCTCTTAATTTTGGGTAGCTGCTGGTAATCCTTGTAATTGGCTATTTTAATAGTCACGATACTTCCGTGGAAAAAAGCATTAATTGGAAAAAGCATTAATCAAATATAAAAAAAGATTCTTTCTCCATTCTGAATTTACATGTTTAAATATGAGAAAATGAAACATGTAATCTTGAATATCAGCCATGTTTGATGTTTAAATCTTTGTGATTTAATTGAAGGTTTGTAGGAACTGTTTATATGAGGGGAGCTCTGTAAGTAATAGAGCTGCTTAGAATAAATAGAAAATGAAAAGAACGTCCCTCTTGCTTTATTTCATTATAGAAGACCAAAACAAATGATTGACTAAAAAAGTAAAAAGCAAAGAGAAATGATTAGTATTACCAAGCAAATTACCAAGTAATTTTATGTGGTCCCAAGAACAGCATTGGAGTAATCAATACAGACAGTAACAACACTTGGATTAGGTGGGACCCAAAGTAAGTCGGTAGAGTTCTGTAAGCCATAAGTGATAAGCTTTACGGGCCAATTTCTGAACATGGTGGCATGCAAACATTAATATCTAAAAATCACTGTTAGCTAAATCGGATTTTTTTTTCTTTTTTTAGAAGACATAAAACATCACCTAAACTTAAGTTCCCTGTATGCTTTAAACAAGTCTTGACCAACTCTTCAATCTCCTCCGCCTCGTTATTACTGCCGGAGCACCGTGTGATCATAGCCATTCTGCAAATAGTATTATTCGTTAAAGCAGTAAATTCTTTACTTAAATCGCATACTTTTCCTTTCTTTCGCTAATCTCAGCACTGGTTCTACAAGTTTGACTTTTTCTTCGTCACATACGTTAGTGAACTTATCAAGCTGAGGCACAGAAAGGAGTTTGGTCATACTTAACTTTTTCATGAATCTCCACTGATCGCCATATTGGGCAGTGACGAATCTTGAACCTCTGTAAATGAAATATTCAGGAGAGCCAAATTTAGGTCTAGAAGAGAAATTTAGGTCATGGGTTTTGAATATTTCTTTAGCTGCTGTAGCATTAGAGGCAACAACACAAGTTGATGCACCTAAGCGAATCTCCATTAGTGGACCATACCGGCCAGCTAGCTCTTGGGGACCAATAAGGTGGAGTGGCCGATAAGTGGAAGAGCCGTGGCTTGGTGGTGCGTGGAATTTGGTAGGAGTTTTGAATGATGTTGATGAAACAATGAACCTTAGAAAGCAGTGAATGACCAAATAAAGAAAGAGAGATAATAAAACGACATAAGCGGCCCGGGCCAGGATAATTCAAGAGAGGACTATAGATAATACTGGTTTTGGTTTGTTAGAAAGAAAGGTTATAAGCAAATGCTTTTTATATCGAGTTTGGGATGATGGGAAATTGGCAAAAGGTATATGTGTTACTTTTGTACTTTACTTTTAAACATCAATTTCAAAATATTTCTTTTTCTTCTTGAGTGTGTTTGGAAACTTCTAAATTCGAGCCTTGGTTTTCCTATATTAAAGTTACATATATTTTTTTTTTAAAATTAAAAATAAATAGCTATGAAAGTAATTGAAATCAATATCAAAAGCGATATGACTTTTATCCATGAGAAGTATTCAAATGGTAAAACACACTTGAATTCTGCGGATGATCTCTACAAGGTCAAGATTAAGTTTTTCATAGAAAATAATAGCCACAACCCCCCCAAAACGAAAATAATCTCTTTGTAAAAAAAAAAAATAATAAAGGGAGATTATTTTGTTACAATGTTATTAGCACTCTGTTTAGAATAATTTGATTCATTTCAAATTTTTTTAGTATAATTAAAAATAATTTTTAGAAGAAGTTAGAATATTGAATTGGTCCTTACACTTTTTCAATTACTCCAACCATAATAGATTCTTTTAAGTCTAATTGATTCTTAAACTTTTAATTTTAAGAGTAATTAAGCCTAAATTATGTGAAACAACTTATATATGTTCATAACGAAAAATTCTACCTTTCCTCATTTAAAAAAAATTAATTATTAAAAAAAAAGTAAATAAAATAGAGTGAAAATGATAGATTGAAGCAAATATGCTTGAAATGAAAAGTTCAAAGTTTTTTTTTTATCAGCAAGTTAATTAAATTTGGATTAGTAGGATAATGATTGTATTGTAGTAATTTGTGATATTTTGCCTTCAATTTGTATTTCGCTTTTTTTTTTTTTTTTTGGTAAGAAATTGAAGTTTGGTCTGTATTGACTTTTCAACTGTTTGAGAGATAGTTAAGCTCAATTAACGTAAAGTTAGGAGTTCATTGTCAATTAGGCAGAAAAATCTATTGGATTTTATTAGACTAATAAAAAAATTTTTGGGCACTAATTTAATTTTGAAGTCTATTTAATTAGAATTTAATAATATTTTAGCATGCAAAATAGATAAAAGTTGATTGATTTATTTAAATTAACTTTATTTATAAAAAAATTAACTTTATTATTTTCTAAGGGGTCTTGGTTTTCCATTCATGAAACTCTTTAATTTGAACTAAATTGAAAATATCTGTTGAATCTACTCATTTTGTTTCCCAATGTTATTATTATATTGTTTGAGTGTACACTATTTGTATATATATCAACAATAAGTCTTATCTAGGATAGCAAGCTGTCTCAATCACAACAATAAGTGTTATCTAGGATAGGAAGCACAATTAGTAGAAAAATACAAAAAAAAAAAAAAAAATTACGTTAAAAGGGGATTATAGCTCTTGATTCTTTAAGAAAAAAAAATACAAGTTGGTGCTCAAAATCTTCACAAACTTTCTTAAGCTTTCTTCCAATTCCGTGCAAATCTTTTTTGAATGGAAAACCAAATAAAGTCATTTGATTCACTTGTAAGCCTATAAATAGGCACATTCTTTTTTTAATTCAATGAAGTGCTAAACATTGTTAATCATCTCGTGCATTTCCATTATTCATTCCAAAATTTCAACACATTACTGGATAGCATTAGAAGCTGTGGTCCGACATCGACAGACTAACCTGAATTTGCTTTCTTTAGCATCAACTTTAAAAAGTGCCTTATTACTGGGAGGAGCTGGTCTAACATTCGACCTCCCAGTAGCTCCTTCAAGCAGATTTTTTTCATGAACTTCCAGTAAGGTCCATAAGCAGCAAAGGCGAAACCAGAGCCACATGTGAGGTAATCTACAGCAGCCATTTTCTTAAAGCAGCCCATTTTTGGAAGAAACAATTTTCGTGGGTTTTAAGGAATGCTTTCGCCATCTCTGGGGAAGAAGCAACAACGCAAGGGACAACCAAGGAATAGGTGAATTAAAGGTCCATAGCGAGTTGAAAGCTTGTAAAGAGCTTGATGAGGCATTGAAGCATGGAGATGGAGATGTCCAATGATTGGTAGAGCTGGTAGGCTCGGTGGAAGATGGCTTGTGGCTCGAAATTTTTTTAGTATTGCTCTAACTGCAACCACGGATGCTGGCCATATGAGAAAAAGCATTATGAACTCTTGGAAATAAGCCATGTTTGGATCTTCCGGATTTAATTGAACAAGACAAGGTATCTGAGAGCTGTTTTTATGTTGTGGGGTCCCTCCAACATGTGGGACCCACACACATTTGAAAAAGAAAAAGAAAATAAACACGTTTTTTGTTTGTTGGGCAAAGAGAAAAAAAAGGAGAAGGAGATTCAAGCATGTGAGATCCACACACGTTTGAATGAGAAAAAATAAAAGGAGAAAAACACGTGTTGTTTAAAAATTTAAAGAAAGCTCACCTACAAAAATAAAAATGGATGCGTTAAAAATAGGAGAAGTTTTCTTCAACTTAAACGTACAAAAACATAGAAGCAATATACATAGTTAAGTGCAGAAAATTTTAGGAAAGGGTTCCTAAAATTGGGAAAGAGAGAAAATAGTGAGGATTGTAATTTTGGGGTGTTTTTTGGGAAACACTTAACTTAAAGTAACCACTATTTGTTGTAGAATCTTTTTTGTACCTACTAATTTTTAGTGGAAGAATAATTCGGGTTTTTGTTCGCGTGGACAATAGCCCATAAACAGTTGAAGGGTGAACACGTAACATCTCGTGTTCGTATTTTCCATCTGGCATTATGGTAATTATTGTAATTTTTTACCGTGGTTATTATTTCTGTGGAAATTCGATGTCAATATCCAATACGTAATTATTGGAGCATTTTTCCGCGGCCCTACTTAGGATAAGTTAAATCCCAACAAGTGGTATCAGAAGCTGATGCCCAAAAACGGTTACAACGCTTTGTTGGTAAAGTTCTGTTAGCTTCTAACCAAAGTTAACTATCATGTGAATATTCAATGTGCAGATGATCAAATTGAACGACGGGGCAATGATCAATTGTCGATGATCAATCAGAATTCGACATGGCTAACGATGGTGTAAATGATCAAATTGGACGGATTCGAATTAGTCAATGTGGAAATACTATGAATGGAGGACCTACCTCAATTGCAAAGATGACCTGTTATCGATCCATGAAAGATGACAGTGCAAGTCCGGAAGAAAATGAATAGAAAAGGCAAGTGGAGAAAATTAAAAAAGCAAACATTGGGTACATATACGCCAATGGATAGATGCCCTAGCCTTACAACCATTGAGAAATGAAAAAGTCCCAAAGTTCTCTGGAAGAAATTAGAGAATATGTACGATTGGCTGTACGAATGCTCAACGGAAAAGTCTCAAGATCGCAAGAAGTCCATGAACTGAAGCTGTCAGAGGGACGATCAATTACAGTCAACACCTGAAACGATTTTTGAAAGGACCCGTAACTTGAGTTAGCAGTTTAGCGGTATGTCCTTAGGAGAGACGAGAGTGCAAGCATGCCTACTGTTGGCATCTCTACCGGATAGCTGGGATACTTCTTGTGGTATCAATGAGTAATTCTAAGCTCCAATGGTGGTAAGCGATGTCTATGGTAAAGAATACGACTACTTAAATGAAGAACTACCGAAGAAGAGATGTTTCAGTACGATTCACAAGGCCTGTCACAAAGAATAGGGGCCGGAGCGAAAAAGAAGGTAGAGGTCTAAAGGCATGTAAAGTCAGGCGGGTAAGATCCAAGTCCCAGAAAGATGGAGAAATGTTATCAAATTGTGCTAAAAGGAGGGTCATCGCAAAGAAATTGTCGTTGTACGTCAAAACAGGATATATGAGACCGAAGACCAGAAAGAATTGACAGAAAATACATCTGCTAACAGTCGCAAGGAGAGATGGTGAAGGGTGAACTTAGTGCCACTCATGATGCAGATTAGCGTCTGTTGGAGATGCGAGATAACCGAGTGGATAGTAGACTTCCGGTGCTTATACCAACTGTGTTCCAGAAAAGGAAATACTTTTCCACTTATAAAAGAAATTTTGGCATATTAGAATGGGAAATAATAGTGTCTCGCAAGTGGTGGGAATCGGTGAATCTTTGCATAAAAGACCAAGTGTCGTGCACATTAACACTTAAAAATGTGAGACATATTCCCGAATTTCGGTTGAACCTGTTGTCTGTGAGTGTACTGGACAAATGAAGGCTATAACCATCATACAGGTGGCTGTATTAGAAACTCACCAGAGGGTCTTTGGTGGTGGCAAGAGGAAAATTATGTTGTTCGCTGTAATAAGACGCATGCATATATGTCTGGTCAACCTAAATACAGTTGCAGATTGACGCTTCACCAAATTTGTGCATAAGGCGGCTGGCGCACGTTAGTGAGAAAGGTTGAATATGGTTTGGGCTAGAAGTTCCCTCATACATTAGCCAAAGGTAAAATAACCCTTGTGAGATATGTTTATTTGGGAAGCAATCATCGGGTCTCATTTTTGAAAAGCTCTAGAAGGAAAGAACAACAAGTTGGAATGTACACCTGACGCTATGTGGTCCCATGGAGTAGAGATCACTTGGAGGAAGTAGGTATTTTCTTACCTTCATGTGATTGATTTCTCGTTAAAATAACATGATATATTTTGTTGCGTCACAAAAAGACCATAGTATTCAGCACTTTCAGCAATTCCATGGAGGAGACTATGAGTGGCATTGAAGTGTTCGCACGGATAATTGGTGGTTAAGTATAATCTCTAAGGAATGTTTTAGAGATTATTGTAGTCAGCTACGGTATCAGTCATAAAAGACAGTTCCTGGTACGCCCGATCAAACACAAAACGGCATTGCTGAAACGGATGAATCGGCACCATTATTGAGTAGAGCAGGTCCATGCTCAAAATGGCCCCTTACCTAAGCCATTTGGGGAGAAGCTGTCAATACTGCTGTCCTACCTAATCAAACCGACTACCTTCAGCACCAATTGGATTTTGATATTCCGGAGAAGGTATGGACAGGTAGTAAATATTTCATACTCTCACCTGAGGGTATTTGGCTGCAAGGCAACATTTATGCATGTTCCGAATGAGCAGAGATCAAAGCTTGACGACAAGTCAGTTCCTTGCACTTTTGTTGGTTATGGAGACGAAGAGTTTGGCTACAGGTTGTGGGACCCAGTAAAAAAGAAAGTTGTCCGGAGCGGAGATGTAGTATTCCACTAGAATGAGATCGTGGTAGATACAACTTGTGAAGAATCCACAAGTGATGGTGTTATTGACATTACACCAGGAAGCATTCCTACAGATGATGCCCAACAAGTGGTATCAGAGCTGATGCCCAAAAACTGGTATCAGAGCTAATGCCTAACAATTAGTCCGTGAGGCCAAGCTCCCATCAAATCCTCTCCATAACTGTTGACGCGTGTTTTTTATGCCCCGCCTGATCCGATGAGGACACGAGGAGAACGAGAGAGAGAAGAAAGAAGCCAGTCGTAGATGGGATCAGAGACAAATTGGAGATTAGATAACAGTGATTAACAGGGGTGGTTGAGCACGAAGAGACGGAGCCAAAAGAAACCTCATAATTCCTAAATAAGAAGGAGTTAAACCGTGACAGTTAAGGAATGTTCAACCATAAGTAGAACGTCCAACCATCTACAAGGTAGCCCTAGTTTACTGATATACCATAATTTGATTACTTGATGAGGGGCAGAGAGCTCTAAAGATAGATGACGCAAGAGATCTTGACAAAGATAAAGATTGCTAGACAAAGGTCATGCAAAAAGAGTTGAGATGAATTCTATTGAAAATGCCAGGTGACCACTGTTGATGACGCCTGTGGTGAAACTCGCCAAAAGGGAAGAGAACACTTCCAAGAACAAAGCCAATGGAGCTTTTGTACAAACTGAAGAAAGATGATTGGTAGACCTCTAGAATGAATACAAAGCTCGACCTTGTGTCATCATCAAGGCTTTTGTTGCTCAAAAGAAAAGGTATTGACTATTTGATGATGATTTAATTTTTTCACCAGTTGAATGAAGAACCTCGACCGTTGCTATTTCTGAGTCCTTTCGTGCTAGTCTTTTAGCACAATTTGAATCTGAGTTGCAAAGCAGGCTTGATGTTATAAACAAGATCCGCCCATCTTCTTTGCATGCCGAGCCGATTCTTAAAGGGAAGGAAAATCTAATAATGAAACAAACCAGAAAGGTTTTTCAAGTCAAGGGACCAAAACAAGGTGGACATAGGTTTGTCGCTTGAAGAAGAGCTTGGTACTGGTGTTGAATACAAGCGCCGCGGCCACCATGGTATAAAAGTTTGCATTCTGTTCATAAGGTGAATTCAATTCCGGTGATACAGAAGGACAGATGCACGATCTTCAATATAGTGTATCCATGATTTCAAATTATTCTGAATGGTAAATTTTATTCATCTCCTTCATGCTCTTATTGATGAGATATGCTGATCGGTTTTGTGGACGCCGAGATGGCACACATGATAGATGCACACATGATTAGCAGGTTAAAGAGTGATTTGTCAAAAGCATTTGACATGAAGGATTTGGGATCGGCAAGGCGAATTCTCGGAATGGAAATTATCCGAGACAGAAAGTCATGCAAGTTATGGTTATCGTAGGAAAAATATATTGAACGAGTTCTAGAGAGGTTCAATATGAAGAATGCTAAACCAGTTAGCACTCCGCTTGCAGCTCGCTTCAAGTTGAGTAAGAAATCCTACCCATCAACAGAGAAAGAAAAAGGAGATATGTCAAATGTTTCATATTCTTCAGTGGTCAGAAGTTTGATGTACGCAATGGTGTGTACAAGACCAGATATCGCTCAGATTGTACGCAATTTGGTGTGTACGAGAAGACCCCCAGGATATCGCTCATTGCAGTTGGCGTTGTGAGCGATTTCTGTTCAAAAATCCTAGAAGACACATTTGAGAGAAGCAAATGAAGTGGATCTTCAAGATTACCTGAGAGGGAACTTCCAAAGTTATGTTTACTTTTGGAGGGTTGAAAAGACTGCACTTTGTTGGTTTACACAGATGCAGACTATGGGCTGTAGGTGATCTTAGATGCAGATATGGCCGGTGATCTTGATGAAAGAAAGTTTACATCAGGATACCTATTTACATTCTCAGGGGGAGCTATTTCATGGCAGTTAAGATTACAAAAATGTGTTTCGTTATCGACGACTAAAGCAGAGATGCAGATATGGCCGGTGATCTTGATGAAAGAAAGTTTACATCAGGATACCTATTTACATTCTCAGGGGGAGCTATTTCATGGCAGTTAAGATTACAAAAATGTGTTTCGTTATCGACGACTAAAGCAGAGTATGTTGCAGCAACGGAAGCAGGAAAGGAAATGCTTTGGTTAAAGCAATTCTTTCAAGAATTGGGTGTGCAACAGGACGAATATATAGTTTATTGTGATAGTCAAAGTGCGTTAGACTTGAGCAAAAATACTATATATCATGCACGAACGAAACACATTGATGTAAGATATCATTAGATATCATTGACTTCTTAGACTTGCCATTGAAGAGAAGCAGTTCCAGTTGCGGAAAATCCACACAGACAGAAATGCTGCGGATATATTAACAAAGGTCGTTCCGAAGGAGAAATCGAACTGTGTGTCAAAGCAGCAGGAATGGAGAGTCCCACCATGTAGTCGGGAGGGGGGGGAATTATTATGGGGTCCCTCCAACATATGGGACCCACACACATCTGAAAAAGAAAAAGAAAATAAACACGTTTTTTGTTTGTTGGGCAAAGGAAAAAAAAGGAGAAGGAGATTCAAACATGTGGGATCCACACGCGTTTGAATGAAAAAAAAATAAAAGGAGAAAAACACGTGTTGTTTAAAAATTCAAAGAAAGCTCACCTACAAAAATGAAAATGGATGCGTTAATTGTGCAGACGCATTGATTAACGCATCCACTTCTGCTATAAATAGGAGAAGTTTTCTTCAACTTGAAAAAGAGAGAAAATAGTGAGGATTGTAATTTTTTGGGGTGTTTTTTGGGAAACACTTAGAGTGCCACTATCTAAAAATTGGGAAAGAGAAGAGAGAAAATAGTGAGGATTGTAATTTTGGGAAACACTTAGAGTGCCACTATTTTTGTAATCTCTTTTTGTACCTACTATTTTTTAGTGGAAGAATAATTTGGAGTTTTTGTCCTGTGGACGTAGCTCATAACAGTTGAAGGGTGAACCCCGTAAATCTCGGTGTTCTTATTTTTCATCTGGCATTTATGGTAATTATTTAATTTTTTACCGAGATTATTATTTCTGGTGGATTCGATCGTCAATATCCAATACGTAATTATTGGAGTATTTTTCCACAGGCCGTACTTGGGATAAGTTATAATCCCAACAGTTTATTACTAGAAATGTTCCTTGTTCCTTGATGCTCTGCAAGAAACGGCGGAGGGGCATTTCAAAGAAAATGATTTACTGAAAAGCAAATTAATAATAATGATTACATTTGTCAATCCACCATTGGTTTGTCACTCCATGTACGACATCTACATAGAATCACGATTGTATTATATAATTTTCCATTAGTTGTGAGTAGAATATATTAAACTGCAGGTATCAAGCAATTTCTTTTGTTATTTTTCTGAAACAAATAATTTAGGGGTTTTTTTTACCTCTAAATGAATGCTACTGAATGCTACATATGTTTATATATATTGGTTAGGTTTAGACACTTTCTATTGTACATAAAATATATGTCTCCTATGCATATTATATTGCAAGTTGTGACTATGTAAATTCTAAGTATTGACTCTAAGTGTGTGGGTATATATATATAGAGAGAGAGAGGTTAGCTTTAAACAATTTGTATTGTACATATATGTCTCTTATGCATATTATATTAGTTGTGACAATTTGTGTTGTACATTTTGTATTGTGTTGTACATATATGTCTCTTATGCAAATTAATATGAATCTAGGTATCAACTTGTTTCTTTCGTTGATTTTCTATTACGAATAATTTTTGTTGACTCTAATTGATTGCTACATGCATGTATTGGTTATTAGACAAATTTTTATTGCACATAAAATATGTTCGTTATGCATATTATATTGCAAGCTATGAGTATAGAATATTATCTCTAGGTATCAATCTCTTTCTTTTGTTAATTTTTTTTTGTCACAAGTAATTTAGTTAATCTATATATATATATATATAGACAATTTCTATTATACAGAAAATGTCTCTTATGCACATTAAATTGCAAGTTATGAGTAGAATATAAACTCTAGGTTCCAGCTATTTCTTTCATTAATTTTTTTGTTACAGATAATCTATTTAACTCTAAGTGAGGACTACATGTTTGTATGTATATTGTAAATATCACGAATTTTTATTTTTAAAACTTTTTCTACCTAATTGTAGATGAATTAAAATTAAAAACCTTAAATTGAAAATTGGCTATTATAATTGTATGTTATATTTAATTATTACATTACTTGATTATATAATTATATTTGTTTTTGGTGAATTTGCTTTCAAATTTGAGTCATAGGATGTATTTGGACTTAATTAATTCAAAATTAGAAGTTGAAAGACAAGTTAGACAGAAAAAAAAAAAAGTTATTGGACTATTGAAAATTTAACAAAAAAAAGTCTTATTTCTGCCATTAAATGAAAATATAATGGACTAAATAATAAAATATGAAGATTAAACTGTTAAATATTATAGGATATTCTTGTTGGTTTTCTCACTTACGTGAAAAGTGAGAGGTCTCGAGTTTGAGTGTTCTCGACCATAAGTGTTTTCACAAATTTAGTGAATCTATAAGATATTATAGGACGTAACTCATATATAGTCCATTGAACCTCCTATGTATATATATATATATATATGTGTGTGTGTGTGTGTGTGTGGTTAATTCAACTATATGTTCAAAGAAAATCTTGAAATAGATTATCATGGATTATCATAATTTTAGTTTAATATCTTATACATAAACTTATACCATAATTACTTGCAAGCAAGCTAACTTGCAAAGTTGAAAATGTAAGTCTTTTATGATTATTTTTTATTTTCTTCAAATTTCGAAATTTCTTTATTGTTTATGAATGAGATCCATCCTTCATTTTTATAATTATATATTATTATTATGTTTTTTTTTTTTTTAGTTTTTTTTTAGTACTGGGGAAGGAGATTCGAATTCTTTATCGATTGTCAGGTAGTAATATGCACTTACCACTAAGCTATGTCTAGTGGTTTGTTTATTTTAAACTTACAATCTATTTTAATCTATATAATTATTTTTAATTCAACCTGTTATTTATGTCCCATTTAATCTTTGTATCAGATTCTATTGATTTTATCAGATTCTATTGATTTTGTATGATTGCAGTGGTTATATTCACAATCACATATAAACACAATTCATAGAAAAGTAATTTATTGTTAATTAGAAGTTTTATGTCAATAACTCAACTTGTATTATCTTAATAACTTAATTATTTTAAAGTAGTACATAAAACGAGTACAAACAGTGTAACCCATTAAACAAACATTAATTCCATATTTATTCAGAGACCAACACACCTTATGGATACATACATGTGTGCTCGGCTAATATCTTATTTTAACTTAACTATTTTAAACTACGAATATCTAAAACGAGTATAAACAATATAAAAAACACCAATTCCATATTTATTCAAAGACCAACGCAGCTTATGGATAGGTGTGTGTGCGAAAGGAGCTCAAAGGCCGGTATATGCTTTCAAAGAATGGTGCTGCTTGTAACCTTCAGGGGTACCAAAGAAATGAAGCAGACCAATGTGATCGAAGGGTTTATACATTAAAGGATGATCATCATCAACAAATTCTTTTGGCACTTGCATTATTCCTTTGTCAAATGAGAATAGGCCAACTGAGAATCTTTTCTCCTTACTTTTTATTGTCACTCGATGATCACAACCATCAATCCTATCATTGCTCCACCCCTATCATCAAATTCAAACACTCATCACAACTAATTGATTTATATAATACTCATTCCGTCCAATAATTTTTATCCTGATTTCATTTGCATATAAATTAAGAAAATTTAGTTAATATTATTAAATTATAATTTTTGCTTTATTTTTTTTCTAATATACCCTTATGTTAATATCCATTTGAAATTAAACAATCCATATTAAATCGTTCTTGAATACTAAATATTGTCTTTTATCAAATTTATTAAATGGCCTATAGAATTATGATGAAATTTATTAATAGCAAATATAGTTCGATAGTTACTGAACCTTTAGTCCCTTACCATGATTCCTTCGCCTGCCAAGACTAAAAAATCTGAAGAAGCTAAGTGAACATCAAGCCACTCTCCATTCTTTGGTCTCCATTCTTTGGTTTAATTTGCAAACCACTAACATCATTCTGATGAAGTATGGTAAGGAAACTTTTGTCCATATGGGGGTGCAATCCCTGTTTGGTTTCATTTTCATTTTCTTGAGGAACTATATAGTTCAAAAATCGCGAAAAGTAAGTGGTCGATTCCATATGGGACTCATAGTACTTCTCCATAACCATCGAAGATCATCTTCACCACCATTTTATGTAGCTCTTCCACTGTCTTTGTGTATGAATGAACAATTTTGCTATCAAATAAAAAAGAAAATAATTAAATTTTGAAAAAAATTAGAACCGAAGCTAGCTATAAATTAAAAAAATCTCACCAGAAATTATTGTTGCCATTAGGCCACATGGTTTTTGTGAAATCTTGAATTCCTTCAAGAGTTTCTGTACGAGTGATTGCCATGGATTCAATGAAAGATCGGTGGGGTACATGTTCGATAAACCCAGTGAAAGGTACATCAGAAACATTTTTCCTTTTGGTCTCAAGAGGAAGGTCAAACAATTCTTGTAGTACGTTAAACAAGTCTGCATGTAGTTTCTGATCTACCAACACAGTGATTTGTTTTGATGCAAGCGTGGTGAACTCTCTTATCTCAGAATACCAAAAGACAGCTAAACGAAGCAATTCCATACCTCGTACTGATTACGGCCTTCTCAACAACATTCCTGTGCATTGGCATCCACCAACCACTTGTCCTGCAGCCTACCAAGTTTTCACTTGAAGAAGGTGAAGTCTATCACAGGAAGCTTGGAGTTGGACAAAGAACCCATAGATAAAATTATAAAATTATATTATGATGAAGGATAGAACAAAATAGAGGAAAACCCCACTTTTTGTGATTCTCAAAGCTCTTTGTAGTCTTAGTATTTATAGACTAAACCTTAAATTAAATAATATGAAATAATTAAGAATCCAAGGACTTGGAATAAATAAAAATAAACTTCCTATTAATACGGATCGAGCCAAACAATTACCTTACGGTTCCCTAGAGAAGCAAGCCACACATGAATATGAAGCTTGCCGTGAGCCAAGCCACAGTTTTCCATTTAGGGCTCGTTTGGCTTAATAGTTCATACCAGGTGTCTGATGGTTGATAGCAGTTAAGTAATTATTGATTATGTTTAGTAAAATTTTAGCATTGGTTGCTGTTAAAATATAAATGACTATTATAAGAGTAATTATTTTTATATATTATGATGTGTAAGCATATACTTCCTCTATTTTCTTTATTTAGATAAAATTTCCTTTTTGGTTGTATTTTTTATATAAAAAATTTTACTTAAAATAGTAACTTTGGGATGCAAGCCAAGTTTAAAATACTAGAATGCCCTTGGGAGTGTATGTGTTTGTTTTAAGACTGAAGCTCAACAATGAAGGAAAGTGGCATACAAAAATATTATTCTCAGCATTTAATGTACGTGTGTTTCAAGGGATAAGTTATCAACTCACTTTTTTTATTTTATAGCAATAGCGGTCGTTTTTATAAATTTGGCTACAAAAATAAAGTTCTGATATTAAACGTCAAAATAATGGCACGTAAATACAAAGCTAACCTTTATTTGTATGTTTGATTAATATATGTCCACTTTTATCATTGTAAATTTGGTCACAACCATTGACGTTATGAACGAATATATGTTATGCTCAGTTAAATTTTAAAAACAGTTACGTTTTGTTTTTAAAAGTGCAGATTTGTTTTGATTATTGAAAAAAGAGGAAAATTGGAGTTTGTTTTTAATACTTATGCACTTTTTCAATAGTTTTTATTTCTCTGTGTTAGTTCAATAGTTTTTATTTCTCTGTGTTAGTTAAGGGTTGTGAACTTATGGAAGCCACTTCCATTTTGTGGTCTTGTTATTAGTAGTTGTGCACTCTTTCAATGGTTTATATTTCTCTATGTTAATTAATGGTTGTGAACTTCTCTAACCCAATTTGTAGCCTTTTTATTATTAATAGTGCACTTTTGTAAACCATTTTGTGGTCTTGTTATTATTAATTGTGTACTTTGTTAATAGTTATTATTTTCTGTGTTAAGTAACGGTTGTGAACTTTCTTAAGTCACTTTGTGGCTTTTGTTGTTATTAATCGTGCACTTTTTAAAATATAGTAATTTTTTTTTTCAAATCCTTATTATGATTGTACTTTTTTGTGAGTTATTTTGTGGCCTTTTGTTAATACTTAATAGTAGTTGTGAACTATTGTAAACCATTTTGTGACATTGTTATTATCAGTTGTGCACTTTTTCAAATCCTTATAATGATTGTACTCTTTTGCAATCCACTTTGTGACTTTATTATTATTAGTTGTGCATTTTTCAAAATGTGAAGTTGACAAACATTTTGTTAGATTGTACATTTTTTAAAAAAATTATTGCTTCAAACTCACACTAAAACTCAAATTTTAGTACTCACTTTCAAATTAAAACTTGTTAAGAGGTCAAATACAGTAATTATCATTTTTAAGAAAGGCATAAATATATGAAAATAAATTGATAAGATAAGATAACAAGTTGAGAAGATAATTAATCCCATTAATTTAGATCAGATCAAGGAAACTTGGACAAAAAAAATAAAAAAACTAAAATGCATATTTAAAGAACAAACTCTTAAAACTAAATATAGCTAACCATTTGAAGATATAAGTTCAGAATATATCAATTTTTTTCTTTTTTTTAAGCACATATTATGTAAAAAGTCCACATTCTAATAAAGTGTAATAGAGATAATAAAGAAGGTTTAAAGTGAAGCTCAAAGGATGCAAGTAGATAATAAATGCACTTTTGGGCTGTCTTTTGTATTAGCTATTGTTCCCATAATTAATGAAAAAATGAAGGACATTTTAGGGAAAAAACTTAACTAACTTTTTTAATCCAATAGCTTTTTCTATTTTCTCTAAATAAAGAGAATTAAAGAGAAACAGACAGGAGTTTATATCTTTTTAATTAAGGTGAGATATATTATTTTTTATAATAATGTATTACATAAATAAAAATATTAACTAATTTTTAAAATAATGTTTAAGAAAAATTTTAAATAAATTATATATGAAATCCAGACCCAGCAAAGCAATCCTAATTTCCCCACATTTGAAGAATGAGAAAACTAATCATCAAATGCGCCTTTTGATGGAATAACCTGGAGAGTTGGAAGAACTCCAAATTGATTTTGAATTGGACTATAGGTCTTAAATTTAATATATTTTCACTCTTTTAATTTAATTAGACTTGGCCTATTGGAATTATTTTGTTTTAGCTATCGAAGGTTAAATTTAATTGTAATTATCTTGTCAATCTATTATAGGATGAAATTGGCTTGATCCAAAGCGAATAATTTTTTTGGTGGTTGGAGTTGTGCATGATAATTTTATAGAAAACCCATCAATCCATATTATAGTGCTTAAATTTGACTATTTAGATTTTATATTAATGATTTCAATTTTAAAATTGGATTTGTTTTAAGCCTTAATTTGAAATTGGGTAAAATTGATTTGATTTTGACTAAATAGTTTTTTAATTGGACTATAGAGTTTAAATTTAATTGATTTGACTAATTAATTTAATTAGACTTGACCTATTTGGAATTATTTTGTTTTAGCTACAAAACGTAAAACTTAATTGTAAAGGTAGGTTTAAATTAATTTTGACTTAGTAAAAAAAAAAAACAGCCTTACATGCCAACTTTGACTAATAGCTAAATAATTAATAACAAAAAAAAAAAAAAAAAATAATTATAACAAAAAAAAAAAAAAAAAAAAAAAAAAAAAAAAACAAAATTAAACTGAACCTGGCGCCTACCAGAGGAGACCAAAGCCACGCAGAGATATGAAGCTTGCCGTGAGCCAACATTTTCCCATATATTAGTGTTTTAGATTAGAAAAAAATGAATATATTCTGATTTTACTTTTTTTTTTATAAAATTATAATATTGGAGAGTATTTTAGGAAATAAAAAAACAAATTGATGAGTTTTAATCCTGAATTTGTTACAAATATAATTATGTGGATATCAATTGCACAGTTTAAGTTAAAGCACACTAAACATTAATAAAAATTGACTTGATACATAATTTAGCCTTTGAAATTTGATAAAATAAAAATTTTATGTCATTTTGAACTTTAAAATCGACTTTATGGTACCTTAAACTTCACTTTTTTTTTTTTTAATATATGGGAGGCCGAAAAGGCAGAGATAACCTTCCCTTTTTAATAATATTCACCAAATTGGTAATAACATTTTATGATAGAAATAATTCGAACTTGAGACCTTTAGCTTACTATACCTTTTATGAAAGGTATGAAGACCAATCAGAATGCACCCGATTGACATCTTGAACTTCACTTTCTATAATAATATCACTTATTGTTACATTAAAAGGAGCAATTTTAAGATTATTGGCTTTTATATATAAAATATTATTATCATTTAATATGTGGCTTTTTTTTAAAAAAAATTAACTTGATATGTGGTTAATACGACTTTTAGAACAATAATTTTTATATATTTTTAACTATTTAATAAGTGTTTAATAGGTCAAACTAAATATTTAACAAGTTCAATTCTATAAGTTGAAATATTTAACAAGTTCAATTCTATAAGTTAAAATATTTAATGGGTCAAAGTAAAAAATTAAAAATGACACATGATTTTTTATGAAAAGTACAGCGATGAATTTAAATAATGATAGAAATTTGAATCGGGTACTGATTCAATCAACTACGATTTAAAGCTTTTATTTTTTTATCAATTGCTAAGTAATTATATTTATATTACATTTGAGTACATCAACGTTTCAGAGTACAATATTAAGCTATAAAAATGAAGAAAACTTAAATTTCTTTCATTTTATAGTTGCATTCATTAACTGTACTTACTAAATAATTGATAAAAAAAATCTTTTAATTATTAAGAATCAATTTGTCTTGAAATTAATGGAATATCAAATATTCCTCGATAAGAAATTATATACCATTGCGGGTCATTGTTATCTTTTTAAGCAAATGGTTTAATAGTAAATAAAAATCAAATAAATCCATTTCAAAAATAATTTATTAATTTTTAAATTGAATCAAGTAATTTAAAAAATAAACGGTATTAAACTTATAATTACTTATAATTTAATATGATTTGTTGGGATTTAATGGTTATATATATATAACATTAGGCTAGAGTAATATTTTGGGTTATTTTTTCTTCAGTGTATTGTGCATTATTCATCGATGATACAGAGACTTTACAGATTTCACTGTGGATTTTCATTTCTTCTGCGCATTTCAAGCTTCTGAGCAGAATTGCTACTGTAATTTTTATTTTCTTGTTTTTTATTTTCTTGCTTTCGTGTATTGTAAATCAATTCAAAAATTTAGAACCAATTGCATTCCAATTCAAAATAAATAAATAAATAATGTTACTTTCATATTAATTAAAGGTCAAAGGTCAAATTAATTAACTTTTATGTAGTCTGTGGATTTTGACTTACTATTGTTGATTTACTCTTTCAACTTTATAAATTTAATTATAGATAGAGTAATTGATTTGATCAACTATAATTTATTAAAGGTCTATTTTACTTTTTAATTTTATAAATTTAATTATAAATTGAGTCATCGACCTGATCAACTATAATTTATTGAGAATCTTTTGAGAATCTTTTTTTTTTTTTTTGAGAGGAAATCAAATTAAAAATTTCATTAAGAGGAAACTGTATACAAATATGAAATACAGGTCAATATGTTTCTAAATTTTTATAAAATAAGTCTAATAATAAAGCACTCATACAAAAAAAAAAACACAATATTGATTTGAAGTATCCGATCAAGTTGACAGAGGATAATACATGTGTTATAGGCGATCGCGTGCTCCACTTGGTGGCTATTTATGGCCACTGTTGGACTCTATGGTCTTTCTATAAGTTTGATATGATTATCTTCAAAATTCTTCCTTTTATCTTTTTTTTGGATATATATGGGAGCAGAAAAAAAAAAAAAAAAAAAAAAAAAAAAACTTATCTTAAAAAGCTAATATGCAAGCATGAGCCTAAAGGATCAAAGATAAAGAAGCAGGATTAAAATCCCAAATAGATAACAAAGAAGAGATAGAATGACCCAATTTAGCAAAATGGTCAGCCGTAAAATTAGCTTCGCGATAAACATGATGAAGAGAGCACTCCCAATCACGAACTAAAAAACTT
The DNA here is from genome assembly GCF_014843425.1 of Jatropha curcas. The sequence continues at coordinate 1,716,493 of NW_023590739.1, forward strand.
TAAATATCAAGATAAGAGCTTCCAAAAGATGAGCAAGATGTAAATCAGAAAGGACTAACCGCATAGTCTCTAAGCAGGTATAGAAAATTGAAAATCTGTTTTGTTTAACTGTAGTTACTTTAGAAAAAAAAAAAAAAAAAAAAAAAAAAAAAAAAAAAACATAAGCATAACTAGCAAAAGTTTGGTGACAAGCTTATCTTCGAAGTGTCGAATCGCTACAAGTAATATATGATGAGTTAAGATATCGTTCCCACTGGGATGTAATCCAAGTACCAAAAATTATTGTTATCTCGTATTATTAGGCCGATAATTAAAATAATTGTTTTAAAATTGTAAAATAAAACAAGAGTTCAAGTAAACGGAGGAAATTTGATTAAAAGAAATCAAGGAATTGAAAACTTACTTAAGGGATTTTGATTTCACTTAATCCTTATCCAATTTATTTCATTTAGTTCATTATCAATAATTATCAAGTAGGGAAAACAACTTCTGAATTCACTAACAAGCTCTTCCGATGTGTTGCTAGCTATTTTAATTCCATTTAATTACCTATCTTCCAATAGCGCAATCAAATATGAATTAAATCATTAAGTTATGTAGTGGTTCATGAATTTACAATTTAAGGTTGATAAATCATAAAAACCCCCATGAGTCAAACCATATAGCTTTCGCATCAAGTTATTATTCTCACATGTGTTTTATTAACCTTTTCTTATCAAAGATCCTTCTTCCGATAGTGATAATTGAAATAAATCAATTTATGGGAAAATTCTGCCTACAAGCATTAAGTTCGAAAATTCTGCCTACAAGCATTAAGTTCATCAATAAATCATAACTTGAATAAGGAAAAATAAATCTAATTGGAAGAGAGATTAAGCTACATCAAACCCCTAGTATAAGAATTTAGTTATACATAGTACTTAAATAAAACCCAATAATACTTCAAAAATATTTCATAATCAATAAGGATAATGAAAGAAATAAACAAGATTAAGAGTTTAGAAATAAGAACTAGTGACGAATTGCTTGGATGGCTTCCTTGAAACTTTGCACAACTCCTGAATACTTAACTTCTAAAAATAAAACTATATGCAAGCTATAAAATGAGAGAAAGATGGAGAGTGGAGTGGAGTGTAGTGTAATGTGTGGGATACCTTGGAATGGCTTCTTCCCCTCTTTATATAGACTTCTTGGGGGAACAAGCCTTATGCTTTAATGAGTAAAGTCCAATTTTGTGAGGTGGAAAAGTAAACTCAAGCATAAATTGCTCTCAATTCATGGCTTTTCAAAATGCATATGGTTGAACTAAGCCATAAATTGCTCTCAATTATGGCTTTTCAAATGCATATGGTTGAACTTTGACTGGTATGTGAAGAGAGTATCCAAAGTATCCTGTGAAAATGGTAGGAATTAGTTGGCAACCTTTGACTTAAATTTAGGTTTTCTTGATTGGCACGGGCGTGCTGCCTGGCACGGTCTGGGGCGTGCCAAGCTCTGGAAGCATGAGGTTCTCAGCACGGGTCGTGTTGATCAGCACGGTCTGGGGGAGTTCTAGGGCACGAGCGTGCGTACTGGCACAGCTGTGGGCGTGCACTCCTCTGGAAGTCTGGAAGTTGTGTAGCACGGGCGTGCTTCAGCTGCACGGGCCAAGTTTCTATCTCCAGTGCGCGCACGGGCGTGCTCCTTGGCACGGCCTGGGGCGTGCATCTTTCTAGAAGTCCGAGGCATTTAAGGCACAGGCGTGCGCTTTAGCATGGGCTAGGGCGGGCGCTTTAGCATGGGCTGGGGCGGGCGTGCCTCTAGCTCTTTACTTTGATTTGCCTTGTGTTTGGCACGGCCGTGCGCCTTAGCACGGGCTGAAGCGTGCTAACTATGTTATGCCTTATTTTTGTCCTTTTCTTGCAAAATCCTATACTTTTCCTCAAAATCAAGTGAGTTGTGTTTCAAGGAAGCTTTTAAGTGAAAATATAACAATATTACATTAAAACTAATTTAGATAAATTAAAAATGCTAGAAATCTTAATAAAAATTATAATAAAAATTAGCACTATCAGTTGGCTGTTGTATATTTAAAAAAAAAACTTAATTATTCATTAATAATAAATATAAGTTGAATACATCATAATATTTCTATAGGAATCAGAAATACAAATATAGAAAATTGAAGTCTTCTGTATGAAGATATTCTTGATCTTGGCAAAAAAGGTTAATCTTTCGGATAAAAGATTGGTCTATGTTCGAATAGGACGATAAAAAAAACCTTCCACAATACTGTCTCGAACATTATTTTTTTCGAAACTTATTACAACCAACACCCATAGAAGAGTTTAATATATCAAATTTTAATGAAGGAATATGCCGCATTATCAAACTCCATTGGTGAAACAAACTTACCCGAACTTGAAGATCTAAAGTCTTCAACCATAAGCAACCAACAATCCACTTTGTCTTTCGAACTGCTCGAGAAATAAAAGATCCACATAAAATTTCTCAATAACAAGGAGCAACCCTATGAAAGGAGAGAAAGTAATAATCCCAGTAAAAGAGTATCAAAAACATTCAAGATCTATTAACTATTACAGATCTGAGAAAATAAATTCAAAATTTATTCCAAACGATCATAGGTTTAGCAATTATTAGAAAAAAAAACTAATAAAAAAAATAATAAAAAAAGACGAAAAGAAACCACCGCCGATCAAAGAAACAGTCGATGGTAGTTTAGAAAAAAATGTAGAAGAACACAAAAAAGAGAGAGCTACAAAGAAATGGCTAGAGCCTTTTTCTTTTTTAATACAAAATGAATATTATGTGATACTGTTGGTTAAGAAACCCAAAAAAAAAAAAAGAAGCTATTGTAAGTTGATATATATATAAATTGCAGCTATTGTGATACATGTGTATGCATATATGGTTGATTGTGCAGCATTTGATTGTCATGAATTCGCAAAAATAAATTTCTTACTTATATTGCTTTTCAATGGGTCTGATAATTTTTGAAATAAGATTTTACAAATTAACTTTTAAAATTAATAATGTTTTACAGTCGGACCGTCCATTTACCAATGGAATTCGATTTAAAAAAATATTTAAATTTTTTAACAGATTGCCGACTGATTGTAAATGATACTGACAAAAAAATATGGTACTTACACAAATTAAGTAAATCATTACAATGATTTTTCGACGTATTATGAGGACTGTAACGATGGTTTAGCAAAAAAATGCCGATGGAAAATCAACCGACGGAATAATACCATTTTTTAACTAAATTTACCGAAGAAATTTACTATATCCCGAGGGATTTATCGTTGCTAATTCATGGACAAAATAGGTTTTGGTTGATAAATATTTACTTACTATTGTTTTGCCTAGGGATGATTCATTATCGGTAAATGGTTGATAAATCGGTTTGCCAGTGATTTTTTTATATTTATCAATGAAAATTTCCGTTAATAATTACCGTTTTTTCAGTGAATTACATCATGTATTTGATAAAATTAAATTAGTTTTGTATTTGTTAAACTTTAATTAGTTGTTGTTGAGATGTTGACTGACTATTAAAACTATAATCATATATTTTGTACTATATTTTTTCCATTTAGCATAAATAGTTGACTAATTATAATCAACTATCCCCGGAGAACGTATAAGCATGTATAAAAAATTATGTAATTTCTAATTTTTGTTTGAGTTGTTCGTTGAATGACGTGTATTAATATTTAAGGGAATAAAAAAAAAGCGGAAATGAACAACAAAGAGGACGGGTGCTTACATATTCTTTTCTTACATTTTTTTTTCCTTTTTTGCCTTTGTGGTTTTTCTAAATTTCAGTGCGGCGTCTCTGATTAAAGTTTAGTTTAAGTATCACTCTGACAAATATTATCAATATAATTAATAATCAAGAAAGTTAGTCTATTTTGATTATATTTACTTATACCGGATCTATAAATTCATCTGTAAATCAAATCAATAAAAATATAAGTTTTTAAAAATTATTTTTATTTTATTATTTTTTTAGTATAGGATCATAATTACTTTTATTTTAATAAAAACCCTTATATTTTAATGCAGTGTACACACGTAAAACCAAGAAGAAGTGCAATGGAATACTCTTCCTTTTAGGAATGGAATCACGTGAATTACGAAAATTTAAGAGAATCAAAGCTATGTTTTTGTGTTTCTTATTACATGTGGTTGCGAATGTAACTTTTTAAGTGTTGTTTGTTTTAGATTAAGTTTTGTATTTTTTATTTTTTTAAAATAAATAAAATTTATTTGTTTAATTTTTTTTTTACTTTCCAGAAAATTATTTTTTAAAATAAAAAATAAATTTTATGAAACCACAAATAATGGATTGTATAATTGTGCTTTCTATTTTATTCTACATTACTCTTTTTTTTTTTTTTCATTTTTAATAAGACTTGTCCTCATAAAGTTGTATTATTATTATTTTCTATCCATATAAATTTAATGTCATTCATTTATCCAAAATATATAAGTATTAGTTTTATTATCTCTATTCAAATTCTATGTTTTTGTTTTCATCCCTTCTCTATTTAATATTATTTTTATATTTATTTTTATTTTCTCTATCCATATAAATCTAACGTCATTTAGTATTATTTATTTATTATAATTTTTATTATCCTCTTATTCAAATTCCTATGTTTTTTGTTTTCATCTCCCTCCTTTTAATATATTTTTATATTTATTTTTATTTTCTCTAATCCATATAAAATTCTAACGTCATTTAATTTATTTATTATAATTATAATACTTGGATATTATATTTTCATTCAATTGATTGTATACATAATAATCAATAGTTAATTTAATTTTGAATTTAAAACTTAAAGTGTGAAATACTTTTAATTATTTTGTCTTAGATTTTATATTTTTAGATTTTTTTATTATTAACTAAAATCTTTAATGGCTTAATAAGGGAGAGATTTGATAACTGGAAGAATTGTTCACATCATGAACTAAAAGAAAGGAAAAAATAATTTTAGAAGAAAAAAACAGTTTTGAGAAATAAGTAAGTAAAAACTGAAAACAGCTTTATGTTTCTAATAAATAAAAAAAAAACTAAAAACACAACTATAACAAAATGAGCCTAAGTGATGAGAAATCTAAAATTAAGGAAAATGTTTTCCATTCAAACAAAAAAAAAATTAAGGAAAATGTAACAAAGTTGAGAGGGGGAAGGCAACTTATGCCAGCACGGGAAATTTCTTGCCACATTTGTTATACAGGTGGTTCTATATATCAAGCCAATTAAAAAAATATTTTTCAAAAAAAATATTAGTGCTTTGTGTTTTTTTTTTTCACTTTATAGTAAAAAAACTCTAGTTTAAATCAAAACACCGTTTATAATTGATTTGATAAATAGGTTGACTCATATATAGGTGTAAATAAATCTTTCCTTTAACCACTTTTTGAAAATACATGTTTAACTAAGAGAATACCCGAGCAATGCACGGGTTACTTTATTACGAAATTATATATAGTATGAACTATAAATATATAATATAATATATATATATAATGAATTATAGTTCTTTTACGAAAAGTTAAAAATTAAATGTTATATATATAATGAATTATAGTTCCTTTTACGAAAAAGTTAAAAATTAATGTAAAGAACTTTAAATTTAATTTAGCAATATAATTTAAAAATAAATAAATTAGTTATGTACATATATTCTATTGATAGATTATTTTTTTTCACTTATCTAATAACAATTGCATAGTATTTTTTTAAAAAGTTACAATTGTCTAATAATAATAATAATTATTATTATTATTGCCTAGTGGTGTGCAATATTAGATAACTATCCTCGTTGATAATGAAAAAAGATTATCATAAAGCTGAACACACACATATATATATATATATGAATAAACTTGAGCTAAAAGAGAAAAAGAGAAAAAATTGAGTGATGATGTATAATCATATGCAAATCAATACTTATTCCTTCCAAAGCAATGAGAAAAAAAAAAAAAAAAAGAAAATATGAGCATGGTTGCACTATAAATCCCTTCAATAAAGAAACAAATCAAGAGTAAATGAAAATCCAATCTTATTTTATTTCATTTTCTCCCTTTTTCTATATTTCTCTCCCTGAAACCATTATAGAGTAAAAGAAAAACATCGAGATTGTAGATAAATTATGAAAGAAATTTTCAATGTTCTTTGATATGCTGAGGAAAGAGAAAAATGAAAGAGAACAATTTACTTTGCTTTGAAAAAAATTCATTCGTCACAGGGACACTACCGAAAGCGTATAAATAACAATTTTCTATGAGCTTTTCTATTGATCTTCATATGCATCTTGAAATAAAACAACATATATAGAAATAGAAGTTGATTCAGCAACAATACAATAAAATATTTGGAAATAAGTACTTTACTTTGTTCCATTTAAGTGCTCATTTATGATTTTGAGAACAGATTAATAATTTTTTTCTATTTTATCCATATTTATTTGGGGTAATTTATTTTTATGGGTATATTTAATTCTCTTTTTTATTAAATTAAAAGTTTTTCATTATATCAAGACATGAAAAAAATGTGATAGAAGTACTACTCTTTTTTTTTTTTTTTTTTTTTTTTTTGGCTGTAAAGGATAGATTTTTTTTTTTTTTTTTTTTTGGTGTAAAGATAGAAGTACTATAATTGTGGTGCTTTAATATAAGATAAAATTAGCATAGGTTTTGTAGTAAATTAAATATGGAGTTTTTAACTTTAAGAAGGGAATTTGAGCTTTCTACTATTTATTTTTAGAAAATTAATATGTGTCAATCATTTTCTTAATTATTGTGAAAAGATAAAATATTTCTATTAAAGTGAAACAGAGAGGGTATTTTGACATGTTATAACGGTATCAATAGGTAAATTTTAGTTCTACATATAACTTATATTAAGTGATAATTTAATATAGTATTTAAAATATTATTTTTTTTATTATTTTTATTTTTATATTTCTACTTAAGCTATTATTGATTTTTTTCTAAATAAAATTAGAAAAAACTATTTTGAAATATTCTGTTAAATAGTTGTAGCCTCTAATGGTCCGTTTGCCATAAATGATTTCAATGGAATTCATTTGCTTTTAAAATTCTTTAGCAAATGAATTTTCATATTTGGAATAAATTTAAAATTTAAAATTCATTTTTTTATTTTCTAAAATATCATTGGCACAACAATTTTATAATATTAGAAGGATTGATAGTTTAGTCATAAAATTTTGAATTATTTAAATTCATGGAATTCATTTGTAAATTTTACATTTTTTTTTAATAGAATGTAGTTTAATTATATCCAAATTTATAAAATTTATTTTGTAGAATTTAATTCTTCATTATACTAAAATAAATTTAAATTTATACTAATAAATTTCACAAAATTTCATACAATTCATTTGCTCCACGCGCTCAGCTAAATCTAGTAAGTGAAACTGTGAAAGTATATCATAAACTCATTTATTGCACAAGAAGAAACAAATTAATTTTGGCTTTTGGATTTTAGAATGTTATGCACAACTGCATTAAACTTGAATTTTTTTTTTTTCTAAAAATAACCCAGTGGTCTTTAGTACATTCTACGTCTAACTAGTGCCTTGTAACTCCCTGTTAGAATGATGGAAATGGGTTTAGCCTAGTCACTGGAGCACAAATTAAGGGATTAGCCCTTAGAAGTGTTATACCAGGTCCTTCTTCCATGTCAACACTACTATTCCCTCCATCAACTTTCCATTTAAAGCATTGAATGATGGCAGCAAGTGTTGTTTGTACCAGTTGAAGTGCTAGTGAAGTTCCAGGGCATCCTCTTCTTCCACTTCCAAATGGCAACAGATGGAAATACTGCCCTCTGACATCTACCCAGTTGTTTGCATTTGCCTGTGTATCAAAAAACCTTTCTGGGCAAAATTCAAGTGGGTTTTCCCAGTAGTTTGGCCCCCTTCCAAGAGCCCATACATTGACAAACAGTCGAGTTTTGCAGGAATTTCATATCCATTGACAGTGCAATCTTTACTTGACTCTCTTACAATTAATGGGCCTGGTGGGTGAATCCTCTTATCCTTAACTATAGAGAGTAGGGGAGGTTAGTTTTATTGATCTTCACTAGTCTGCTCTTTCTACCGCAACAAAATCTATTTCTTCCTTTGCTTTCTTCATAATGTCTGGGTGATTATTAGCTCTGCTAGTTCCCATTCTATCGTAATGGCGGATGTGTCAGTCCTGTTCTGGAAATTGGGCTTTTTCCACCAAATTAAACACAATTGTGAATTACTGTACTGAGTAACTACGCCAGGTAAATTCTCAGATAAGTGGAGGAGTCACAAACGGTCTCACTTAAAATTCACTTGCCTTGGACTAAATTTGTGTCGTTTGACAGAATTTATCTAGAAGTAATTAATTAGACAATAACCACCAAAAGTATTTTGCCCAACAATAGCTATTAAATAAATAAAGACAAAAGCAATAAATAAGAGAGAAAACCAAAATTTAACAAGGTTCGGCCAATTTTGCCTACGTCCTCGGACACTACCAAATTTATATTTCACTGAAGAATTATACAAATTGAGAGAGGAGAGAAACTTGTCCAACTCACTAGGTATTAGAAGACAAGTTGGGATGAATAAAACTTAAGGAGCTAGGCTCCTTTTATAGCCAAAAAGCACCCCACTCCCTTCCCTTTTTTTTGATGTGGGATTTCCAAGCCACCTAACCTACAATCTCCACCTTGGCGAAAATCCCACCAATGCAAACTTCTGCTCTCTCTTACAAAGTTGTAATGTCTTCAAATGTGCTTGGCAGTGCCAAGCTTCAATTGTTGCCCTTGGCAAGTTGCCAAAGCCTTCAATTTTTTAATAATATGAATCAAGTCCCCAAACATGTGTTTGAACTTGATAGCTTGTCCCACCGCACTTTGTCCCATCATTATCCAGCAGGTATTCTCAGCAAGTTTGAATCTCCCTGGATTGAACCGTCCTTACCCCAATTTCTCTAAACAAATGAAATCAAACGTTCGAATTATGCTTCGCCCTGCAATAAAATACTTGGTTCCTTGCCCAAGTTGAATAGCCACTTGGCCTATCCGCAATTACAGACAATGGTGTTTTTGCACTAAATTCCCAATTCCATCCGTTGAAAAGCCAAATTTTTTCCTCCTCCAGCTTCCTTGTACTGCCAATACTCTGCCCTCTAATTGTAGCAAAAGCCCACTGTTTGACTGCAGAAAAGTAGAATCACTTCCCAATTAACTTAGACTTCCAACTAACTGGTGCTTTTGCAACAGTAAACACATAACCAGTAGTTGATCGACGTTTATCCAAATCACCGGCATAATCAGAATCACAATATCCGACTATGCGTTGACCACTATTCTTATCCTGCTCAAAAATCAATCCAACATCCACAGTGTTCAGAAGATACCGCAGAATCCATTTTACAGCTTGCCAATGATCTTTGCCAGGATCATGCATGTATCTGCTCACAACTCCAACTGCCTGTGAAATGTCTGGTCTTGTACACACCATAACATACATCAAGCTCCCTACAGCATTCGCATAGGGAACTCTTGACATGTACTCCCTTTCTACATCATTTTTTGGCGACTGAGTTGCACTGAGTTTGAAATGAGGAGCAAGAGGTATACTAACAGGCTTGATGACTGAGTTGCACTGAGTTTGAAATGAGGAGCAAGAGGTATACTAACAGGCTTGATTTTGTCATCCATACCAAAACGCTTTAGTATCTTTCTCAGATATTGCTTCTGATTCAGACAAAGTCTCCCTAATTTCCTATCTCTGGTTATCCCCATGCTGAGAATCCTTTTTGCTTCACCCAGATCTTTCATTTCAAATTCTTGAATCAATTGATTCTTCATATTCTCAATTTCTTCTTTATTCTTTGAGGCTATCAGCATATCATCAACATACAAAAGAAGATAAATGAAAGAGTCATCTTGTAGCTTGTGCAAATACACACAATGATCGTATTTGCTTCTCGTGTACTTCTGCCCTTGCATAAACTTATCAAATCGCTTGCACCACTGCCTCGGAGACTGCTTCAATCCATAAAGCGATTTTTTAAGTTTGCATATCATATTCTCCTTTCCAGCAACTTTGAATCCTTATGGCTAAATCATATAGATTTCCTCTTCCAGATCTCCATGTAAAAATGCAGTTTTTACATCCAATTGAACTAGTTCCAAATCAAACTGTTCTACCAAGGCTAACAAAATCCGAATGGAGGAATGTTTTACAAATGGAGAAAACACTTCATTATAATCAATTCCCTCCATCTGAGCGTAGCCTTTAGCTACCAACCTTGCCTTATAGTGAACATTGTCTCTGTCAGGAAATCCTTCTTTCTTTGATGTCAGGAAATCCTTCTTTCTTTGGGCTATATCCATTTGCATTCCAATTTGCCTTCTTTCCCTTTTGGTTGGATCAAACTAAGTTCCACGTCTGATTCTTATTAAAGGGACTTCATTCATCTTCCATTAGCTTTTCTCCACTTTAACTCTCTGAACTTTTTGACAGTTTCATTAAAAAAAGTGACTGGGAATGCTATCATCTGCAAATTGGAGATGATAGGCCACCACATCATTCAAACGTAAGCAGGCCTCTAATATATTAATCTCCTTACTTAGAGACTATTCAAAGTAGCAATGACCACAGTTGTTGTGGAGGTTCTTGCTTGACTCGATCTTTCACTCTGACCCTACCTCTCTAACCCAGGAAAGTTTCTGCAGGTTCAGTAACTCCACTGGTATTGTCCTCTATCAACCATACCACCTAGTTAGGTGCCGGTTATCCTCCACCTGTTAGGCACCCCCACCCAACACCACACCCACAAATACTAGTCTCGCATGCTCTACTATATTCACCCTTTTTTTTCTAACTATGAGTATGATTCATTCAAAGTGGCCATCATATTGCTCAAGATAAGTATTTTACTTTGAAGTTCGTGGTACACCATAGCCGTATAGCCTTTTAAACACCTTTGCTTCCACATCCCCAATGAAAATGGTTACTATAGGCTCTTGGATCCAGCGTCGATTCTACTTAACGCCCATGATAGCCTTACCTGCAGTGTAAACAAATACACGTTAAAGAATCATTTAATCATTCAGCAGTGTTTCTCCACACCATAACTCTATAGGTGTTGCCACCAATAGCAGTATGATTGGTAATCGATATAATGAGATGGCATGCATATGGACAAAGCCTCAACCTAAAATTTCTTGTCTAACCCAGATTAGACAAACAGAATACACCGAACTTCTCCCCGCAAGGCGCTTCGGTTTCCATCAATGCGGTAATACTGCCACTCAACATACACCGAACTTTCTCCAGCAACGTTCGGTTCATGCGTTCTGCCACTCCATTCTGTTGCGGTGTATTTCTAACTATGAAGTGTCGAACAATGCCTTCATCTGCGCAGATTTTATCAAAAGCATCATTTTTGTATTCTCCTCCATTGTCTGTTCGGAGACATTTTATGCGTCTGCCAGTCTGAGTTTCCATCAATTTTTTCCATTTGAGGAAAACTCCTAGCACTTCATCTTTTGACTTCAAAGCATACACCCAAACCCTTCGAGAGAAATCATCAACAAAGGTCACATAATAATGTTTGCCACCTAAAGAAGCCGTTGTAGAGGGTCCCCATACATCAGAGCGAACATAGTCCAAAATACCCTTGGTATTATGGATTTCGGTGCCAAATTTCACCTTTGACTGCTTTCCTTTGGTGCAATGCTCACAGAAGTCCAACTTGCAGTGCATGCCTTCACAAAGGTACCAACTTGCAGGTTTTCGACATCTATCTTCAATAATCCCTTGACGCTCCCTAGACAATGTTTTCAAGATTCACTGCATGTTCCAAACCCACAGCCAATCATAATAGCCACAAAAATCTACGTATGTTTCCAAACTCATTTAGTCTCAACTCAGAACAAAACACACTTGCTCGTGAAGTCGAATCCAAATAGAATTGTATTACCACTCCGAATAGTAATACCAATATATTCCTTCTACCGAATAACTTTATTCAATCACACATAACGATGCAACCAACCCTAGAACGCATGATTAATCAATACATCCAATACATAGTCCTCTGCAAATTTATAGTTCCCATCATTGATTCTAGTTACTCCCACTGAAATGATGATTGTCAAACTCAAAAAACGGTACATATCGAAAGCATCAGTCAGGATCACTGATTGACACCATCATGATCTATTAAACGTAAATTGTAACAGATCCCTATCTGTGAAGCAGGAACATAATTGCCAGTTATAGAAAACATACTTCAATTTTCACAAAGTTCCTTTAAAGGTCAGAACAACAGATCATCTCATGGGGACTAATCATAGCCATTGACTGCCCTGCTAGAGTTCTAGCAGGCCATACCTCACCAGAACTTGGTCAAATTTGCTGATGATATCCCTGTCTATGATGCCCATGATAAGCTAATGAAGAAGTCCTGAGTTCTCATATCCCCACAACACTCACCCAAACTATGTTTTAATCCAATAAAACAGACTTTTGCCTTTAGGCTTTCAGCTAAGGACAATCTCTCTCCTTCCAGTGAACCTCTCTCACGACAAAGGCACACATCTCATCTTTTACAATACTTCTGGCTTTATTGAATTGGGATCTACTGCTCTTTCCCCTTTCTTTGGACTACATGATAAGACCTCTAACCACAAAGCTTCTATTCAGTTGCCTTTTCTTCTTTTCTATTCATATTCCTTAGTTCATGGCTGTTAAAGATCAGCACAAACTTCACTGAAAAGTGACGCCTACCACTTTATTCCCGGGATTATGAGCCTCATTGTTAAGATGGTCAATAAATTCCCCAATCAGGAAAGAGATGCACCCAAAGCAACATACTAAACCATGCCAAAACAATCTTCATCAAATCCCAAAATATTCACAATCCAAAAATCAAACAAAATCACCAAATATCACATCCAAATTAAACAAATCAGCCACCAACTGATTAAACTTTGTGATGTGTTCATTCATAGTGGTACCAAGAACATAATTGAAGCAATACAATTTCTTCTTCATGAAGAGTTTGTTCTGATTGTTTTACTTCAAAAATTTCTCCTCCAATGCCTTCCACAATTTGTTTGCAGAAGTTTCTTTCGAAAAAGCATATTTTTGCTCTCTAGAAAGACACGATCGAATTGTACCACATGTCAAACGATTGATGGTCCTCCATTCACTCTCCTCCATCTCATTTGGTTTCTCTTCTTTAATAGCAACATCTAGACCTTGCTGAAAGAGAGCGTCTAGAAGTTCACTTTGCCACATGACGAAATGACCGGTGCCATCGAAAATCTCCACTGTAAATCTTGCATTTGATACAGTATTTCATACTACGGTTGATGTTGTAGCAAGTGTGGTATTTTTCTTTCCATCTGTCATTTCTGCTTTAAATATTTAATAGCTATAAAATCAATTTTCAAAATGCGGAACACAACCAATGAACTTTTTTATGTGGCAGATCAGACTATGCTCAAATAAGCGGAACACACAATAGTGAACTTTAAAACTGTGGCAGATCAGGAACTATGCTGCATACCACAGTGAAATAACCTTAGTAACTTGATACATTGATCCCCACAAAAATTGTTGTGGGAAATGAAGCTTTTCCACCAAAAAATTAAAACACCCAAAATTTGTGAATTACTGAATAACTCGGAAATCCAAGATGGGAATTATCGCACAGGTAACCCATTCACCCCAGATACTAAGTGGAAAGAGCACAAAACGAGTAATTTCACTTAACAATCACCACTCGCCTTGGACTAACATTCGCTGATCGTTTAGATTAGAATTTACCTAGAAGTAATTAATCTTAGGGAACACCATCCAACCAACCACAAAAAATACTCTAATTGCAACCCCAAGCAAATAGCTTATTTAAATAAATATAGAAACAAAAAGACAATAAATAAGAAACGCGGCACAAAAAATTTAAAACAAGTAGTAATCGGCAATTACCTACGTCCAACAATAGCTATTAAATAAATAAAGACAAAAGCAATAAATAAGAGAGGACACCAAAATTTAACGAGGTTCGGCCAATTTTACCTACGTCCTCGGATACTGCCAAATTTATATTTCACTGAACTTAAGGAGCTAGGCTCCTTTTATAGCCAAAAAGCACCCCACTCCCTTCCCTTTTTTTCGATGTGGGATTTCGAAGCCACCTAACCCACAAGTCCCAGCTAGAAATATATCATGTAAAAATGCTGACATGAGACGTCGAATGATCATAATGTTACTTTAGCTATTATTACAAGGATATGAGTTAAGGAAATGATACATTACCGGGATAAATGACTTGATGTTTTTCTTTAGTCCATTTCATTTCTGAGTTCTCATCTTCTGATATGTTAAGTAAAATATCAAGTAAACCTTTCACTGAATCTCCTTCACCTCTTTCCTTGTTTATCTTCCTTGCCTCTTCATGTTCTGCTATGATCCTCTGCATCATTTTGTCAAGCTTTTCACTAACTTTCTCAACCCTTCTTCTAAATCCCTGCAAATCCACGTTCTTGCAAAACCAAATATAGTCTGACAAATTGAATTTCCCTGCAACCTCAAAAACATCTCGCACCAACTCTCTAACCTCATTGGCTTCATCTTCATTATCTGAACACCTCTCGCTCATAGTTATTCTTGATATTACATTATTGGTTAGCCTTAGAAGCTGTCGTCCAACTTCAAAAGATTCACCTGCATTTGCTTTCGTTAGTATGGTGAGCAAAAACTCATAGTGTCGACTGCAAATCTAATAAGCTATCACTTTCGCGCCCTAACTTGTAGGGGAAAGAGTCCTGCGCTCAACATCACGAACCTCCGTAAGGATTCATTATCTGAACACCTCTCGCTCATAGTTATTCTTGATATTACATTATTGGTTAGCCTTAGAAGCTGTCGTCCAACTTCAAAAGATTCACCTGCATTTGCTTTCGTTAGTATGGTGAGCAAAAACTGTGCTATCTCTTCACGCCTAACTGGGAAGAGCTGGTCTAACATTCGACCTCCGAGAAGTTCTGTCATGCAAATTTTCTTCATGAACTTCCAGTGAGGTCCACAAGGAGTGAAGGCGAAATAAGCTGAGCCATATGTGAGGTAATCCACCGCAGCCACTTTTGGACAATCCAAGAAATAGATTTCGTGTGTTTTGAGGAAATCTTTTGCCATCTCTAGAGAGGAAACAACAATGCAAGGGACAGAACCAAGGGATAGGTGAATTAATGATCCGTAGCGAGTTGAAAGCTTGTGAAGAGCTTGATGAGGTAATGGAGGAAGGAGATGGAGGTGTCCAATGATTGGTAGGGCTGGTGGTTTTGGTGGAAGATGGCCGGTGGTTTGAAATTATTGTAGTATTGCTCTAACTGCAATAACAGATGCTAGCCATATGAGAAAGTGAAACATGTAATCTTGAATATCAGCCATGTTTGATGTTTGAATCTTTGTGATTTAATTGAAGGTTTGTAGGCACTGTTTATATGAGGGGAGCTCTGTTAGTAATAGAGCTGCTTAGAATAAATAGAAAATGGAAAGAATTTGAAATATTAAATCTAAAAATCACTGTTAGCTAAATCAGATTTTTTTTTCCTTTTTTAGAAAAGGACGAATTCAATTATTTTTTCGGGTTTAGATATTAATAAAAGAATTTGACATAGGTATGGATCCTAATTTAGTACTCATGATCAATTTGAATTTAATTATCGGGACATAGCACTAATAAGTTTATTGTAATAAAAAATAATGTCATTCCATAACGTAGTCACGAGGTACCCAAATTGATATATTTGGATTACACAATTTCAACTAATGAAACCCTAAACCAAATGATGTTTTTGTTTTGTCACTCGTCACCAAATGATATATCGGTGCAACCACCATATTGTTGATTAAATATTATATTGCAAGATATGACTACAACATGCACTAGGTATCAAGCTTCCGCAAGCAACACTAATTTGCTTGTAGACTTCTTAAATGCTAAAATTTTTAGTTTGCTAAAAGCATTTTCAATCACAGTGGGAATTACTCTCATTTAATTGTCACATTAATAAAATGAAATTTTGTTTTAAAAATGTGTTATAATGTTTATGTGGATTCTGATTGATGTACCATATAAAATAGAAAATGTGAATGATGATGTGGTTGAATGTCTAATTGTAGACGTTGAATTTTAAAAATCTATCTCCAATGCACTAGTTTTGAATCCTCTTCAATCCTTTTTTTTTTTCTTCTTTTCTTTTTCGAGCCAACAATTCAACATACAATCAATCATTATAGAGTAATAAATGCCCACATTGTGTAATGTGCTTAACTTGACATACCAAATGTTAAAGATCAATATTAGCCCAATTGTTGAAATTCAAAGTTAGGTCAAAGTTAGGACACCAAATTAATTTGATGTCATTGCCTACATCATTTTAGTTAGGTGAAAATTAGGTAGTATTTCTTTAATCTCAATGGTCTAGATTAGTTTGTGTTTATTTTAATGAATGGTGTAGATTGATTCTTGTAATCTATAAATACCCCCCTTGTATTTGAGTTTTATTATCCAAGGATCAAAGCTTAAATAAAAGCGTTTTGAAAGCTTTCTTAAGTGTTCTTCTTCTTTGCAATTTTGTTAGATAGTTCTTAAGAGTGTTTTTCTTTGATTAAAAATTTTACAACTAGACATGGTGCCAGCATTGACTCTCTATTAATCAATAATAAGGATACCCCACCCACTCTGTATTTGAGCTCCTATTATTACTCACAATGAGACAAATCAAATAGATTGATTCTTGTAATCTATAAATACCCCCCTTGTATTTGAGTTTTATTATCCAAGGATCAAAGCTTAAATAAAAGCGTTTTGAAAGCTTTCTTAAGTGTTCTTCTTCTTTGCAATTTTGTTAGATAGTTCTTAAGAGTGTTTTTCTTTTTCTTGATAAATTAGAGTTTTATTATTCTAATTTATTCAACATTTGGTATCAGAACCTAGGTTCAAGTTAAATACACAGATAATTTTAAGTAGGCACTGTGGTTGCAGCTTAAACCGATCTTCCACATCTGAAAGAAATTTTCTTGGTATTTTATTTGACTTAAGGCAAAAGATGGGTGATCTTCATGTCAGTGGAGGAATCAAGAAGCTCAACAACCAAAACTACAACAACTAATAGAGTGAAGGCAAACATGTTATGGGAGTCTTGACCTACAAGGTCAAGACTTGTGGAGTCGTCAGGTGGATAGTGAAGTTACAACAACCGGCAATAGAAGATGCCAACGGCGTCTTACGGAAGTGGAAATATTAAAGCAAGGCAAAAGCAATGTTGCTTTAAAATCCACAATAGAAGAAGAAATGGTTGGCAGCCACATTCGGAATGCCAAAACATAAAACCAAGAACGAACACAAGCGTGGGAAACACCGTTGCAACATACTACTTTTCAATAGAAACAAGACACAGAAATACAAAAACTCTGCAACTTTTGGAGAGAATGAAACTTTCTAATACATAATAAGGCGCACGTGATATATGACGGTGCCAATACTTTCACAAGGTGAAGACGATATGTCGCACAATTTCAGAATTAGAAATACCGTACAGCTGATACTCTGGAAGGAAGCAAATCACCGCCATAAAAAGAATATATCCATAGGGCTTAGACCCATAATACCAGCACGCTTTGTATCGCTGCAGTACTTAATGGCAAAGAATGGCCGACACAACCAATCTTCTCTCTGATGAGTATTAGCAAATAAATTTTGTTGAGACCCGGTCAAGAACTAAATGGCCTAAACAAATGGGAGGAGTCTCGCTAAGGGTAGGTTGAAGAGGAAGCGGCTCTTACACAACCAAATATAGAGGTGGGTTTCAAGAAAACAATACAACAAAGGTGGGATTTCTAAAAACCGGTGTGACAAGATGGAAAAATCACCAAGGGAAAAGGAGAGTCATCGTCTAAAGGGTAGCATATCGATCAAAACAATACAACAAAGGTGGATCTAAAAAGGGTGGTGACAAGATGAAAAATCACCAAGGAAAAGGAGGCTCTCGTCCAGGGGGAGCTTCGAAGAATCGCGGCAGTAGTAGAAAGTTTGATGGCGAGTGTTACAATTGCGGGAAGATGGGCCATATGGCAAAAGATTGTTGGTCCAAGAAAAAGTCCGCTGAAAGTAATGCTGCTACTTCCAGTTCTAAGAAAAATATCGAAGACGATTGGGATGTCGAAGCATCATTTGCTATGGAGAAAGAAGAATTAGCTCTTACGGTAACAACAGCAAAACGAATAGACTATAAGAATGATTGGATTGTAGACTCAGGTTGCTCAAATCACATGACGGGTGATAAACAGAAGCTGCAAGACCTATCTGAGTATAAAGGAAATCGTGTTGTGATAACGGCTGATAACTAACTCAAGGTTACCAATAGCTCTTACATTAAGGCTAAAGCGTATTCATTTACACCTTTCGATAATAATCCCAATCAAGTTCCACTCGAAAGATGATACTAAATCAATGTTTCAGGGAAATGAAGTGAAAAATTTGCGTATCCCAGTGGGCTCAATTGACTCAATCCCCATCCCAAGGAACCACAAATTATGTCTTGTTCGGTCCTTCAAGATGTAAAGATATATCGTTACTTTAAAATCTTAGGTAAATAACCGATAATGGAGGCGGCAAACGATTGGAGCACCCGAGAAAATCATAAATAGTGATGTCAGGCAGAGTTCTGCATTATGTTAGACAAGACAATAGGAAGAAATGACGACAGCAGATCCTATCGCGCGCACAATGCAGATTAAGGGCATGTATAAGCTATTTCACAAAAAGCTAAGTATGATGGTGAAGAAGGTCGATGCTTGAAGGACTTCCTCAACGTTGATGTGAGAAACGGATACGAGTCTGCGCAGCGACCTAGTCAAATATGGTAAAGCACATTCAAACACCATATGAGGAGATACAAACTCGCCAAAAGTCAAGCAAAGAAATCCAAAATTTAGAGATTAATCACTCTGATGTGTTGGACCTATATAAGACAAAAAACATCAATTGGCGGAATATTGCGGGATAATTATGGTGACGTTCATTGACATTTCTCTAGATTGTTTTTAAAATGCGATCAATTGGCGGAATGCGGTATATGGTGACGTTCATTGACGATTTCTCTAGATATGTATGGGTTTTCTTCATGAAAGACAAATCTGAAGCATTCTCAAAGTTCAAAGAGTTCAAAGAGATAATTGAAGGAGAAGTGGAGCAAAAGATTCGTTGCTTGCGCACAGACAATCGGGGAGAATATAGCTCAGGAGAGTTCTCTCAATTTCTACGGGCATGTCAAATACGTCATCAGTACACTTGTGCCAACACGCCACAACAAAATGGTGTAGCTGAGAGAAAGAACCGGCATCTTGCAGAAATTTGCCGAAGCATGTTACATGCGAAAAACGTACCTGGAAGACTTTGGGCCGAAGCTATGAGAACTGCAGCTCAGCTCATGTCATCATAAAACTTCCCTCAACAAAGGTTGGATTGTTTCACCCTTTTGAGAATTGTGGAAAAAGAAACCTACAGATAGCTACCTTCGAGTTATTTGGCTGGTATGCTATGTATTTGTCCTGGACATCTACGTAGCAAAGAAATCGATAAAAGATAAGCGAATCAGATGTATCTTTGTTGGATTCTAGAAATAACCAGAGCAAAAGGGGTAACCCAATGTATGTGATCAACAACAAGTGTAAGGGTGCTACACTATCCGAGATGGGTGTTCGATGGAAGCATTCCTCATGGTGGCCTCAGAAAAGGGCAGTATCGCCAGACTCAAAAAAGAATCTTCAAGACAAGCATGCAAAATAGACATATGGGGAGAGCATACTGTCCAAAATTCAAACCTCCAAAGTCAAGAAAAAGTTGAAGATCAACATGGAAGAATGATTGGATGAACAAACAGTAAGCCAGATCCTTGGCAAACTGGGTATATCAACAAACCAGATGGAAAGAAGTATTGGGTCCAGTGAACCGGTAAGATCAACTCCACAATCTCAACTTAACAACGAAGATCAACAAGAACTAGACAAGCCAAATCCCAATAATACGCCAAATCCTGCCCAGCAAAATAAATAATTAAAGAAAAGAAGCAGATGTAACAGGAACCTGAACTGTGAAGAAGCATCGCAGAGTCAGAATGGATTGGACAGCTATGAAAGAAGAAATATATTCTCCGCACTTGAGCATAATCAAACTTGGGAAACCTACTATACCAAAGCCAAGAGATGTGGAAAACCCATATCCTTGTAAGTGGGTCTTTACAAGATAAAGCGTCTGTCCAAAACTCAGATGGGTCCAATCGAGAGGATACAGCTAACCGAAATTGCAAATAGCGCGTGGTTTTCTTCTCAACACACTGGATGGAACAAATAGAACTTATGATGAAACGTTTATTGTCCAGTGAGTAGAAACTTTACAACAGTAGAGTTCCTTACTGTGCACTGGCGAAACCATACAAAGATTGGAGTATATGGCAAGAATAACCTCGTTAAAAATAAGCATTTTCTTCATGGAAGCTAAGGTCGTGGAAGATCGTATATGGTTCAACCAATGGTTTTCAGATGTCAAGATCATCCATTGAATATCGTGTCGTAAGCTACAGAACAAGCAAACTTCTATGGATTAAAAAGCTCCCAGGCTAGGTATGCAAGAGAATAAAGACCTCTGGCTGAATTTCATAATTCGAAAGTGAGCTTATTCCAAAAAGTAACAACCTGCAGATCTCTAGCTATATATTGTCAAGCCAAGGAGAGAAAACTAAAGAACTATCATACTAAAGTGTATATGTGGCCATGATAAATTGATCATAACTGGTGTATGATTTGAGGCAGCACGTAATTTCAGACAAAGGAAATTATAAATACAGTCCGTATAACCTAAAATGAAGGGAAACTTGGACAAATCTCAAAGCAACTTCCTTGGTCTAGAGATAGATTCAAGACTTTCAACAAGAAGGGATATTTCTTTTTGTCAGCAAAAAATATTCCAAAGATTTATTTGAAAGAGGTTGGAATGGCTCGAGTTTGCAAGCCAACTTAGAGTGCAAGCCAATTTCGACGCCGATGGAACCAAATGCCAAAATGTGTACACATGAAGGAAAAGATTTGGAAGATGCGACGATGTATCGACAATTGGTAGGTAGTTTGATCTACTTAACCCTGACTCGACCTGACATTTCTTATGCAGTTGGCGTAATGAGTCGATACATGCAAAATCCAAAGAAGCATCATTTGGAAGTAGTTCGACGAATACTAAGATATGTGAAGAGTACAATTGACTACGGTCTTTTGTACAAGAAAGGTAAAGATTGCAAACTAGTTGGTTACTGTGATGCTGACTATGCATGGGCGGGAGATCATGAATACCAGGAGATCAACAACTAGGTATTTTGTTTAAGCTTGGTTCTGGGAAGATTTCTTGGTGTAGTAAGAGCAGGCCGACGTATCATATGTCAGACAAGAAGCTGAGTATGCGGAGCAGCAGCAGCTGGGCACTTCAAAGAAAGCCACTGGCTGTACAACTGATGAATGAATATTACCACAACCAGTAGATTTATGCAGTTCCGTTAGTACTGTGAAACCAATCAGCAAATTCGTCTAGCGAAAATCCAGTTATTTCAATGCTAGAACTAAACATGTGGAAGTACATTATGCACTGTTAAGAGAGAAAGTCTGCAAGAAAGAAATTGAGATGAGGCAAGTCAAAACGATCAGCAAATTGGCGGACATTGCTATACAAAAAGCTTAGAATGTTGGAAGTTTTGAACATTTCGCTGTCAACTTGAACGTAATTCAAAGAATGGGGGCCTAACATTGAAGGGAGAGTGTATAAAAGATCAATATTAGCCAATTGTTGAAATTCAAAGTTAGGTCCCAAAGTTAGGACACCAAATTAAATTCTGATTGTTGAAATTCAAAGTTAGGTCAAAGTTAGGACACCAAATTAATTTGATGTCATTGCCTACATCATTTTAGTTAGGTGAAAATTAGGTAGTATTTCTTTAATCTCAATGGTCTAGATTAGTTTGTGTTTATTTTAATGAATGGTGTAGATTGATTCTTGTAATCTATAAATACCCCCCTTGTATTTGAGTTTTATTATCCAAGGATCAAAGCTTAAATAAAAGCGTTTTGAAAGCTTTCTTAAGTGTTCTTCTTCTTTGCAATTTTGTTAGATAGTTCTTAAGAGTGTTTTTCTTCTTCTTGATAAATTAGAGTTTTATTATTCTAATTTATTCAACACCAAATAGACATTTAGCTACATCATACCAAATACATCATAGGAGTATAGGCTGAATATAGGAATATAGTATTTTGAGAGGTGTTTATTTTCTAAGAAATGAAATGGTTCAAGTACAATTGATTGCTGATAAAGAATGAAATGGAAGTTTGAATGATTTTTAGCCTTCACTCGTATGAGTTAAGGATATGATATATTACCAGGGTAAAAGCCTTGATGTTTTTCTTTAGTCAATTTCATTATCTGAAGTAAACTATCAGGCAAATCTTTCATTCGATATCTCCTTCACTTGTTTCCTTCTTTATCTTCCTTGTATCTCTTGCTCTGCTTTGTATGATCCTCTGCATCATGGTGCCAAAATGCAGTTTCAACTTCCTCAAGCTTTCTTCCAAATCCAAGTTCTTACAAAACCAAATATAGTCTTATAAGCCTTATTGGAACACCTTTCTCTCATAGTCATTCTTGACAAGATTCTTTCTATGCTATAAGACACTAGATGATAAAATTATTAGCCTATAGCCCTAAAATAAATTTATACCGCAATTTGCCCTTTAGGACTAATAATAATCAATAATGTCATGTCTAATTATTAATTGAAATACGAAAATTATGTCATACACCAACTTAAAATTAATGCATAACGAATGTTTGGCAGTATTTTTTTATTTGCGCGGGTGCCTACATGCTCAGGTAACCTTCCAATAGTATAAACTCCATATGTTACATAAAATTTTAAGTTGCCTCTTTCTCTATATCTTATTGTCTTAATTATCATTATCATCAAAAGATTAATCAAGTAAAAAGCATGTAGTTTGTTGCTATGAAAGGCTAGTAGTTCAAAATTTATCAAGAAACAAACAAAATCTTAAGCAATCAACCTATTGTATTCTGAAGTTTTAAATTAAAAAGGAGAAACAAGTTGGAGTAATTTAATTACTTTTATTCCTTCTTAATTGCTCCCCAATCAATTCTTTCCCTTATTGCTATTTTAACCCTAACAATTAATATTCACGTGCTGATTGTGTGGGTTTGTACTTTGCGATGATTCCCTTCTCATAGTGGTTAGCACTTTGGACTTCGAATCCAGCAATCTGGGTTCGTTTCAGGTGGGTTCTTTATTCTAATTTCTTCCTTTTTTTTTTTTTTTGCATGCTTTATAAGTAGATTTATATTTTCACTTATAAATAACACATTGTCCATGAAAATAATATCTAATTTCCTTTTTTTATTAGCAATAAAAACTTGATATTCATAATCAATTACAAGAATGTGCCCTGGTGAGTCTATTTGGCTCAGGTGTAGTTGTCTTGAGCTCAAGTTGTTTTCCTCTTCACTATTAATAAAGTTCTCGGCTTATAAAAAAAATAATGATAATAATTCGATATTCATAAGCAATTAAAAGGTTTTAATTAGATTTAATTAATGAAAAAGTTTATAAAATACAGAAACAGATCACATTGTGTGGCTAGTCCAATTATTTATCTAGAAAGGATTAAAATGTGTGATTGGGTAACATAATAGAGAAGGAGCCATAGCTCCTGAATAGCCTGTAGAAACATTTATATCAATCTTTTCCCCATCCTTAACTTTCCAATCAAAGCATTGAACCAAAGCTCCAATGGTTGCGTACAAAAGTGTATAAGCGTAAGCTGAACCAGGGCACATTCTCCTTCCTCCTCCATATGGAAGATAACTAAAATTATGCCTTTTCATTTCCATCTCAAATTGGTCAAACTCTCCTGTTGACTTCACCAAAAACCTTTCAGGCTTGTACTTATCAGGATCGTGCCACGTCTCAGGATCTCTCATTATAGCATAGGCATTGATCAAAAGTTTAGTCTTTGACTCTATATCATAGCCGTTGATCTTGCAAGCCTTGGTGCTTTCTCTAAATATGATTGGTGATGGAGTGTGTAGCCTTAGGGATTCTTTAACTATGGCTTGTAAGTAGGGAAGGTTTGGGACGTCTGATTCGTTGACTAGTCTCTTGTTTGCACTCTCAGTTGACTCCATCTCATCTCTTAGCTTCTTGAAAACCTTTGGATGGTTTATTAACTCTGCCATGGCCCATTGTATTGCTGCTGACTCAGTGTCAATGCTTGCCATAAATAGCTCCTGTAGGTTAATTTTTAAAAAAATTTTCTAAAGTAACACTTGAAATAGAACAGGAGAAGTAACTATTTATCAGAACGAAATGAAAATTTCTAAATTAACACTTGAAATTTATCAGAGGAAATATATGCTTACCAGAATGAAATGCTTGATTTGACATCTTGTTAACTTCACTTCAGCATTTATATCCCTGTAAGTCATCAACAAAATATCCATTACATCTTTCTCTTCATCTTCTCCAATATTCCCTAAATGTTCTTCATATTCCTTCATAATCTCCTCAATTACCTTATCATACTCCCAAAGTGCCTCTTTAAGCTTTCTTCCATGTCCAAAAATATCAATTTTCTTCAGAACTCCAAACACTTCGTTACCACTTAACTTGGCTCCGCTGTCCATAATTTCGGTAACCAACTTTCTCATCTTCTTAGCTTCACCATCACCATTAATATTCTTGAATTTCTTGCCCATTGTCATTTTACATATTATATTATTAGTAAAATTCTCTAATTCCACATTCAAATCGCAGGGATTTCCTTCAATGGCCGATTCATTTATCGATTTTAAGAGATTTATCGTCTCTTGCTCTCTTATATCTTTGAACCGATCAAATTGAGCTCCAGCGAAAAGCTCGGTAATGCAGAGCTTTCTCATGAACTTCCAATATGCACCGTATGGACCTGTAATGAATCCAGTTCCTTTATATATATTGTAATCCGTTGGACCCATTTCAAACCTGGAAGAAAAAGTAAGGTCATGGGTCTTGAAGATTTCTTTAGCAATGGCTGCACTTGAAGCAACAACAAAAGTTGAAAAGCCAATACGTAACTGCATAAGAGGGCCATAGCGGCGGGCTAGCGTTTGGAAAGAATTTGGAAATGCAGTGCCGAGGAGATGTAGGTGGCCGAGAATGGGTAGAGCCGGCGGGCTTGGCGGTGGTCGGACTTTGTCGTTACGGTTTGTGTGTTTTTTAATGAGAAAACAAAGTAAAAATGTGGAAAGTAGGGGAAAGAGGAAGAGGAAGGCGTAATAGTAAATGGACATGGCAATGAAAGGCATAGGTAGAAGGGAGATTTTTCTGTTCTGGAGAAGTATATTGAAGATGGACTTATATAGTAATTAATCTATGCTTGGAAATTTGCATGCAAGTTCATTTTGATTTTTTTTTTTTTTTTTACATGGCAATCGAAAGGCATAGGATAGAAGGGAGATTTTCTGTTCTGGAGAAGTATCGTGAGAAGATGGATCATTATAATAGTAATAACATAATGGCTTGGAAATTTGAATGCAAGTCATTTCTGATTTTTTATTTTATTTTTTTTTAGAAGCATGTTGTTTTTTTTTTTTTTTTTTTTTTTAGAAGCATGTTGAAATTAATTAATCATAGGGCCATGTGAAAGTTGAGATATAAAACTGGTTATTCTTTGTGTAATAATTTTGAAACAACTTGACCAATAAGATATTTAGTTGGAATGGAGAATACAAATTCCATTCTCAAGAAATACATTTTTTTCCAAAGGTTGAAGAAATTTTACATTTTAAAATCCCAGATTATTGTACTAAAAAAAATGAAAGAAGTTGAAAAATGAGATGGAGTACTGAAATTGGATTAAGGTATTGACTAGGAAGACTCCCCAGGGATCTAGGGCCTGGAGTTGCGGCTCAAAGACAGTACAAATAATGCTTTGGGTTGGCTAATAATGTTCATGCCCAAAGGTTAAGGAGCCATTGATGCAAGAGCTGCCGGGGTGGCACATTTAAATCTTGCAATTTTGAGTTATTGGGAAATTATTGATTATAATATGCCCCAAATGCAGTGAATAATCTGCCCAATAAAATAGGCTTTGACTGTTATAAGTCTTTACTTATATGACAAGCTATTTAATGGCTAGTGTTAAATTTATTCTTACACAAGATCGTGCTCATAACATCTTCACCTAATAAAACATTATCATATTGAGTTAATTTAGGTACATTCAATTTGGTTGTCCTATGCCCACAATTCTCTCTTGATTTATTGATAAATCAACGTGTGTCTTTAATCACTTAAATGATATCACAAGTTGAATCTTTACATGTACATATTTATATATGTGGAAACAATGCATATTTGATTTTAAAACTATTTTATCACTTAATCTAACTCGGCGTATGAAAATTAATTAAATTTTGTAAACTATTAAATGGATATATATCGAAATATCTGGTAGATAAATTGATCATAAGAAAAGATTAATTAGGTTTGACAGCTAAATAAATACGGACTTGCGAGAGTATAAATACCTCATGGATAAGTTTCAAAACAAAAATAATTAGCTGGATAATAACTTCCCAAACATATCAGGAGGATCCGTTTTACATTGTGAAGTGTAGTGAGGATGGGAGACATTAGTACTCTTGTCAAGTTGAAAAAGAGATTTAAATAATGTGCAAGTTCAATGAACACATACTCAGTAAAATTCATCAACCTCCCTTCGTCTCCAAGCGAAAAAAACTCATCAACATTGGCAAATTAATCAATTAATATAGTCAAAACTTCTTGAAATTATATGCTTATACACAGAGTTAATACTAATTAACTATTATTTATTTAATTTTTATACAGCACGAGTTAATACTAATTAACTATTATTTATTTAATTTTTAATAGAATATATAATATTAATATATAAGGTATATATATAATATAAGAGAAAAAAAAGAAATCAAGCAAATTTAATGCAAAGATAAATTTAACATTTGTCTTCGAATCTCACAAACTCTTCAATCATTCATACACATTCCTTCAACAACACAGACTAAACACTAGCAATTTAGCCGTTTGCTTATCCACATTTTTATACACTAATTGATTCTATCATAGATAAAGTCTCAGCTTTTGGTTGGGGACAGGACGCAACTCATATATTCAAGAAACTTTTAATAGGGTAGCAACATCAGTGGTTTGGCCCATTTCCAGCACGAATCCAAGACCCAAGTGCTTCAATCAACCTAATCTGACATCTTCACCTTTCCCAGTTCAAAACACTGAACAGTGCTCAGTGCTCCAACAGCTGCATGCATAACTAACATAGCAAGTGAAGCACCAGGACACCCTCTTCTTCCACTCCCAAATGGAAGATACCTAAAATTCTGTCCTTTAAATTCCATTTGATGCTCTCCAATTTTCTCTTTTGAACTTTCCATGAATCTTTCAGGCAAGAATTCACCTGGGTTTGCCCAAGAATCTTTGTCTCTCATTACTGCAAAGACATTCACAAGAACTCGAGTCTTGGCTTTAATGATTGAACCATTGATTTTGCAATCTTCTGCACATTCTCGTATGATTAGTGGTGCTGATGGGTGAAGTCTTAGGGTTTCTTTAATGACTGCTCTAAGGTAAGGGAGATTTTGCACATCTGATTCTTTTATTAGCCTGTTTGGTCCCACAACTGTGTTACATCTGATTCTTTTATTAGCCTGTTTGGTCCCACAACTGTGTTGATTTCTTCCCTGAGTTTGTTGAATGCTCTTGGACAATTTATGAGCTCCCCCATTGCCCATTGCATTGCTGCTGATGATGTATCTGTGCCTGCAAAGAAAAGGTCCTGCACACATAGACACCACAGAAAGTGAATATGAAAACATAAAATGTGGTGACAGATATATATGTATCTAGAGGTGAATGATAGTAATTTCTGAACTCACAAGCAAGAAAGACTTGATGTCATTTCTAGACAACCTAATTTCAGCTTCAGGATCATTATATATCTCCAATAATATATCCAGCAAATCCTTCTTTTCCCCTACAAGACCTTTCTTAGCCTTCTCTTCATGTTCCTTCATTATCCTCTCCACCAGCCTATCATATTTCGTCAATGCCCCAACCAACTTCTTTCCTGTCCCTGAAAAATCAAAAATCTTTAAAGGACCTAAAACATCACCTAAACTTAATTTCCCTGTAAGCTTTAAACAAGTCTTGACCAACTCTTCAATCTCCTCCGCCTCGTTATTGCTGCCGGAGCATCGTGTGCTCATAGCCATTCTGCAAATAGTGTTATTCGTTAAAGCAGTAAGTTCTTTACTTAAATCGCATACTTTTCCTTCTTTTGCTAATCTTATCACTGATTCTACAAGTTTGACTTTTTCTTTGTCACATACGTCAGTGAACTTATCAAGCTGAGGCACAGAAAGGAGTTTGGTCATACTTAACTTTTTCATGAATCTCCAATAATCGCCATATTGGGCAGTGACGAATCTTGAACCTCTGTAAATGAAATATTCAGCATGTGACGAATCTTTGAACGCTCTTAAATGAATATATTCAGGAAGCCGACCAAAATTCAGGTCTAGGACGAGAAAATTTAGGATCATGGGTTGAATATTAATCTTTAGCTACTGTAGCATTAAGAGGCAACACACAAGGTTGATGGGCACCGTAAAGCGAAGTCTCATCAGTGATGCCGATACCGGCAAGCTAGTCTTGGGAAAGATTTGGGTAGGGATCGAGCAATAAGGTGGAGGTGGCCGATAAGTGACAGAGCCGAGTGGGGCTTGGGTGCGATGGATTTGGGTAGGGGAGGTTTGAATATTCTTGATGACACCAGTGGATCTAAGAAAAGCAGTGATGAACCAAATAAAGGAGGTTTGAATGATTTGATGAACAAGTGGACTAGAAAAGCAGTGATGAACCAAATAAGAAAGAGAGGATAATAAAACGACATGTCACCCAGGGCCATGGATAATTCAAGAGAGGACTCTAGATAATACTTGGTTTTGGTTTGTTAGATATGAAGGTTATAGCAAATGCTTTTATATTGAGTTGGGATGGGAAATTGGCAAATAGGTATATGCTTTGCTTTTGTACTTGTTAGAACATCATTTTCAAATATTTTCTTTCTGTCGGAGTGTGTTTGGAAACTTCTAAAATTCAAGTCTTGGTTGATTCCTATATTTAAAAATTACATATAATTTTTTTTGAAATTAAAAATAAATAACTATGAAAGTAATTGAAATCAATATCAAAAGCGATATGATTTTTATCACGAGGAGTATTCAATTGGTAAAACATACTTGAATTCACCGGATGATCTCTACAAAAATGACCGTCACAAATCCCCAAAAACGAAAATAATCTCTTGGTAAAAAGAAAAAGAAATAAAGTGAGATTATTTTGTTACAAAACTATTAGCACTCTGTTTAGAATAATTTGATTCATTTCAATTTTATTACTATAATTAAAAATAATTTTTAGAAGATGTTAAAATATTGAATTGGTCCTTACACTTTTTCAATTAGAAAACAGATGACAACAGATGGAAGTGGGGGTTGCCATTTGATTATTTTGGGTCTTAATCATGAAAACAAACAACACTAAATTTCATAATTAGAAAGGATGGGTTTAATTAATAGAAATTCCAATTTTTAATATTTAGTTAAATAAATTTTTTGTTCTTGCCACTGTCCTTAATAATGATTGATGACATATTACAAAATCTTCAAGGACCACCTGATATTTTTGTGTGGTGTGTGATGTAGTCTCTGCATTATTGAAGATAGGATAGAATGCATGATTATATATAATCATGACAGTGAAACATCAGCCTATGAAAGTTCATAGTTCATACATTATATAAAATAAATATATAAAGGAAAATAATTGGCTAAATATGAAACTTCAAAGAGTACAAATGATGTGCTCATGCGTTTGTAGGGTGTGGCCATATATTAATTAGGATTGAGTTTTAAAATCTTTTTGAAAAATGCGTTTTGATGTTTTATTTAATTGTTTTATTATTTGTATCGATTGAACGTGAAACTCGTGAACTTCACAAAATCTATAAAATGTAAAGTTCATAAATCGTAAAATTCGCAAAATCTCACAATTCATAATTTGGTTGAAAAATAAAATATAGGGATTGTAATGTTATTTTTTAAAATGAAAATTAAATATTTTAAATTTTATTATTAATATAAAACGTTGAAATTCACATTTCAGGTACGAACTCTCTTTCAAAATATTCTCTTTGTTCAAAAATATAAATCGTTTAAGATTTTTGTACGAGATTAAAAAAGCTATCAACTCTCTTGAATTATAATAAAACTAAAGTGACTTGAGAAGATGATTTTTATACTTAATATAAGGATAAAATTAGAAAAAAAAAAAAACTATTTCTTAAAACACTCAAAACGTCTTATATTTTAAGACAAAACAATCAACATAAAATGATTCATATTTTAGAACAAAGGAATAATAAAATTGAGGACATGATGAAATTAATCAATTATATCGGTTACATTCTTTCAACCAAATAAAAAAATTTATTAAATTCATGAATTATTTAAATTTCATCACTCGAATCTAAACCACCTAATGTTTCATTTTCTTAATTACACAAGTTTTGCATATTTAAGATTTAACCTAATTTATCGAATTTTTTATCCATTAAATTTTTGAATTTTTTTATTTTGTTGACATTAAGTTTTTAAATTTTCATTTTTACTAAAATCAAGGCCTTAAGGATTAGAGAGTTCATTATGATCTCAAATGCAAGCCCTTAAGGTCTACCATACAATATTGGTTGTTTTACTAATTATTAGCTCTGTTGTAGCTTTTAAACAATTCAAATTAGGAGTGTACGGTAGAAATAATTATTTAATTTAAGATAATAAAAAAAGATATTAACTTTTTAATTTATGAAATTTCAGGATGAAAAAAATAAAGGGCATGACTAGGTCAAAAAAATTTAATTAATTTGAATGAAACAAGTATTTAACCTAGGCATGGCCACGGTTCCGGAACCGGCGGTTCCGGTTCCAGAAAAGCTGGAACCGGAACCGAACCGAAATTGGCCGGTTCCGGGGTTCCGGTTTCCAGAAAAGCTGGAAACGCGGAAGCCGGGAACTTGAATGTGGCCGTTCGGTTTCCGGTTGGAATCCGTAGCAGGTTCCCGGTTCCGTGTTTCCGTTCCGATACCGATTACGAAAGCAACCGACGGGTTTCCTGATTGGTTCCGGCGAATCCGCATAATTTGAAATTTTAAATTTTTAAATAACAGGGTGGTTAGAAAAAAAAATTATATAATCATAAAAAAATTAAAAATATGTTGAAAAATTTTTAAAATATCAAGATAACTAAAAAAAAAATTATATGTGCTAACATAAAAAATTTAAAAATATCCTAACAATTTCAAATATTTATAAGACCGGTTTAAAAAAAATTGAAACTGATTTTTTTTTTTAAGTTGAAGCATAAATGATTTTTTTTAAAAACATTTGAATGAATTTTTGTATTTTTTATTAAGTGTTGAAACTAGATGGGGAAAAAAAATTGATTTTTTTTTTTTTAACAAAAATTTGATACTGAATTTTGTTTTTTTTTTAAGTTTGACCCATAATTAGAAAAAAACAAAATGCTTGATACTTAATTTTTTTTAAAAAAAAAAAAAATTTAAGATTGCTACTTATCCTCCTTGGGCGTTTTTAGAGGAATCCAAAGGCGCAACGTAGTTCTTAACTTACCTTAATACAATGTCACCCCCTTTTACCTAATCGGCTATATGCACCACCGGTTGATGTCCCAGTTGAGACGCCCATCGTATAAATCAAATAAAGTCTTAGCTTTCATATTTCGTTGGATTTCTTTGGGCTCGCTTATTCGGACTTTGGTCCAATATTCCACGACAGACGCTTGTGGCTTCTAATGAATCTGGATGGTGTCCATATCAGGAGTGTTTGTTTCAATCAAAGTTGTTACCTTCCTTGACTAAAGTCTTGTATCAATGCCGGGCAGACAGGTGCAACAGTGGAGACCGGAGCTACTAAAATTTGTTTTGCAAGTAAAGAAAGAATTGAAAAAGTATTTGCGTGACGACTCCACCAATCTAAAATTGGAAAATCTGCATCAGCATAATCATCACCAAACTCAAAAGAAGTTGTTAGATAATTATCAAATTCAGAAATAGAACTGGATTCCCTTGTTCTTTTTTGTCTTTGCAATGAAACTTATTGAGCAACACCAACACCACTTACCCTTTATGTTGAAAATTGTGGAATATTAGATTGAGAAGAAGTAGAAATAGAAGTAGATGAACTAGAAAAACTAGAAGCTTGAATAAATCATTATAGTAATGTGCATAAATATGTTTGTTTAACTTTCATGCGTAGTGACTACATTTATATTAACAGTTATCTTTACATCAAGATTGTAGTACATTCAATAAAATAGTCAAAATAATCACTAATCACATTCCATCTACACTAGGATCAATACAAGACAACAAGGCTAAAGAGGTAGGATAAATAAGGTTTTTTAAAATACAAGAATAATTTTTTTTTTCATTGAAAAAAACACATCTTTAAATAAAAAAATCTATCATTTTGATAAGTCTGGGGAGTGTAGTAAGCAACTATTATACACAAAGGGTAAAAAAAATTAGATGTGGGATAATAACCCCCACTAAATATAGGTAGCGATGCATAAAATCTTTATTAAAATAGTCTAAATTTTGCAGACAATCTCCCAATTGTGGATATAAAATTAATATCCTCAATAGTTATTAAGTAACAAAAAAAACATAATAATTCTTTTATATAGAAAAAGAACTCGTTTAAGTATCAATGTTGAATCCCAACGGTTGGACATCGCCTTGGAAAACGTTTTTGGTCTTTATATTTTCTTTACAGAAATAGCCCCAACCTTTCATTACTTGAGCGATGTGCCATAAATATGAAGAGATAGCTTTTAATTGGAGAAAATAAGAACAATCAAGAATTTTTAAACACTACTTGTACAGGACATAAATTTAAAACATGGCATGCCACATCTGTAATGAAATAAATGTTACCACAATATTGGTCACAAATTCTTTTAAGTTCAATGTAATAGATCTAGATATTTGGCAGAAGCATTTATAAATGAAATTGAAAAAAAATTTTTTTTCACTTAGTATTAACATCTAAAATTGAAACAATTACTCATATAAAATAGTTATCATGGCAGTAAATGTTTATCATTCAAACAGAAAAACCAATAATTCTTTTTTTGAATTTTCCAATATTCATCATCGCAAGAGCAATAGTATACCCATATAGAGAAAAAAAAAAAGTGCCCCAAAAAAAATTTCTTTTGCCCCAAATTTGAAAATCGACTGTCCATAACATCACAACAAATTGAAAACGAATTTCAATGAGAAAATCAAGCTCTAATTTGCCTTTTTTTTCTTTATTATTACAAAGAATATATTTCGTTTACTAGTAGTTCTGGTACTGCTTTTAGCACAGGATTTAAAAGCTTTTTGACAATAATTATTATAAACCTATTTTTTCACGGCAAAACTATAAGATATAATGTTCATAGAAATCATTTTAATCATTTTTGCTAATTCTTCTTTTTATATTTTTTCAGAATATTTAAATAAAGAAAGGTTAGAAGCGTACCCGGAAATTTGTTGTTGAGACCGATCAACTACTATTTTTGTTGGATGTTTTGCCTCCAAATGCTTCCAAAATGATCCATAGCCGTCCGCTTATTTAAATTTATAAGATTTTCCACAATAATTGCAAATTATATCGTACATTTTCTCACCTTTGAATTTTCTTGTGAAATAAATGGAGAATATGTCGGAACTTTGTCTTACTCTTGTAACAATTTTTGCTCGTTGCTCTTGCTCTTGCTCTTCATCTTCTTGAAATTGCTCATTAGCGTCATTAAATGGTCGGATCTTCTGAGTTGGACATATGCCAGATTCTGCATTTGGGCAAAACACTCAAAATTAAATTTGGTCGGAGGATCAATATAGATGTTCGTTATTGAGGGATAGATGATTCATCTCAATTTTCCCTGGCCTTACCGCGATTGAGTTCTCCATGCCATTTATAATATATGATAATAAAATATAATTTGGAAATTGAATAAGACCATAAATTAGAGAGAATAAGTTACTTAATAAGAGATACATGTTGAGTAGAGAAGAAATTAAATGAATAATATGAGTAAGAGTGTAGTATAGCCGATGTGTAGAGAGTAGTAAGTAGATGGAGATTGTAGTAATATGATTGGTAGAGAGAGTAAGTAGAGGCGAGTTTGACGATTTTTTTTTGTATATAAAATTTTGTAATAAAATAGTATAGTTATAATAGAATCCAAAAATTCAATTTTGCCTAAAAATACCGCTTCAAAACTAGACGTTTATGAAAGTTGGGAGGGGTACTTAAGAACATTTAACAAAAATTTAGAAAAAAGAAAAAAAAAAAAAAAAAAAAACTATAAATTGACAGTTAAACGGGCTAGAACCCGGCGTTCTGAAACCGGCGGTGTTCCATTCCGAGTGTCCGAGCCGGTTCTAGTTGGAACTGGCGGTTCTGTTCCACATTTCGTTTGCTGACCCGAACTGACGGAATGTTCCGGTTCGGTTCGGTTGTCCGGCGGTTACCGTTTCACCGGTTCCGTTGCGGTTCCGGGCCGTTCACGAACCGGACGGTTTCGTTTCGCCGAACCGCAGCTTAATGCGGATAGCCGTAAATTTAACCTTGATAAAAAATACAGTTCATGTCCCGGTTCCGGTTCTCACCGGTTCCGGTTGCGGTTCCGGGCCGGTTCGAACCGACGGTTCCGGTTCCCGGAACCGCAATATGGCCATGCCTAATTTAACCTTT
This sequence comes from Jatropha curcas, assembly GCF_014843425.1. The sequence continues at coordinate 1,751,566 of NW_023590739.1, forward strand.
GATAAAAATAAGTTCCATCGATCTCTAAAAGTTATTATAAATATTAATATATTATGTTACCGAACATTACAATTAATAGAGATAGAACTTTAAATTGTGGAATAGGCATTAGACAACCTTGAAAGAGCAATAAGAAAATTGCAGGAGCCTCATCTCCTGTTCCTTTATGAAAAACCATAAAAATGGGAGGAGACACAATCAAATCAATGTGGTTATTACGAACCAAATATTTATTCTTTCACAGAAAGAAAGGCTATATCACCCACCATTTCTCCCAATGTGATCAACTGAAAAACATCTAACTTAACTAACCTGTCTTCAAATATCTTCTTCTACTTTATCTAAAAGGGACTAAAGTTTCAATTAGAAAAAAATCACATCTGGCTTATTACTTCTAATTAGCTCAAACTGCTCACGTATTGCCAAGTCCTCAACAGTTCCTACTCATACAAATCATCTGTTTCGGTTGATATTTCTTTAGTTTAAGTTTGGGTGATTTAAATCTCACACCCAATCCTATAAATAATAGTTCTTACAAATTTGTTAGACAATCTGCAACAATATTTTCATAGTCCAAAACCAAGACAAGAAAACAATATCTTGGACAGTTTCAAAACCAATAAAGATTTTCAAAACTATGAATTGGATTGGATTATAGCATCATACGAAAAATTTATATCTTCCCTCACAAGACTAACTTCTGAAAGAAAATGCAACTGGTCAGAACAAATGTTACCATATCATCCTTGAAAAGTGTTAGTACATACGCAAAATATATTCTGAATTCAACATTTTTCGGTTGCCAAGTGTCAACAATCTAGATTTTATGTACATCTGACAAAAAATACTAGGGAACTACCCTACACTCACTTAAAAGAATGCAGGCAACTATCAAAGGAAACCAACAAGAGAATGCACAAAATTTTGCAAACAATCCTACACTAGAAGTCCTTCAGCAATGCCTGTTACTAGGAAAATTGCTACCATACCCTACGCCGAGGCCTTAAGCGAGAAGTCAAGGCAGCCTACTAAGACAATCAAAAAATTAAGAGCTCTGTACCAAGTTCCAAGTTCAAGACTCTTCAAAAGATATCATCAGGAGATGATTAGTCTCAACGTGCATAAGGTATCACCAGTAGATGATCATTCTCATTGCACAGGTATGTCATTAGGGCCCTGCCTCCCTATTCCACATTTTCTGATCTGAAGAATCAGTGCTATCATTAGGAGATTAGTGATCATCTTAATGACATAAGAGTTCGAACTTTTTTGTCCCTCACTGCCTTTTTAGCACTTGCAGTCCTTTTCAGTTTCCGCAATTCCTCCATTACTTCCTTTTCAACTGTGTCAATTGAGTTCAGTAGCTTCTTCTGAGGTGTTAGAAACTCTGAATCTTCTGTAGCTTGATTTGTAATATCAAGCAGAATTTTTGGAACTTTGCCCACAGTTGGAGGACAGCGTTTAACTTCAAGACTTGGAATTGGAGACATTATAGTGTTACCGTGCTCGAGATGAGCAGCAACTGGTGATGGTGAAGAGTCATGAACCCCATAAGCGTGGGGCACTGGGCTCTCAATTTCCTGGGCCCTGCCAACTCCCAAATGCTCTCTTCTCCTTTCAATTGCCTGGCGAAATAGTTACTCCAGAATAAGAGCACTAGTAAAATTAGCAAAAATGAATACTGGGACATGATACCAATGTGGTTTGAAACTCAGGATTGTACTAGGCACAGATATTGAACTCGACAAATAGGCATTATGAGAGTCTATTTGACAGCCATTTGGTTTGGGTGCTCGAGTTGAACACCACCTTGCTTAAGAAAATTCATCAAGGTCAAGTAACACTAGAACAAAAGGCAGACACTGTTGCGTTATGAGCTCAGGATGCAGATCCCAAAACAGTTCATCAATGTCCTTAAATGTATTGACCAGAAATACCACAATATTTTAAATCAGGCTCATGCTTAGCATTATTTTCTAGTCACTAAATCAGAGTCATGAAAAAGTTCAAGTAAATAGCATCAATGGCTATGAAAAAACACAGTAGCAAGGTACCATACAAAATATATGAGCCGAAATAGGAAAATCAGGAATCAACAAATTTACCCGCAGTAGAAAAAATAAAAAACAATTGAACTGAATTGAAAATCATAAATGATAAGACGGAATGAGTAAATTACACAAGACTACGCATAAAGAAAAGAAAACACACACCCAAAGGAAAAAAAAAAGAAAGAATTTGAAACCACATGACATTTACAGGAATAATAGCCATCCACCTAACCAGAAGAAAAACTACAATTAGTCACATAATAAGAAATCATAAAAAGATCGACAAATGAAAAGAAAATTGCTTGAAATCTAGTCACACAAGCTTCTGATTCAACTAAATTTCTAGGATTAGAAATGATATCCACATAGTGTAAAGAATAATCCCAAGGCATGTGTTTTTCAAAGGTTACATTAGCATACGCAAGCAAGAGGCAGGTACAAGAAAGTCAACTCATGCTCGATTTGTTTGTTTCTAACTAAATTAAAGGATAACTCAGCTAAGGATAGGTATTAGACATTTCCAGCATCTTTTTAGTTTTTAATATCCATTACTATGACTAACTGAGAAATGATACAACATAACCATCAACCATATACTAATAAAATTTCGTGCATAATCTGTACTTCGTAATGAACATAACCAAGTCTCTAAACTTACTAAAGCAAACTGAAGGATCAAAATCATGGATAAGAAACCAAGGCAAAAGGGTCTACTCAACTCAATTATACCACAAGAACCAGAAGAGTAAAAGGTTAAACAGAGCACTAGAAAAAGGATCAGTTCATGAATAAAGGAATTGTAACTGAATACTGATTAACTTTATGCTGGACATTATAAGTTGAAGGTTTGTCGACAATCTAAAATAAACCATGGTGAGAGAAATTCCACAGTATCATTTAAAGCTAACAACTTACAGATTCAAAATGTGCAACTCAAGTTTCAAAGCATGATCCAAAAAACATAACAAGACCCAAAACCAAACAAATAATACAAATCCATCACAGTTTATGCAATTGACATTATCAAACTAGAGAATAACAGATAATCCTAAACGTCCAAGCAATCCATTATATACTCTAACTCTTCCAATTTATATCAAAATAATTTAAACCAAAACACCAGAAAAAACCGAACACAGAGATAAACCTGAAAATTAAGCTCAAAAGTGACCAAAGAAACATTTAATGAAGACCGATCAAGATCAGATGACTAAACAAACACCATAAAAACGGAGTTACAGAGAAAGAGCGTTACCCTAACAACAGCAGTGATATCTCGAAGAGGCGTTCTAGGATACCAAGAAGGTAAGATACGACCTCTTCCATTTCCGTTCCCCCGCCTCAGACTCGCAACTGGAGTGTTCTCTCTGACCAACGTTCCGTGCGTATTTCGAATCCTTGGAGTTCCTAACCCGCCCCTTCCACGGCTAATAGGACTCGCACCCACTGTAACCGTTCGAGCCGCTGCAATTGGTCGACGAATCGGAGACAAGGCAGATTCAAGGTCGGGTTGGTCTAGATAAAATCCAAGAGCCCCTGACCGTCTACGAGAAAACACGGCGGCAATGTCAATAGCCCTTGACAATCTATCTCTTGATTCCGTCATTATGAACAGTATTCAACTGAGAAAACGATAAAAATAAATATATTAGACAAATCTTGAAAATGAATCATATTCTCTCAGGAAAATGGATTTGTTATGGTACTATTAAATCTTGCGATACTGAGCAGATAAGATCGAATGAAGAACAGAAAAGAGATGTATGGATTCGTTACCTTTACAATTTGATGCTGATTGGTCGATTAGCGAGAGATGGAAGAGTTTCACTGCAGATGATAAAAGGAGGAAGAAGAGATTTGGTAGAAGCAAAATGGGGCAACTTTTCAAAATGGATTTGGGCGGTACTATAGCAAAAATTTGGAAGCTTCTGGCACGTGTGGGACGTTCGTGTGTAGGGTTCAAAATTCAAATTTTTCCTCAAGGCGCTCGTTTACTCCACCGGAAATTATTTTTTTGCCCTTAACCCATATATCAGGTCACAGAGGACAGACGTTGGATTTCCAATTTTTAATTATTATTATTTTATTGGATAAAAAGCCCAAATTTTAATGTGCTTAATTATGGATAATTAAAAATATTATACTCTCTCCGTACCAAACAAGTAATCCATTTTCCATTTTGTTAAAAAATATCATTAGAAGATAATTTTATTCATATAATTTTTCTATTATGTTCATCTAAAATAACACATGATCAATTATTATTGGAATAATAATTAATAATTAATGAGAGTTATTGAAAATAAAATAAAATTTAATGAGGATATTGTAGACAATTTTTTAATGTGCTTAGTTAATGATAATTAAAAATATTATAGTATTATTACTAAAATCCTATTTCTTAATCCATAAGGAGTTGCACTTCGATTAAATAAACAATGCCTGGAAAGTCATAGATCTCATGGTTCGCATTTCCAGCATTTTTTTTTTTTTTTTTTTATTTTTTTTTTTTTTTTTATTTCATATTGGGCTTTATAAGATATGAAAAAAAAAATTATTTACCCCTTTTAATTTTTTATTCGTTTTTTTATTCTAGATCAACCCCAGCTGTATATAAGATGGACGCATTTTTTTTTTTTTTTTTTCATATTGGCTTTATAAGATAATGAAAAAAAAATTAATTTACCCCTTTTAATTTTTTATTCTTTTTTTATTCTAGATCACCCCAGTGTATATAAAGATGACACTTGATAATGAAAACTCTATTTCTTTTTCTGGTATTAACCCACAGATAAATCCAGTCCACTTATTGATAATGAGAACTTTATTTCTTTCTTTTTTTATTTTATATTAAGTATTGACCCTGCAGTTAAACTAAAGTGCTCGTAATGAGTATTTGTTCGATCTATAAATATAACGAGAACTCTATTTGATAGGTCTTCTAATCCAAGAAAAAAGAAAAGGGAAAAGTGACTTTTCATGAATCATAATGATAACTAAAATTTCATTCAATTGATGATCATCATATATGTCAATAACATATAAACAGCCTTACCCTATAATCCAACAATAATACAATAATACCCACTTTCTAAACAATTACATGAATTTGTTCAAAACAATGGATTAATCCTAAATGAACAAAATTAATTAATTAATTAATTTCCAGAAAAGAAAATTGTTAATTATAAAAAGATTAGGATTACATGCACTCTTAGCAACAACCACCACCAGAACTCTTAGCAAGATTTTGTTCTTCTCTAGGAACTATGATCCTTGTTCCTTTTAAAAGGCCTGAAATTCCATTAGGATCCTGTTCATCATTTGCAGAAAGAGTTTTCTTGCTTATTACTCGATATATCTCTGTTAATACAGTCAAAAATGCAGTTTCAACATTAGTTGCCTCTAAAGCTGATGTTTCCATAAAGAAGAGATTCTCTCTTTGAGCAAATTCCTGTGCATCTTCTACAGGCACCGCTCGAAGACTTCCTAAGTCACATTTGTTGCCAATTAGCATTACTACAATGTTCTTATCAGCATGCCCTCTCAGTTCCTCTAGCCATCTTGCCATATGATCGAAAGATTGACGCTTTGTCATGTCATAAACTAACATTGCGCCTACTGCTCCTCGATAATATGCGCTAGTCACTGCCCTGTACCTGAAAACAATTGCGGAACTTAGGAGGCCAAATCAGAAACAAGAATGCACTATTTGTAAAGAATTTCAACAAAATTTTGGAGCTAAGGGGTGGGCCAGTGACCCCAGCACTCCTAGTTCTGCCAGTGAGAACAAAAGACTATATATTTTATCTTATTGAGAAATCAATGAGCTTTTTGTGTAATAAAAATAAAACCAATGTCTTAGAAGCCATTTCTTGAGTTTCTACATATACTGCTATTAGAACTCTCTCTTTTTTCGCCATTGCATTTAAGAAAGCAGAACAATGCATTGTTTTGTACAATACAGGATCAGCGATTCAATGTAGCATTTCCTATATAAAAGGTGTTACTCTTTAACAGGCTCAAGCTAAAAGAATAAAGAGAAATTTTTAATCAAGATTGGGAATTAAAAAATTCTAAGATTAAAAAAGCAAAGATTAACAACTTTGAATGAACTGCTTTGCTTAAGAAACTATGGAACTTTTCAACAAAAAATCAGTAGGGTTAAGGCTGCAAGAAAATTGACCACAGCTTTTAGGCCTCCATACATAGTAGCCAATATCTTCAACAAAGCAGTAATAATTTTTGGCATAGGATAGCATTTAACATAAAAGATGTTATCCTCTAAGATGCGAAAACAAAAAGGACTATAGAAAGGGAAATCTTAGTCAAAGTTGTGTTGTAAGGAAATTCCCTGTAAGACATATAATGAATGCATCTATATTGTATAATAAAAAGAGAATATGCAGGTCAGGATGTTTAGAAAGACAACTAGAATGCCCCACATACAACTTAGATTAATTCCTTTAGACAAGAAAGAAATTCTTCAAAACATAAAGCGGCATCAAATGCCATTCATCCAAATCCACATAAGGAAGGAATGATGATATATAGATGGAAAGGTTTTTTGCATAATTAAAATAAAAAGGAAGAGAAGAAAAGGTCCATATTATATTCATACCATGAAAAAAGTGATGATGATGAAATAGTAAGCTAATAAGTTCTAAGGCCAAATTAGTTTTTCCCATGTTATAGCTAAAAGTGTAAATTTAAAGTTGGATCAATATACAACTACAAAACCCCATTTACAAATATGAAAACTATGAATCAATCGACATGGATAACTATATAATTTGAATGTCATTGATCTTTAATTTTATATATCATCCTTAATAAAAATGCAAAAAGTCAGGAGAATTTGAAAGTTTCAATTCAAATATTTAAAGAAAAAGAAAAGGGAATTGCAAAGGAAGTGAAAATAGTCACCTTTCTTGGCCAGCAGTATCCCAAATTTGTGCCTTGACAGTCTTGTTATCAATAGAAAGCGTTTTGGTTTGGAATTCAACCCCAATTGTGGCTTTAGAATCCACACAAAACTCATTTCGCGCAAACCGTGCCAAAAGCTGAGATTTCCCAACAGCTGAATCTCCGATCAATACAATCTTAAATACATAATCAATCTTTTGATTAAAATCTACATAGTTTGACATTGTCAAAACAAATCAAATCCCTCTTTCAAATCTTCAATTTTTAACATGTAAGAAAACAAAAGAGATCTATCTATTAACCTTTCTCATGACTCAAGGAAATGAATAGAATTCTCAGGTTCCAACATGGGTGTTTTCACAGAAGATTATTCCTTTTTTCCTGGAAATCTAAATTAGGGCAAAGGGTGATAGAGGGATGATTGAGAAGTTTTGGAAACGGTGAACTTTTCTTTCTTTTCTTTTCTTTTTCTTCTTGTTTTTTGGTTTGTTGCAGAGAAGTGTTTGGGAGATGGATGGAGGGAGAGTAGACCAACGGGCAGTACGGGACCTACCCATGATTTGTTATTTAACGGTTTTGGTAGCTATAGGCTTCAAGGCCGAATTGGTCCATATGATTTTTTTTTTCTCCAAGGCATAAAAGATTTACTCTAATGTTGCACCTGATTTTTTTTATTATTATTATTATAACGAATTCAATTTTTATTCAAAAGAATATAATACATTTTTATATTTAAAATCTTGGATTAAATGAAAAACCAGTTTATTTTTGTTCCTAAAATATTGGATTATATAATCTTGGATTAAATGAAAAACCAGTTTATTTTTTTGTTCCTAAAATATTGGATATAATATATATTATTATACTATATATATATATATTATATATATATATTGAAATTTACATATTATATATATCTAATTAGATACCAATTATATGTTTGAGGCATACAAAGGCATGAAAATACTCATAGGTTGAAAAAACCGAAAAGGCAAAATGAACGAAAGTTTCGTCCACACCTAAAACAGTAATGTTTCAATTGGTTCATCCATCTCTGTATATATTGAAATTGTACATATATATATATTAATTGAGATACAATATATATGTTGAGCATACAAAGCATGAAAATACTCATAGGTGAAAAAACGAAAAGGAAATTGAACGAAGTTTCGTCACACCTAACCAGTAATGTTTCAATTGGTCATCCATCTTGTCCCTTAAATACGTATTGAATGGATAAAGTTCATCGGATGACGTAATGTAATATGATCCGATAATTTTAATGTAAATAAATAATTTTACATAATCAATTAGATATAATTTAGATGAATATGGTTCAGTTTAGATGAATAAAGTTTATCGAATGACTTAATGTAATATAATCTAATAGTTTTAATATAAATAAATAATTTTGCATATTCAATTAGATTAGCCTAAATCACTACCTTTCGAGTCTTTTCAATCATAATAATTTTTACAAATTTGATAAGTTAAGGAGAGGATTATCCTTCATCATTGTTATTTCATCTCTCTCCATCTTCAAAAAAACTTCTGCAAAGAAATTACATATAACAAGGAATTAATGCCCTACAAGAACATATCCTGTACATTTCTCTCGTTATTATTACAGGTATTTGTGTAATGGAAGCTCTGTTAGCTTCCACATGATTTTGCAGTGAAATTTTTGCTAAAACTTACTATATGATATTGCTTGCCCATTAGAAATAAAATAAAAAAAGAAAATACATTTGCTTTTAGATGCTTGTTCATTGCACAGAAAAAAGATAATAACTAAGAACTGGTTCCTATCCACTTCCCTTATTTTCTGTACAAAAGCAAATCAAGCAATTTGGTTTTGCATTGGCTTCTGCTTACTCAAACACTTGCAATTTGCTCGGATGTCACTTAGAGTCTGCACACAACAAACAGTTTCTGTCACTAAAAAATGATAAAATTTATTGCCAAATTGTTAAGTTTTTTTATTCTTTCTTCTTCAATACCTTGTACTGCTTTTGAAGATCTTTAATGTACTCAACAGCCAAATCTAGCATGTCTGCTGTGTTTGTTTGCTGCCAAGAATCAAAATAAAAACAAACATCATAAGTTGTTAAAGATTATGCTTTCGTATTCATGAGCTATGAATCGATAGAACTAAAGTCATCTATGGGCTGCGAGGCTGCGAGTTTGAACCTAATTAATGAAAAAAACAAAAAGATAATACTTTTGAGTCTAGAATGTGTGGGAAAAAAAAAATACTACCTTCTCCATGTTTGGTACAAGCTCTTGTAATTTCCTCATTCTTTCACTAATCCGGGTCCTTCTTACCTGAAAATGCAATGAATACCCATATAGCCTCTTAAACAAAAGTCTTGAATTTGCAGAATCAACCAATTTAAATTTAAACTACAAACATTTCATAGTCAAAAAGCATTAAGACCAAGAATATCAGTACAATGACATTTTGCAGATGCTTACTGTTATACAGATAAAAGTCTTACCCTTTCTGCAATACTTCGAGGATGAGTAGCACAACCACGCTTCGCCCTAATTTTACAAGGAACAGAATCTTGGAAATGAAGGAATTTTTCCATGGCAACCATATCGACTGATGTCCTTGGTAAGCTTAAGTGATGTGATAATACATGAAACCGATTTCCAAGCTCTCCGTTCTAATTTTGTAAAATTATTTCAGATTAGAATTCGATCAACCAACGTAAAGAACTACATAATACACTTAATGCACAAACTCTACCTGAATATTAGAAAATAGCTTTCCGTTATCATCTGTATCTCTTTTCATGCCATTAAAATTCCCTACTAAATGTGAATCATTCCAAGAACCATATGAGATCCCAGTTGTACTGCTATAAAAGCGATTATGGCAGTTGCTATTTCCAAGCTTTCCACTATCAGGACTGGCTGCATCCATGTTATCACTCTCAATTTCTGAAATCTGTGATAGCATGCCCAAGGAAGAAGGTACTCTTGATGAGAAGCTAAGTTGAGTCTTCAATCTTGGACTTACTTCTCCATTAGTACCATTCACCCCAGCGTAGTTTCCCATACATTTCATGGTGGCATGGCCTGCAATTTACTGGAAGATCTTCAATCTTTCCTTCTACTATATATATATATGCGCGTTTGTGCGGGTGTGTGTAAATGTATAAATATTACTCTCACTATAAATAATGAGGGATTTCAAACGCAATTGTGTCACAAAATGTATGCGGTTTCAATAAAAAATTAAAATGGAAATGACAGAAACAAATTCTTTATTTCTTTGTTACAACATTAACCCATCTTAACCTATACAAATACAAAATGTTTCATTCCTTTGAAAGGAGACTACTAGCAGCTTATTTCAAATGAAACATTTATGAAGATTTGATGGTCCATTAGAAGTTTTTCCAATTTAAAAATCTTATTTCCCTAGATTGAAAATTCTGAACCACTTACTGCACAGCTAGCACCATAAAATATATGAAGTTTATCTTTTTAATTTCTCCATCTCTCAACAAGTTCAATCGCATCTGAGCTCCATCAATTGCTCAAACACATCCATACAACACAAATATCAATAATATACTGAATATTCCACTCTCTGAGGAAACTCATCCCAATTTCTCTAACACGTCTCAAAAAAACAAGCAAATTTAAAAGTACAGCCAGCCAATTCTATATTTGACTAAAGAAACTTTCAAACGTACAAATCTAATTAAACAGTAAACAAAATGCTAAAAAAGCATCATTTAAAAATGAGAGCAAGAAAAATACCATTTTGTACAGAGAGATTTCCAAAAAGTCCAGCAGGAGAGCTGTTCTGTCTAGCAAGACTTGAATCAACCCTTTTGGCTTGTTCATGGTGACCCATTGCCATTGAACCAATCAAACCGTATGAGCTATCCATAGCTGAAGAACTTGTGGCAGAACTCTGTCTAGGGTAATGAGGAGGCAAACCAGAGTAACTTTGTGGCGAGTTCGTATAATTCAAAGCTGCCTCTCTCACTCTGATTGCAGATTTATCCTCAAATTCTTGAAAACTCAAAACAGGATCATTGCCAACTCCATCATCATTGAAATTTGCAAGTAGAGAACTTGGAGCAGACCGAAACCTCAATAACCCAGAACAAGTTTGGTTGTTCTGGTGGTGAAAACTATTATCATTACTTGAATCCATGAACAAATGTTCTGTTTTACTCTGTTTCCTTCCTAAAACTGCAAGCTCTGACTCCAGAAATTTGATGCTAGGGAACTATTACACATACCTTAATACCAATTTATTTCCTTGAAAATTCCAGGAATATTTTCGCATCACTTTCTTAAAGAAAAATATATATTTTTTTTTCTTTCTGCTTATTTTTTAAGCAGAATAAGATAAGATCTTGAAGAGGAAGCAACTCAAGAAAAGTTCAAGACCTTTAGGGGAACATATAAAAGATTCAAGGAACACGAAAAACCCTAATAAGAAGATAATAGAAACCGTTAATAAATGGAACCAAAGAGACTTCTGTTGTGTAGAAGATTGTAGTAAGAGAAAAGATTGAGAGAGAAATAAACGAATTTGTAAAAACAGAGCAGAAACCTTAAAGAAGGATAAACAAGACTCAAGCCTCAGATTTGCTTTTCACAGCACCGAAAGCAAGGAAGATCTTGAGGGCTTAAAGATGGGAGAGACGCAGAGGGGGAGAGAAAGAAACAATTTTTTTTCTGTTTTGTGCAAAGAAGAAGCCCATGAGAAAGTTCAGAGAGCAATCAAAGTTATATATATCTCTTTCTTTCTCCACTCTAATCAAGTTCATGTCCTTTTGTTGGTGTACTAAAATGCCCTTCCCCTGTTTTGCAAAAATTTAAGTGCTTCATATTTGTTTCTGTTTTTGGACAAAAGCATGTAAAGCAAACCATGGGACTTTTTGTCAATGTTTGAAAGAGGAAATGCTTCCTTTGCCCAAATTAGAACCACCTTGCATGACACCACATAAGAGTTAAAAAGAATGCAAAATTATTAATTTCATGCAAAAAAAAGAGAAGGGAATAGTTCCTTCGTTACTTTGGTTATCCTAAGTTTAATTTAATTCAAAAAAAAAAAAGAAAGGATTAGCAAAAAAAAAAAATGAAATTCGTCCATTCCATTTTATTTACTTATTATTCCGTTTTTCAATGTTCTAAAATATTTGCAAGGTTTTTAAATTTAAATATGTTATTAATTATTTTTTTTCTCATAATAATCTTAATGATTGTTTATTAAATGAAGGATTTTTATCAATATCTTAATAAGTTAAAAGTAAAAAATCGCAAAATAACTTTTTGTTGACTAAATTCTTGATATGCGTGTTTTATCAAACCATGCAAACAAAATGGGACGGAGAGAGTGTTGTTTCACATTTAAAATAAGATGAGATACTTGTAATAAAACTAAAAAATAAAAAAAAATAAGAAATATACATTAGAGGAAGGAGATTAGAATTCGAATCTATTGTTAAATCGTATATGCATTTATCATTAGTTATGCTTTAGTGTAGGATTTAATTTTTGGATATGGTTTTTTGCCCTTTAATTTTTAATTATCTCCAAGTTCAATTGAAATAATTTAGTTTTCATCTTTGTACCAGTTGTTTAAAATTTTATTACATTCTTTATGATTTCATGAATATATTTTTAAATTTAAGTGTGAAAATCTCATGCACGTGAATAATTATTTTTAGAAAAAATAAATCAATTAATAATATTAAAATTTCAAAGATTGTGAATCTATTCATATTCATATAGATCAGACATAATTTCGTCCATTTTAAGATAAATAAAACCCCAATATTCAAACTTCTCTAAGCGAAATAGTTCCTATTTTATCATCATGAAGTAAAATGTGAATTAAAGAATGAAGCTGCTCTATTACATAAATAAATATATAGATCAGACATAATTTTCGTCCATTTTTAACATAAATAAAACCCCAATATTCCAAACTTCTCTAAGCGAAATAGTTCCTATTTTATCATCATTTGAAGTTAAAATGTGAATTAAAGGAATGAAGCTGCTCTATTACATAAATAAAAGGTATATAATATATATATATATATTATATAATATCCATATTTTTAGAATATTTTTAGAAAAATAAATAAATTAATAATATTAAAATTCAAGAATAACTGTGCATCCACGTAGATCAGATTCAGAACTTATTAAAACGTTAATTATTCATAATTTCATATCCTACAAAATATAATAAGCTTCCCAAATATCTACCCGGATAGTGACATTTTTAGTATTATTTATATATTCTTTTAATAATAATACAAGAGGGTAAGTGATAAAAGTGAGGTCAGATAGAAACGGAGAATCAAAAAGAAGTTAGACGGCGTTATACCTCGGGAATGGTATCCTCGCTGACCTAGTCCACCTGTGGAACCGATGCCTGCCTGAGATAAGGCATAATCAACAAAGTCACAAACCAGACTTAATAACTATTGGCCAGTTAAATGCTCTGACGTCACCGTTAGATCCGTTTAGAACCAGATTCGTGCGGCATCCGATTCTCGTCCTTGTTTTCGCAATCCTCATTAGGGCGCCGTCTTTCCATTTCATCAAATACCACTGCTTTTTCCCATATTTGCAATGTTGCCATTAGAAGAAAGTAATACTACTATATTATTTTGATTTGGATTTGGCATGCTTTTGTCAATCCTTTTTCATCTTTTTTTTTTCTTTTTTTGAGATGTCTATTTTTCATCTTATAGCCAAAGAATTTTGCAGTGTTGACATTATTATTAAGAATAATTCCTAATCTTCAAATGCATCATATTAATAAATAATAATTATTATAATAAAAAAATAATAAAAAAGTGAATAATAAAAAAGCGAGGATCAATTTATTCTCACTTGAAAGCATACAACCATCAATAAAATTTGATGATTCTTTCAATACAGATAAATTTGCATTTGAATATAATTTCACTTAATGTAACGAGCCATAGCAAAATGTACTGTAATTTTTTTAAAAAAATACAATTTAATAAAAATTGGTTTAATAATAAAAAGAAAAAAAAAAAAAAGTAAAAAGAGAAAAAAAAAAAAAAGCAAGGTCACGTGAAAAAAAAAAAAAAAAAAAAGCAAGGTCACGTGTCATCCGTTGTCTCCACCTTTGATGGGGTCGTGGTACCTGTGGAAAAAGGGCTAAAAGTAAAGTTGTAAACAATAAAGTAAAAAATGAAAATAATAATAGTGAGAGATACAAGACAATGCAGAGCTCCCATTAAAGAAAACAAAGGTTTATTTATGGCTTTGTGTGGAGGGAAACAAGGGCACGTGACCTTGCTATTTCTTCAATGCTCATGCTTTTCCCTTCTTTTTTAGTATTTTTTTTTAATCATTTCTCTTTTGGGCTTTTTATCACAAAGGGTAAGTGAAAAAAAGAAAGGGCTTTTTTTTATGGGTGTGAGTGTTTGTGTAACCCTTTTTTTATGGTTTTCTTTTTATTAATAAATAAATTGTGGGACCCTAGACCATAACCAATACTAATTAAAATAAGATTACCCTAATCCTCTTCTATGTAATATTTTAAGGCGAAAAATAAAATCTCGAATTACGATATGCTTACCAATTTAACGAGTTAAGAGTAAAGCCAACTCACGGTATATGATCTATTGAATCACATTTTTGGATTACCAAATTTTTTTTTTTAAATAACCCACATGATATGCCTTCATTTTTGGATTTTAAGAAAATATAAATTGAATCCCTCAAACAATTTTTTAATTTATTAAGCTTTTTAGGTATAAAAAGAGAGGAAGAGAGAGAGTAATAACTATGAGATGTATGGATACAAAGATTTAAAAGATTTAAAGAAGCAAAGCAAAATGGAGATCATATGACTTGAGAATATCATATTAAAAGATTCTGAAAACAAAAAATATATATAACTGAAATGTCTGGCAGTTGCACTGAGAGAATCCCATAATAAAAAGATTCTGAAGTCTCAATAATTTTGGAAGCTACTCTTATTTGGTACAAAACAAATTAATTATTCATAAAAAACATAAATGTATAAATAATTCAATATCAAAAATCTACATTAAGTTTTCAAAAATTAAAAAAATTAATAAGACTCTTAAGTATTATATTAATTGACATGAATGAAATGAAAAGTCAGAAGTTTTCTTTAATGATGCACATGCCATTACAAATTCAAAAATTTGTAATTTAAAAAAAAAAAAAAAAAACAAATGATCAATTTGAGATGAGCTTTTTCTAACTTCTACATATAATGATTGATCAACGGTATCATCATTTTCAGAGCATATTTTATTAATATCAGAGTAAAAAGTATTTTTTAATAATATTAAACTGACCAAGTTATTGTTATTATTATTAAATTAATTAAAGGTCTAATATTGTAACGTTCGACTCCAACCACCAAAAGCATTTTCTGTTTTGGATTAAGCCAATTCCACCAAAAAGCGTATTTGATGACTAGTTTCCTCCTTTTCGATATATGATCCGATTCATTCATGTGTCCCGCATTCTACTACCCATAGCTAGTGTAACATCCTATAAACTAGCCAGGAGTTTTGTTCTACCCGGGCTCTTAGAATTGCTTTAAATGGAAAATTTATTTTGCAAAATTGATTTATATCCTCGCTAAATTACTGTTCAAAAAAATTCAAGCACCAAAAGAAAAAGAAAAGAAAATAATTTTAATAGGAATCAAATCAACAAGTGGCATAAAGAAAATATTAAGATGTTACATGAATTCTAATTACGTCACGCACCAATTGCTTGGGCCAATTCTCAAAGACTTTTTATGCCCCAAGTTGTCTGGGAAATAAAACGGGCCCATATGATAATCTGGGCCATCTTTAATATTTATTAATAAAAATACTAATAATAGTAATATATAAATAAAAATAATTAGAGGTTGTATGATTTTAAATAAAAGTTGAAACAAATAATAATAATAATAATGACAAAATGTCAATCTCATCAAACCATAGTTACAACCTTTATGCATAAAAAAAGAAAAATCTTCAAAAAGGACTCATCAATTATTAAATTAGTTTTTTGATTGGC
Source organism: Jatropha curcas (assembly GCF_014843425.1). Next base: position 1,767,612 of record NW_023590739.1, read on the forward strand.
TCTCTGTAGTTAAATGCTTTTAATTTATTATGGCTTCACTAAAATCGATCCATTTACCATGTCTGTTGTTGCTTATGAAATACCCTGCTTTTATATTATTATTTGCCAAATGAAATACAATAACATAATGTGTGTATTTGTAAATAATTTGTCTATTGCATTCTTCGTGATGATGCGTGAGAGCAGAAGCAACCCCAAAAATTTTTACACTCTGCACTGTCGGCAGTAATTATAATAATTTGAAAGCTCGTTAGGGACAATAAATTCCATTACAAAGCCCATTAGAGGCAAGTAAGGGGAAGGAATTAAATGTTACATTATTAAGACTATATATATATATATATATATATTTCACACCTCTGCCACCTGTCGCGCAGTCTCATTATACAAACTTCGGAAAGCCTCGTTCGGACCATAAATTCATTAACACCCACCGCTCTCAGCCACGCAAGTAAGGGGAAGGAATTAAATGTTACATTATTAAGACTATAGTACTATATATATATTATATATATATCTTAAGATTCACTCGGCAATGGTGTGTGGTGTCGTGCTTATAGTCTAATGGTTTCTTTATCAATGACGGTAAATTACTAGAACAATTTTTAATATATATATATCTAAGATTCAAATCGCAATGGTGTGTGGTGTGTGCTTATAGTCTATGGTTTCTTTATCAATGACGGTAATTATAGAACAATTTTTAAAAAAAAAAAGTTAAAAAAAAAATAGTAAGGTCAATATGGTAGACAATAAATAAAGCATAAACATATTAGAAGAGAATACATTAACATAGTACTCCTAACAAGACATGTATCTAGTCCCACAATGAGATAAACAATAAAGGGTGAAGGTTATGTAAGCTCGACATTATATAAGAACGAACCATACTAACCAAACCCAATAATAACAATTGGAACTTAGACGTTCGTCTTAAAAAACTTACACAAAATGATTCTGAAGCAAAACCAACTTCAGCATCACAAGTCAGTAGCAGCAAACAAAACTTTACAAGAGCAATCCTTTCTTTCCTTCATTGTAATTTGATGCGATCGAGACTCTCAGACACCATTCTCATCCTTGGACGCACCTCTGAGTCTAATTCTGTGCAGTTTAGTGCAATATGAAACATTGCAATAACCTGCTTCTTTGCATACACCTCACTCAACAATGCTGGGTCTATAATCTCAGACAATGGACGTTCTTCTCGAAAGACCTTCCTTACGAGACTTTCTAGCCCCTTACCATCATTTTCTGGTCCTGCATCAGGTAGCTGGCCTGTTAGAAGTTCCATTAGTATAATTCCAAAGGAGTATACATCACATTTCTGACTGAACTTGCTGCTGAATGCTCGTGCCTCCGGTGCCAAGTAAAAGTTAGACGGAGTTGAAATTTTTGAGCCAATTGCAGAGGTTACAATGGTTTGGTTCAGATACTGCTTTTTCGATGCTGCTGTTGTGAATTTTGAAGTGCCTGAGACAAGACGAACGAGTCCAAAACTTGAGATGTAAGGCTGGAGTTCATCATCAAGTAGGATTTTTGTTGATTTTAAGTTGCCATGAACATATTTCCTAGGGCTGTATTCATGTATATACATTAATCCCCTTGCAGTTCCTTGCGCAATTTTCAACCTCGCTGTCCATGAGAGAGGTGGCGAAGTGTTTGAAGGTCCTCCTGCAATGATTAAAACATTATAGTGAAAGAAAAGTATGTCAAAATTGCTCATATCCAATTTTTCATTTTCTAGTTGACTCTTTGATATAAATCACAAGAATGTATGTTCTTCCTTGAATTTTTCATTAAAAAAATGATTTATTAAATGCTTTTAAGAAATATTAGTTTTTCATCAGAATTTGAACAGAGGAATCCTTTAACTCTTTCCTGACTAAAAGGTCTCATAAGGGTTTGGAGGGAAAACACTAATAACAATGCATGTAGTATACTACAGAAATTTCATAATTCACACTTAAGACCTCCTATCCTATAGTCTTTCGAGGCTGATACTGTCCTACGATCCCTATCACTTCATATCCGCTCGGATTTGAACTCGAAATCTCTTGCACTGAGATGTCTCCTTTGGGCCTCTGTAATGTAATTTTTAATAGTAACAATAAGACAAGCAGTCCGCTCAGTGGTCCATTATTGGTTCAACATCATGGAAAACCCAGTTTTTGACAATCACTCTTGAGGGGCCTATTTAAAATTTTTCAGGGGCCTATTTAAAATTTTTTTCAGGTAATTTGTATTACTAATAACAAATGCATGTAGTATACTACAGAAATTTCATAAAATGTCACACTTTTTAAGACCTCCTATCCTATAGTCTTTCGAGGCGATACTGTCCTACGATCCCTATCACTTCATATCCCGCTCGGATTGAACTCGAAAATCTCTTGCACTGAGATGTCTCCTTTGGGCACCTCTGTAATGTATTTTTGATGAGTAACAATAAGACAAGCAGTCCGCTCAGTGGGTCCATTATTGGTTCAAACATCAATGGAAACAGTTTTTGAACAATCACTCTTGAGGGGCCTATTTAAATTTTTTCAGGTATTTTGTATACTAATAACAATGCATGTAGTATACTACAGAAATTTCATAATTCACACTTAAGACCTCCTATCCTATAGTCCTTCGAGGCTGATACTGTCTACGATTCCCTATCACTTGTCATATCCGCTCGATTTGAACTCGAAATCTCCTTGCACTGAAGATGTCTCTTACTAATAACAATGCATGTAGTATACTACAGAAATTTCATAATTCACACTTAAGACCTCCTATCCTATAGTCTTTCGAGGCTGATACTGTCCTACGATCCCTATCACTTCATATCCGCTCGGATTTGAACTCGAAATCTCTTGCACTGAGATGTCTCCTTTGGGCCTCTGTAATGTAATTTTTAATAGTAACAATAAGACAAGCAGTCCGCTCAGTGGTCCATTATTGGTTCAACATCATGGAAAACCCAGTTTTTGACAATCATTCTTGAGGGGCCTATTTAAAATTTTTCAGGTATTTGTATTTATTCTTTAAAGAGCTTAGTAGTTGTTTTTTAGGAGGACCACAAGACATTCCATATATATATTACCATTATTCTTGTTCTTGATGAAACCATATGTGAGACAAATACTATAAATCTCTGTGGGGAAGAAAACAAAGGGAAAGATGTACAGAAGCATCAGAACTTATTACTGGGGAAAAGAAGACAACACTAGTCGAACAGAGACAAAATTCACATTCAATCTGGCCTAAAAAACTTTCCAGAAATATAATCATCTAAAAGAACAGAGAAAAAAAAGTAGTACTACTGATTTGTGAATAAGCCTGTACATATAGGATTGAAAAATTCTATTATATTTACTAATTCAGTATTTACAAATATATATGTAATTATGTATATATTCATACTCCTTTCCCCTCATCTTTCTCAGTGCTCTTCCCACACTCATCGCAGGGTCCCCATCGACACACCCGTTGGCCCCACCATACCATTTTTCCTTTGTTTTGCAACACTCAGTAGCTAAATTAGATCAGGGAGCTCTCCTATCTGTCTATAGCTATTGGACTTTATCTATGGGAGATAAGATTTGTTAGCAGCAAATCTTCTATTTGTTTTCATGAAAAGAAATCTTAGAATTAACAATGATAATGAAATTCGATAGCTACAGTAAGTAGTTATTATCAGTTTGAAATTGTGCTTCCATGGAAGTTATCTATGAACAATTATAAAGTTCTATTCATACATATAGAATCTACTTCAAAAGGACAATGCTACAAAGACTAGCAAAATTGGGAAGTTACAGAAAGCAACCCATGAGTAAGATTTTTTCACAATTTAAGCCAACTTATGCTACAAATTGTATTTTTTTGATTGGAAAATAAAGTCTAATGATTTTTAAAATGTATATTTGAAATAAAATTAAGTACTTTAAATTTCATTATTAATAAAAAAATATATAACTGAGAACTTCTCAACTCTTTTCCAAAATAAATGGAATTTATCGATTAATAAAACAATTAAAGTCTGATTAAATCTATAAAATGTTTATATTAATTTATTAGATAAGATTATCTACATTCGATGTTACTGTTGTTTGCCTGATGAACGGTCAAAAATAAATTTCTGCGATGCGCTCTTAAACATTAGGATTTAGGAGAGAGAAAGATAGAGGCGGGCTCTAATAAAACAGACCCATCTATCGACTTAAATCTCCAGAACCCCACTTGATTAATAGTAGGACCCATAGAATGTCAAGTAAGTATGCTATGGTCAACAAGAAAACAAACATTTCATTTAATAGCACACACTATACACATTTATCAAAAAAAAGAAAACAAAATTACCACATTTATCAAAAAAGAAATAAAGGATCATTCACAGTTTTATTTTAAAAAAAATAATTAAGCTCTAATTAGATTTCAAATTTCAAATGTGAATGGAACTTCTGCATTACCACTAAACTAAATTTTTTTAAAAAAAAATAAATAATTAATCTAGTGATTCAATGCCTTCTCATCATGCAAAAGGCCAAAATTTTAAATTCTGATAATTCTTATTATCTTTTAAATAATACCAAAGAAAATTAAAATTCACAATTTAACTTTTTACAAAGAAAAATTAAAAATTGATGGAGAGGAATATTACCATGCAGCGCTGTGTACAAGCTCCCATTGCGTATGAAATCAGAGATCAGCAGTTTCTCATCATTAGCATAGTAATAGGCTCTTAACCGTACGATATTGGGATGGTGCAACCTCCCAATTGCCTCTACCTCAGACTCAAACTCCTTAAATCTCCACGTGGCATCTCCCTCATTCAATCTCCTCACTGCAACAACAGTAGGCACTACCGCACCAGAGCCTCTCTCACCCACTACCACCTTATAGACTATCCCATTCCTGCTCTTTCCCACTACGTAAGCTGATGCCCTTAACAAATCCTCCAATTCCAAATTAAAACCCTCGTCTATGATAGCGAATTTACCCTTTTGCCCCTCCTCGATACAGTCAACATTGTTCCCTATATTCTCTTCTTTTCCCATTTTGCCCTTCTCAGCAGAACCCCATTTCTTCCGGAATAGCCACACTGAGATTGAAACGGCACCGATAACCACCGAAACACCAGATATTAAAGGAACAGTCACCGAACCATTTTTCTCCTTCTGTTTGTCATCACTTTCAGCGGCAAAACTCGGGTTAGAGTCTTTAGGGTTTTCAGGATTTTCAAGGGTTTCGCTGCTAGTAGCGTTTATAGCTTCTGGACATGGAGTCCGCAATGGAAACCCACAAAGACCAGGATTTCCTGCAAATGCAGTGGGCCCTTGGCTCACCAGTGATCCCACCAGAGGAACTTTCCCGGTAAGATTATTGTGCCTTAAATCTAAACTGACCATCACCGGAAGTTTTCCGTACGATTCCGGAATCTCGCCGGAAAATGAATTATACGACAAATTTAGAGTTCCGGTGAGGCTTTCGATCTCGACGAGAAATTCAGGGAGAGACCCATTTAAAAAATTAGAAGATAAATCTAAATGGGTTAAAGCTTTTAAGGATTTAATTTCGGCTGGAATAGGACCAGAGAGAGAGTTATGAGACAAATCGAGAGAGCGTAGACTTGTAGCATTGAAAAGATTTGAAGGAATAATTTTAGAAAAATTATTGTGAGAAAGAGTGAGTCGAGTTAACGAGTCAAGAAGACCGAGTTCAGAAGGAAGGTAACCAGTAAAGCTTCTGTTGGGAAGAATTAGAGAGATGACTCGATGATTAATACAAGTGACTCCATGCCAATGGCATGGTGTCAAGTCGGAGTCGGCCCAAGAGGCAAGAACTTGAGTCGGATCAGTTGTTATTGCAGCTTTGAGAGCTAAAAGAGCGAGTCCATCAGTAGTAAGAGAGAAAGAGAATGGAGTAATAAAAAGGAGGAGAAGAAGAAGAAATGGAGTAATGATCTGAAGTGATTTTAGTATCATTTCTTTTGTAGCTCAGTTTGATAAGTAAGGAAGACTCGCTAGTGGCTCATTTGAGAGAAAAAATTAGATAAAGCAAGCAACGAGGAGTTGCAGAGGAACGAGAGCAGTTTCTGGCTATGGACGAAGAAGAAGCAGAAGAGAAGTGAAGAAGAGATTTGAAAGGTTTGAACTTAGTTTGGGATATCGAGGTGGCGATGAAACACCAAACATGGCTGTAGGCTGTAGCTAAGCAAAATTTGAATTCTTGTGACTGCAAATATAATAGGCTCAGTTGGAATTATTTAAAAATTAAATAACTAATTTTTCCTTTGGGACGATAAAATGTTTGCGTCAGTTTTAATTAAAATTGTAATTTTAAAATAATAATAATTTGAAGTTCAAAATTACTTTATTGAAGCATTTCAATTGAAATTTTAAAATGATTTTCTATTTCTTATTATACATCTACATATTTTTAATAATACAAATATATCATAAACTTCATTCTTATGAAAGAAATAAAAAATACAAATATAAATAATTAAAATCTTTTGTTCAGAAATAATTTTGACATAAAAAAATTAATTTTTGAGATAATAACTATTCAATTTGTTCATTTGGATTCAACTTTACCCAAATTTTCCTAGTTCAACCCATTATTGTCTATTTGTCTGACTGTTGTTGAGCAGTTTTTAGATATTAAACGAACTTACTCAGAGAGTAATTTAATTAATGCAGTCAATTTCTCTTCTTTTCCAATTAGTGTCGCTACAACACTTATAGTAAAATAGTTGATTATTCCATCACAAATTTTAGTTTTATAGTAATAGTAAATTTATAATTTTAATTATTTTAGATAAAAAGTTGAATCAATTATCATGAAAGGCAAAATGATTTGATTGTCCAAAAGAGGGAAATAGATCAAATGGAGATGAATGATAGCATGTGTTAGGTGCATGAAGCATGATGACAATTTGATGGTGCTTATAATTTTGAGGGAAAAGTCTTAGGTAGTTAGTAGGAAAATCCAAGTGAAAGAATATAGCACAACCAATATGTAGTACTAGCAATTATGCTTCTCAATTTTGACAAAGGTAAAAAGGAGATATGTATTTCATGTTAGTAATAATAACAATCATTATATGAGAAAGATGTTGGATGATTATTTGGTAATTGGATACTTTGAGGAATTATAATTCTATAATTATTTCATTATATTTTTTATGTGAATTAACTTTCTTTAATCATAGTTAAAAATAATTTTATTTAATGAAATTTAGAGTTATTTATTACATCTTAGATTCATTTTTTTTTAATTTCTAAAATATATATATGAGGATTTAATTTCATAAACCCAATCACAAATCCATTAATACAATTTATGCAATAATATTTATCAAACTTTCTAAAAACTTTGAATTGATAATTTTACAATTAAAATTGGATAATTTATCTATAATACACCTTCTTAATATTTACCAATATATAATTAATTCTATAATATTATGGATTATTTTCATAATAAGAGATTTGAAATTTAAAATTCCTAATCAAAATAAATTGTCTTTAACAAATATCAATAACAAGAGATTATAGAATGAGAATTTTCACTTTAAATATTACTCGATTCTCTCTCAAAATTGAAAAATGGAGGTTCTTAATCTTTTTAATAATTATTATTATTATATAAATTGAATTACTAAAATAGATCTTAATAGAAATTTAAATTATCAACTCTTTAAATATGTACTAGATTCTCTTATTTATCTAGTAACAATAATGGATGTGGGTATCTTAATCTTTTTTTTTTTTCTATGTAATTTTCAGTTTATGATTTCTTTTAAAAAATGTCAAAATATAAATTATTTACATTTGATAATTTAGATTTATATTTTATAATATGATGAAGAAACTTAAAATTTCAAATTCTAAAGTTTGTTATTTTAAAAGATTTTCTGTAAAGAAAGATGTTAAAAATGTTTATTTTTCTGTACTGTATGGGAGTAAACCCTGAAGGTTACAGGTAAGAGAATAAAGTTGTTGCTGTAGTGCTTGATACTTGATAGTTGATAGGGACAGCATTGTAAATGTGGTCTTTACAAGTCAATTTAATTTTTGTGTCAGAATATCATTCAAGCAAAGGACAACATGCAGACATGCTTGTAAGTTTGCTTTTTCAGTTTCCACTAGCAAGGCGCCAAGGCCAGTTTGGTCATTTTCACAGTAATCAGTAAGATTCAAAAAACCCATAGGAAACAGACAACTACAGAAAGTAGAAATTTGTACCCCCCAATCATTTCTGCTCATTTTTTTAAGAGAGTATATATGTTTTTTCATTTACCTTAACCAAGTGGTTAAAAATAAAATAGCTAAAAGATTAATTTTTATTAGAAGATTTAATAATTAATTAATTAATTAATTAATTCAAGTTTAAGATCATAACAAGCCAAAGTATGGGATGGGATGGGACAATGGAACCTTGGGATTCATTGATAATTGTGATTTACCTACCATTAATTAGACATTTCAAATTTGGTGTTTGCCTCTTTGGAATCTTGGAATGTTTGTACTTAAACAATTTAAAATAATGGTGCTCTACAAGTAGATTTGTAGAAATAGACAATATAGGAAGCATCTATAAACAAAATGTATTAGAATTAATAATGAAAAAGTAAAACTACGGGTTGTAGCTCAAACGACAATGCGATCTGGGTCTAAACGCACTTGCAGGTAAGGGTGGCCACGGCTGGTTCCGGTTCCTTAACGGTTGCAAAACCGACGGTTCCGATCGGTTTTCCGACCGATTTTTCTGCAAATCACATAATTTTAAATTTTAAATTTTGAAGACCGGTTTTCAAATTTTAAAAAATTTGTGAAAGTTATTTCTAAAAAAAAATACACCTAAAAAAGTTAAATTTTAAAAAAAATCCACTAAAAAATTAAAAATGCTTCAATTTATTTATTTTTTTAAAGACTTGAACTTAATTTTTTTTTAAAAAAAAAAAAGTCCTTCAACTGAATTTATTTTTTATTTAACAAGTTTGAACATAAATTTAAAAAAAAAAGGGCTTTGAACTTTTTTTTTGGCTTGAACTTTTTTTTTTTTTTTAAAGGGTTTGAACTTATTTTTTTTTAAAAAAAATAATAAGTTCCTTACGTATCCTCTAAGGGTTTAGAGGAATCAAAAAATTAAGAGATTTCACAATAAAATAAAAAAAATAAATAAATCAGACAGTTTCTAACTGCTAGAATCGGCGGTTCCATCTTGTTCCGACCGGTTTGTGGAACCGCCGGTTTACAATTCCAACAATAATGGAACCGGAACCGAACCGAAAATCTCCGGTTCCGGTTCCCGGAACCGGTATATGGCCACCCCTACCTGCAAGGAGAAATATATAATATCAAACAATCTATATTGCAGTGAATTAAAAGATAAATTTATTAGTGCATTGAGCCACAAAATTTACTTACGGTAGCATATAATATCAATACACAAGAAAACAAATATTCATTTGGTGACTTGTACAATTGGCTTTGTGCGGTAAAATTTAAGTTCAAGGTGTCTTAATAAAACTTCAAAGGAATTACTAATCTGATCCCCATGAATTTTTTAATTTTATTTTTTATTTTGATATCTTTCAAGATTTGTACTTGTCTTTCTCTTCTCTTCGGAGAGTCTTGCGAGTTTCCCAGTTTTCCTCTACTCTCCAAACTCTTGTTTTTAAAGATTGAAAGAGTAGAAGGTTTTGTCTCCATTGGCAACTGGACTTCACTACCTATTTTTCACTTCTTTTGTTCAACACTTTTTTTCTTCAGTCTAAAACTAATGATATGTTGTGATTTTTTTGATGATATTTTCAAGCATAGAAATTAAGTGCACATTTTTCAAAATTTAAACTCAATTTCTATCAACTTTAATCATTTTGTTTTTCTTATTCTGATGTTAAAAGCTTTGTCTGTTAATTTAAATTGAGAAAATTTTTACCTTTGTATTTTATCAAAATACATGAATTTGCTCTTACATTTTTAGAATTACATGGTCTCGTCCTTTCTTTTTTTTTTGGCTTATGTTGCACTGTTGAACCATTTTATTAAGTTTTTTTTATTTTTCCATTAAATACATAGACATTAGTTAATTTTAGAAAAATAAAGGAACAAATTAGTTAATAAATTTAAGGATAAATTAGTTAATTTTGATAAAAGATAGAGATAAAATAATTATTTATTAACCCAAAAAGTATAAAAAATTAACGAAAAGATAAAACTGTAGTGGAAATAAAAGTTTGTCTTTTTAGGATTTGCAAGTTAAGTTCAAGATTATTGCAATTGGTTTTCAAAGTTTACTCTTGAACTTTAGTTCAAAATGTATAATTTTCCCCTCTCTATTATAGAATGGACCGGCATTAACTCAATTCCAAAAGTTAATTCAAGAGAAGGATAATTGCCGAGTCTTATATTTTGAATAAAGATTTTAACCTTTTCTTTGCTGCTTTTATATTTTTAGTTTTTTAGAATTTTTTTTATTTTGATAAATTATATTTTGATAAAAGCTTAGAAAATTATAAATTCCCAAATTATAGTTTACTGACCAGTAGTATTTATGTTGCATATTGTGTATAGGTCCGGTGAACTCATCCATGGTAAATAAAAAAACGTTCTTTTTAATTGTTTTTTGTTTTGTAAATTTTTTTTTTAGGTCGCATGCTGTTTTTTCCGTGCCCAAATAAGCATATACTAATTTATTAGAGAGGAAAGGATAAAGGAGAACGTAACATCACCTGTACTAATTTATTAGAATTGGACAAGTGAAGAAATTTCACATAAGTTATGTACTTAATTATTAGAAATTCAACAAAAGAAAAAAAAAAAAAAAAAGGGAAATTTCCCAAACGAGCAAGTTTGAATTGAAGAAATAACATTTTCTAACGAAACATCCTAGTAAGTAATAAGTAAAAACTACAAAGCCTTTCGAAAGAAGATGATGAAGAAATATAGGAGCTTTTTCCTTTTCTTTTCGTTTCTTGTTTCTTTTTTTTTTACATTATTATTTCTCTTAATCTATTCAATTACATTATTATGTGTTCTACTAAAATGATCATAATATTTCTATAGATGGTATATAAATTGTATAGTCTATTTATATAAAACAAATATAACTATGTAATCAAATATTATAGTTATATAAATACTAATATTAAATCAGATGGGAAAGATTATAGAATTTTCTTTAAACTCATTTTTCAGATGATGTTATAAACAGAAGTTGAGTTACTGTCCTTTCTTCCCTTTGAACCCTTTATGTCACTCTAGTAGATTCTAAGTTTGCAAATCCAGCTGAATCTTGCAAGCAGTTATATGATAGTTTTCATAGTTAATTTACTGGTACAAATATTAAGACTCCTTTCAAGCAAAAAAAGGTAACTAGAGTCTTGATTTGGCACCTTTTCCAGGAATTTGTAATGCATCATAATGACCAAAACCATGATAAAGAACTCTAATTGGATTTTCCTTGCCATATTCTTGACCGTACTCAGCAATAGATATAAGGCCACCAGCAGTTTGGTCATACATGTACACAGTGATTGGCATCCTGCATTTAACAGGACCATGTCATCCATTAATATAGTGCCTTCCAATGCAATTTTCTAAGGACTGAAAAAAACTGAAGAGAAAAAGAAGTACATAATTTCTTTTTCCAAAAATACCAAGTTAGCCTCAACAAAATTGAGAGAGACTAGAGTTTTACTTTAGAACATGTGAAGCCATGAACAACTCAGGCTCACCCCCCCATACATGGGGCTTTCTCATATTTGCCACATAGGTGTCAAAATCACCTTCTACAAACCTGTCAGAACAGCAAAATCATTAGAAGAAGTTTATAAGTAAAACCTGAACAAGATCCTCCTTGAATATACTATCATATTCACTCAAAACTAGCACAAGTTCTTCAAATTCCAGGCATAAATGTACGTCGTGACTGAAAATATGACTAGGACCTATAGAAGACTTTCATATGCCATCCCTCGGTTGTTCATTCAAAAAGTGGCATTGGGTAACTTGGGTTTCAGTAAACCAGCATTCATGATTTGTATACCAGGAGCTTCTTTTTTCCTTTTAATTGGTTGTGAAAGATATGCACTAGGTCTGTTTGATAGTGTTAATGCCCAAATAAGCATATAAACAATTGATTTTTTTTTTCCTTTTTAATTGGTTGTGAAAGATATGCAATGGTTCTGTTTGATAGTCTAGTGCCCAAATAAGCACATACAGAATTGTTAGAAAAGCAGTCAAAAAAATGGTAAAAGAGTGCAACTAAATTTCTTACCATTCAGTCTCTTGCCTCCTGTTGATAAACTCATCAGCAACCTGACAAATTTAACAAAGCAACAGAAATCAGAGTCAAGAGGTCTTTGTTTATGGAAACATAATGCAAAGAATTGGAGCCTGCATTGCTTGTTTTACTCTATTGAAGATAACAGTGAACATTGCTTGTTGCATATAGGTTAATCTCGGCCTGTACATGGTTTCCACAAACCAAATTTCAGAATCAATTATAGAAGAGGCATAAGAAAGATACTCTAATCCGCAAGTCATCTGCTAATTCTCTCTGAACACTTTCACTTGGAGCTGGCTTCCCAGCCCGCAAACAAGCCCCATGAGCCACAGAGCGGAACAAACACCTCCCATCTCCTGGTATTCCTGCATTGAAGGAGACTGACATGTCAAAACACAAGTAATGATATTAGGTGTCCAGAATGCATAAACAAATAATATATAAATATAACATTAGGTAACCTGTAAATATTTTGAACAAAATATTGGTACTCACCAGTAATGGAATAGTCAGTGTAGACCTTCTTCCCATGGGAGAATTTAACATATGGTAAGTCAGAATCATCCCCATCCTTTTTCTCAGCAGCTGCTTCAGCATATGTTGGCTCAGAACTTGAATAACAAACCAAGAGGCCAAAAATTAAGCCAGTTGTAAATTCTTGCGACCAAGATATAGATCCCACATTACCCTTAATTTTTGAGAGCGTTCCTCGTTTTGACAGTGAAAGCCTAATAATCAGATTTTGATATGCCAGAGAAATATTGAAGTTTTTCTTCAAAGAGCTTCTAGCATTAAATAAACTTTTCACAGTAAAGGACTGCAAACTGCCACTCTCCTTGGACGAACTAGAACAAAAACAACTTTTATTCGAAGTGTGGAAGGTAGTAACAGATGGTATAGAGGATCTCTTTGAAACAGACAAACGAGCATAATTTTCCCTGGAATTTGCAAGGTTCAAACAGGAACAACATGAAGTTGATTGTCCTCTGGAAACCAAATTCAAAATATTGCTGCCCATATGTTGAACACGCCCTCTCAGGTAGACAACATTTCTTGCGCATGTGCTGATAGGAGAGAAAACTATCATGCTGGCATAGCCTGAGGCAGAAGGCACAATGTGAGACATTTTAAGTAACCAACTCATATAAACAAATATCACTATTAAGAAAGAAACATATAAGGGCATCATACATTAGATATTAGCTTAAGATGGTCATCAAAATGCATAAAAAATTGTGAATAGGTAAATCATAAATCCTTTAATTCCTAAGGAAATATATATTCGAGTGGATATCAATCCATACACACTATACATTAAACATTTGCAGTTTTCCTTTGAGTTCATACAAAGAGAAAACCTTTTCCTCCGGATGGAAATATATAATGAAAAAATATATAAAGCCATGCACTCAAATTTTGGTATTCATATTCCTTTATGTAATAAATCAAAAGATAACTTCTTCATCCCTTCTTCTGGAACTGCTTCAATCATGAGATGGAGATACAACATAATTATGTGACATGCTCCTCCAAGAGTTGTTGGTTTGCGTTGCTTTGTAAAATGGAAGTGCAATGTAAATTCTAGAATAAGATTCTAGAAATTGTTTGACAAACCAAAAATTTTATAATACTTCTGTATTTGACTCACTTGAGTTCAGTTGAAACGAGAGCCAATCTCAAGTATGGTCTCCTAAATTATCAATTTATCCTTCTGCTCTCTTAAACATTTCAAAAAAGAAATTCAGAAGGGATATTTGGGTAACATTCATTTATGCCAACATGTTAAATTTCTACTGACTTTAATTCTAATAACACCTGAATCTGAATGGGTTTTGAGTTGGGCCAGTTCATGTAAAAATTCTTGATAGGGAGCATGCTGCTTTCATTTGTTTAAGGTTTGATGCCAATGCAAAGAATAAGAAGAGCCCAGCTATCCCCAACACTAGAGAAAAAAAAAAAAAAGAAGACAAATCTTAAGGTAGTATTATATACTACCCCAACATTCACCCTTGGCCAATTTCACAGTGAAAGAAATTACAGCTTTAGTTGACATCTTTAGGGTTGCAGTGAAGCATATATAAGGAGGGATAAGAAATCAAATGATAAATTCAAGGTTAGACTTTCCAAACATTAATCTGCAAAACTCACATCATTCTTTTGTCATACATTTTAACACCAATTGCACTTTCTCAGAGTCATCTAATTTTAGACAAATAGTTTTGACATCATAAGCAACCATGTTAGGTATGTGCCCAAGGCCCAAGCAACAATTTCACTATCTTATGGAACTATGTGATTGTAACATTAATAGAATCTATTAGGATTCCTTCACAATTGAAGGCTATGAATCTGACTTCCCTAGCTCTCTTTTTAGATCACACAAGAAATATGACTACCGAGCATCTATTAGTACTCTTATGATCATAAACTGCCCTAAAGTTGACTCAACAGCACAAAAGGTCAAGAGCTAATCAATAAATTTACAGCACTATGAACTTACATTCCAAAATATTGTTTAAAAGCCACAGAAACTTTTAGCATTCAGTAAACTGGAAATTCATTGGTTTTTTACTCAAAACATGCCGCACATACTACAAATATAATGAAGGATCATGATGAACCCATATACATAATCTAAAACAGAGATCCTAGCTAGCTCCAGCAACATCAACATTTTCCATTTGTATCTATAAGATTCTATGTGATCTTCAGGCCTTGTTTGGTAAAGGAATTCCACAAAGTTTTGTGGAATCCATTTGGAATTCCGAGTTTTAATATTTCATATAAAACAAAATGCCCATGCATTCAATTTTATGGAATTCAACATAACTAAATCAAAATTTGCCATATACCAATGAATTCTATAATCTGTACATCAAACTCATCTAAACCAAACATGGGTTTAATGCAGTTGACCAATGCCATTTTAGGGTTCATGAATTTATCACTAGAAACATACACTTCATAAGCTGCATTATAATCAACACCATCAGGGAGCAATTATCTTATATGGAAAGTCTTGACAACAATCAAACTCTCATTTACGTTTCAGTAAGGGACAATAATTAATCAGAATCGACAGCAAAAAGTAGAGAATAATGCCTATTGCCTACAAAGCCTTCATCAATTCCATGAATAAAATCAAAGAGAGCGCCAGGAAATCTCTAATTGCCTTCAACAAATAGATGAAAGTTGCAATTCTTTTGCTTCACTTATAAAGTCTAATCAGAGATTTCAATTTCAATCAAGGTTACCATTCTAAAAAAAAAAAAAAAAAAAAAAAAAAAATCAACTAAAACACAGAAAAGAAAAAAGAGAAAACTGCAAGACAGAGGAAAAGACATATAACTGGGTTTTCATTTTTGAATGATCTACATAGTAACACAATAACCACATTAGCATATAAAAGCTATATAACTACAAAATGTACAAGAAAAGAAAAAGATGATATAGAAATGGAAAGGATAAAGGAAATAACCTCTACAATTGGCAAGAAAACAACTGTGAATAAATTTTGGATTTTGAGAACAGTGTCAAGCAAATTTTAAAACCCAAAGAGAGAAACACGTGAAATCAATCAATAAAGGTTTTATGTAGATTATAGAAGAAGAGAGAAAAGGAGCGTATATAAGCAAAGAATTATACCTGCTTTGGACCCAAAAGAAAATTATAGCAGAGAAGTAACGGATAATGAGAATCAACGTTTTCGATTCCGGTTTAGATTGTTAAATAAGCACTCCATTTTTGGGTTCTTTACCATTTCTGTCGCTGAGCTAAGAGCTCACTGTCCCACCGTTCGACTCTCTGAGTTTATAAAGAAACGCCATCGTCTTGGAACAATTTCTTTTTCACTTTTGAAAAGACCGACCTGTTTTTTCTATAAATATTCAATTTAACCCTCGAATTTTTACTAAATATTCAATTCGATCTAAAATGAATTTAGCCAATTTAGAATATAAACGTGGAGTTTGAGTCTATCATCCATTTATCTCGTTCTAAAAGTTTTAAAAAATAATTAATAAAATCGTAATTTTTTATTATTTTTTAAAATATTTTCAAGTTAAAAAGTTTAATTTATGTTTATTAAATAGAATAATTTAAAGTTTATGAGTTGTTTATTTGAATTAAATTCTAAATATTGAATGCGAATTAACAATTTATTGAGTTGAATGATTAAAAATTTATATTAAAATTAATTATTGAATAATTAAAAAGTAGCATATGATGTCATTTTATAATTTTCAAGAGCAATTTTATCTTTTCACTTAATAAGTTATATGAATAAACAACTTATTAAATCAATAAAATATTACTTGTAACAGTAAGTAACTTCAATTTTTATAAGGTGAAAGTTTAATTTCGGAAAACCAACTTAATGGAAATTTCAAAAACTTTTACGTTTTACCATCAAAAGAAGATTAAATAGATAACTTATTGCTCAAGTTTAAGCAAATAGATTTATTTTATTATTATTTAAATAAATATGTTGAATATTTAATAAACTACTAATAAGACAAAATAAAGAACATCTATATCTAGTATTAATCAATATTAAAGTGGCATTTGTAAACAAAATAGCAAAGGATAAATGTGGTAACTTATGGAACGGGTACTGATGAACTTCAAAATTATAAATTAGACTCGGCTTCAAAAAGGATGTGAGACAATAATAAATAGTACTAAATAAATATATATATTTTTTTAAGTTTGAGCTACGTAATCGTTTCAGTTCATAGAAATTATTCTCTCTCAACATCGGGTTTCTATGAGACATTGAGGAGAGAGAATTGCTGAGCTGGAGATGAGAGGATGAGAGAATTGTTTCTATTAAGTGAAACAATGTGTTTTAGCCAGCCAATTCCTTCGGTTAGCTAACTCAAACATTAAATGTGGGATCCATATTTACTTTTTATTTTGTAATTTTGACCCATTTGAATTTGTATTTCAAATGCAATACAAAGTTAAAACCGAAGTATCCAAGTGATTAAATTTATTTTGAGATATAATAATTGCAAATCGCAAAATTAATAATTTTTCATATGATTTAGCCTCCATTTTTAATATTAAAATATTTTTAATTATAATCCTACAGACCGAAAGACAATTGCTATGCGTTGTTAGCGCACTGTTTTCCTGTGCGTCTACGGTAACTCTCCATATTTTATCTGAGGTCCGTTCGGCAGAAAAAATAGAAAAAGTGATAGTAGTAATAATAATTCTGCTTCCGGATCGACATCTCGTCGGAGTCGCCACTGCAGCTGCTACTACATCAAGTAGCAGTACTATTACTCCTGATTCTGCTCCATTTTTAGCCTTTTTTTTTTTTTTTTTTTGCTCATTTTTAGCCTTTTTTTTTTTTTTTTTCTGTTATCTCTTTCACATTTTATCTTAGTTGCGAAGTTGAAAATGCGTGGAGTTGTTTGTTTGACTGGTTTTCTCTGTTTATGCACCAACTTTGGCTTCGTCGCTGATGCTCTTTTATGAGGAGTTTATCATTTACACCGTTATATTGCTTTTTCTTTTTTTTTTTTTTTTTTTTTCCTAGACAACTTTTCTAGTTTTCGTTCTTTACTATTGGCTTTTAAACCCTAACAAATACTTGTTTGGTTCCTGAAAAAAGGGAAAAAAGGAGTGACGAAAATAGAGATTATGTGTTTAATTTCTGATTTTTGTTTCTCTGTTTGTTAATTGCATTTACTGCTTTTTTGATGGATTTGAAATTTACTCAGGCCGGCTACATATTCGGTTAGTTGTTGATTACCGAATGATAAGCCGAATTCATAGGTTTTCGAGATCTTGTTTTTTCGTACTTATGTTAGCACTGACAATGACAGCTCGGTAATTAGACCATTTTTAGCCTTTTTTTTTTTTTTTTTCTATTATCTCTTTCACATTTTATCTTAGTGCGAAGTTGAAAATGGCGTGGGAGTTGTTGTTCTGGTTTCTCTGTTTATGCACCAACTTTGGCCTTCTCGCTATGCTCTTTTATGAGGTATTATCATTACAACCGTTAATATTCTTTTTCTTTTTTTTTTTTTTTTTCTAGACAACTTTTCTGTTTCGTCTTTACTATTTGCTTTTAAACCCTAACAATACTTGTTTGGTTCCTGAAAAAAAGGGAAAAGTGACGAAAATAGAGATTTCATGTGTTTAATTTCTGATTTTTTGTTTCTCTTGTTTGTTAATTCATTTACTGCTTTTTTATGATGGATTTGAATTACTTCAAGCCGGCTACATATTCGGCTTAGGTTGATTACCGAATGATAAAGCCGAATTCATAAGGTTTCGAATCTTGTTTTCGTTCACTTTGTTAGCACTGACAATGTAGCTGTAAAATTACACAAAATTTGCGTTATTCATTTCCTATCAATTTTTGTTCTAGGACTATTACCATTGTGAATTATTAGCTCTAAGATAACAATGACACTGATACATCATTTAACTACTTGGATGCTGAGGAAGCAGAGGTAAATTTAGGAAAATGTGACTGGATGTAAAACAAATAATTTAAAATAAACATTACAATATATATGGAATGCTGATCTTTTTTTAGCAAATTCTAGAATGGCTTGTGCATTTTGAATTTGTTTTCACAGTCTATCTGTATTTTATGTTCCATGATTGGATTCGCGAGGCTTGAATATGGATCAACCAATTTTTTGTTTCTTGCACTTTGTTGTTTGTTTTTTTAAGTTCAAATTTAATCTCATATTCAGGTGCTTGTTATTCATTCTGAACTTTGACATATGTCACTGTGACATTTGTATATAATGACAATAAGATTGACATCAATTATTAGGTAAAGAAACATATTTGGGCTTTCATCAATTTGTAGGAATCTCCAGGGTTGTGCCTTCACATGTTAGCATTATACAAGAGGCAGAGAGATTATGCTTTTTAGTTTTTTGTGATTAAAATCTGTGAGTAATTTCTTTTTGGGTAGCTTTTGTGCTTAACAGACTTGGAGGCTGACCAGTTGAATCCCTTCGAAGCAACAGCTTGCATCAACAAGTGGATTCTGCCTGAATTCATTTTGCAAGGGGTAATCTGCGTTCTATTGCTGTTGACTGGTCACTGGGTCATATTTCTTATGGAAGCTCCTCTTACTTGCTATCATGTGCTGCTGTAAGTAAAACATATCATACAATGTAAAAGTTTTGGATTAGTATAGTTCTTTAGCCATTCAATAGGAATACTTAGAAGTCAGAATCCAAAATCTTACCATCAACTGTGACATTATTGATGATTCCACATAAAATGTATTCGCAATGGATATGTAACAACTAACTAGTGCATAGCTAGTGTAGTGTTCATCTTCTTAATGTCTATTGATGATTTGATGATATTTTATGTTGAAATGTTATTATATTCTCACTTTTCAATGAGAATAACTGTAGAAAGAAGTAGAAAATGAATTATGCAGGAAATTTCTTTGTAAGTATGAATATGGTTCTGTTTTGTTCAAGCTGTCTAAATTCAATAATCTCTGAAATATAGCTGTTCCATTTAAACAATTCAGGTTTATGAAACGAGAGCATCTTATTGACATCACTGAAGTTTTCAGAAATCTTAATTCTGAGAAGAAGTATAGGTTCATAAAGCTCGGTATCTACTTGTTTTTCTTCGCCTTGTTCATGTTCAGGTTTGTTCAACTCTCCGAACATAGTTATTCTGGTTTCTTGTTTAAGACTTTTACTTCATTTATATTTCAATCTTTTAAGTCTTGAGTTCATTCACTTATTCTAATCAAGGGTTTTGAAACTATTTGGATATAGAATTATTGCAGGCAGCTTATCAATTTACAGCTCTGGAGCATTAGACTATCGTTCATCTTATCTTGTATTCTAAATAGTTAATGCTAATCTCCCCTTGATTTGAAATAGATAAGCGTTAGATCCTGTGAAAATTTTAAAAATTTATGCCTTTTTTTTTTTTTTTCCAGATTCGTCCAAGAAAAAAAAATTTGCTCATTTAAAGTGCTTGAGCAGTCTTTTTATTTCCAATGATCTCTGCATGTAGGTTTGTATAGGTTGCTAGTAGCATTCTGATCATTTTATTAAATTTGATCATTATTTCTCTTGTACATGTATAATGACTCAGGCTTAGCTACATGATCATTGTCTTTGGTTGGATTTTAACTTTAAAAAAGGTAAAATCTACTGAAATCTACATATGAATTTTGTAATGGGCACTGCTAACATGGCAGAAAAAGGAGCTAATGGTTAGTCCAATAGCATCTATCAGTTTGTCTTCTGTTGCAGATATTGGCCTAAGGTTAGACCTATATAATGAAAGAAAGAATTTGCGCATCATACAGAAGACAAGCTCCACCCTTCATTCAAAAAGAACAGTAACCCTTAGTAATTTTAGGCTATCTTCTTTTATCTGATTCTCGAATAAATCCTTCCTGTTTTCCCTAACGTCATGAAAAAGATAAAGATTACATAGGAATTATTGAAGAAAATTCTGCGAGGGAATGTATCAAAGATAAAGCTCTGGGATGAGTATTGTTTTGAAGAGAGTATGAGTTGTGGGTTCTATTTTTAATCAACCATGATTAATGATGATGGTGTTCCCTATAGATCTAGCAAGCCCTGGACATTTTAAGTGTCAGGGAGATTTTGGAGTCTTTTAGAATCTCTAAGAATGACATGAGCATTCAAATACTTGTAGTCCAAGAATCATTTTGCTTGTGGATAGTTGTTTATTTTTCATGTGCTGGTTGGAAGGAGGGGTTCCTGTTTCTTCCTCTTTTTGTATTGATGAGATCTCGGAGAGTGATTCTGTACCTACCTGGTCCAGAGTCCATATTGAAATTATGCTGTTTTTCTAGGTTGCATTTGAGGTTTGCATAAGAATGTAATTTCTCATTTTAGGTTTGAAATTCTTAATAGAATATATATTTGTCTATGTATAATATAAAGCAAGATTTTGTTTTTTTTTGTGGGTAGAAAAAAAGGGGTGTTTATTATTTTGTTTCCTCTTATTTAAAGATGGTATTGATCTGCCTCCTGGAGAAGGACCTCACCTGCCATCTGTTCTCTCTCTCCAGCTCCTGATAATAATATCCTAACTTGCAGGATTACATTGATCGCTTTCTTGTTTATAAGAAATGAAGACGACGAATGGTGACTTTCGTGTGTTTTGGCACCATGCTGCAGGAGTGTGATAGCTGCATGTAATTGGGTTTTAAATCCCTGATCCGTTTGAAAGGAAGTGAATTTTAGTATACAGAATTGGGTACTTTCAGACTTCCATTGTAGGATGAATTTCATCATACTGTTTTGTCACGGGGCTAGTTTTGACATATTAACTGTTCCACTGATTCGTAGGGAAGAGATTGCTTATAGGCTGAGATTTATAATTAGGTAGTTAAAAGAAAGATTGACATCATAGAAAGAACATGTATCAGCTTTAATGGAAATACATTTCTTTGGTTAGAGTACTACTTTGCTACTATGCGAAATATAGATTGCTAATTGAGCTATATTTTCTGTTTGCTTAGCTCATCTCACTGAGATTGTGTGTTGCCTCTGCTCTCCCTGGCAGCGAGGGTCTGGTTCAGAAAACATTTAATTTGAATATTTGAACTGCTTGTGTCATATGTTTTACCTATTTTTGTCTGAGTACCGTGTTGAAATTTAATGCCTAGGGCGTAAGCCGAATGAAAGTAGTGCAAACAGGCAACCTAATGTTTCTGCAAGGAATAGGTTGAAGAAAATTGTGTTTCAAACACTACGATCCAGGTTAATGATATTGGTAATGTTTATGATTTTTCTTTTTTCTATTATTTTTTTTAGAACATCATATCCCGTTTGTTTGTTCTCCAATTTATTGGTATAATCCTTTATGTTATTCTTGCATGCCCATTTTCAAATATAGCTATTAGCTATTAGTAGTACCTCAAAACCAGGGGGTGTATGTATTCTTCTGCAAACTCATTTACTGGATAAGCTCTAAGTCGAAATAGACTTTGTTTCTCTACTTGGGATCTTCATTACTCAGATTTCTTGATGGGCTTAGTTGGGCCTACCTGTAAGTCAACTAAAAAGTTGGTAAAAAAAAATTCTGTGATAAAGTGATTGATAATCTTATACTGTAAAAAGTTGGGCTGGAAAACTACCAGGTCCATTGAAAGAAAAAGAAAGTGGGCCCGTTTTGTCTTCACCAGTGTCCTATGCTCAACAGGTTGGCAGACCCGACATACTGTAGGCAGCTTGACAACAGCTTGCCTTTCTTTGTACAATCAAAAAAAATTCCAATAATGGTCGATTGGGCCCATATGCAAACATTATCTAGGCCCATGGGGAGCCCACATATTACCCTTCTTTCTCAGTTGCAGAGGGCCCAACTCCTGATGTGAAATATTTAACCACTGGATTGATAGAGGTGTGTTGACCCTACGCCAATTAACCAATCGACTGTGCGGCAATGTTGGGTCGTTTTCGGGCCCTGAGACTTGACCGGAGTTTGTCTTCCGCATTTCATCTTGTGGGGCCCAAACACCGTCAGAGGTCTGGTTTTGGCTATAACAAGTGGGGTCACTATCAATGTAGGGCCAGGGAAATGGACTGACCGTTGGATGTAGCCACAGAAAATTAATCTTTAAGGAAAAGTGAAGAAAGTGATAAGAAGGGAAGGGATTGAATTAGAGAGAAGAGAGCCCCACTTGTTACAGGTAGTGTCTTTTGCTGTTGTTAAGGGTTGCCTACTCAGTCCTCAGAGTCTGAGACTGCAATGTTTATGGTATGGGGCTTTCTCTTCCCAATCGTGGTATGCTGTCCAGGAGCAAGAAAATCATAGCTCCTTTCGCATCAAAAGACAGGAAATTGCTATATCTATGCTTAGAGCCTAGAAGCTTCTTTCATGAGGGAGACTTGGTTGTGAAAATAGAAAATATCTATCTCCTATAGGAACAAGTGGCTTCCCTTAACAACTTTGTTATTTGTCAAAGGAAAAATTATTATTTTATTTTTATATTTTTGTCAAAATGAATTACTTTTCCATTATATTTTATATAGTTTTATTACAACAGTTATAATAATCACACATTAAATTAATTTTTTACATATAAATAAAATTACCAAAATATTATTATTATTGCTAATATAGGGATGTGTGAGATATTATCAACATATATAACTTTAGAAAACAATAGGTTCAACATAAAATATAGGGTGCTATAAATGCTTTCGTGTGAAATAGAATAGTGATTCAATGATTTAGCTTATGCTTGGAAAGAAAAACTATTATTAAAGAAACTAGTAATGAAAAATTTCCATTGTTTGAAAATAGGAAAGAAAATAAAGAGGGATAAAAACAAATTTCAAAATTTTTTCTCTAAATTAGAAGGATAATAGAAAAAGCTAAAACAAAGTACTTCTATATCCAAACACAAGAAGGAAAATAACCTCTTTTTTTTTTTTTTTTTAATTTTCTCTTTTCTCTTTTTCTCTAAGTATTAGATATTGAGATTAATATGAAAGAGTTTTTTGGAAAACACTATTTTGAATGTTAGAAAAAATAATAATTTTCAAATCTTTTATTGTGAAATTTACATTTGAAAATGAATATCAACTGACTTTTAATTTATATTTTTAATATAGTATTTTTTTTTTCTTTGGTAAAACTGAAGTATAGGAATCAAAATACTTATTTCATAATATAAGAGACCAAGCAATTCAAATTTTAACTTTCTTTTTTTTTTTTAGAATGGATAGTTTATTATATTTGATAATTATCTCATCATTATTTAGTCATAATAGTTAGTATATCTCTCGATTTATAATTTAATAGTCTATTATCCATCTGATAATACAAGAGAGAGATAGAATTTCAATTTAATTCTAAATAACAGAAAAATAGAAAATGAGATTACGTAGTAAGGATGGTAATGAGTAAGATATCCGTTTAAAATTTAATATTCAAACCTAGATCCAATTACAAATTCGGTACTCAACTCCGTTCCGAATTATTTTAGAAATTCACTTTTATCATCCGAGTGTGTTACGAACCCAATTATAATTACATGTTTAAATACCCAAATCTATTTAAATACATGTTTAACATTAAAAATATATATTTTTTATTTTGTAGAGTAAAAAATAAGTAAAAATTATATAAACTTATATTTTGACTTAATAAAAATATAATATCTATATTAGATGTAATTATAGTTTTAATTATAATATAGGTGTATATATATAATTTTCTTTTAAGAATAATAATTATTTTAAATATTTTTAAAATATTAATTAAATAGATGATGGGTAGCGGATTTCCGTTGTTGAATCGAATTCAATCAAAACTTGATGTGAATAATAAAAGTACAATCCAAACTCATTTCCAACTCATTTATTCAATATTCAAACTCATTAAAATCGTTGAACCGGATTAGATACCATTGGAATCGGGTAAAATTATCATTCCCGCCACGTAGTGCCATAGTTTTCTTCCAAAAATTGAAAGCTAGACCGTATAACTATCATGTCAATAAATGAATGAGGTGGTCTCCAACTAAGATGTCTTCGACCTTAAATGATGTCCTAATCATTATTCGTAGGGAAAAACCCTATCCAAAGATTATTTATCACACACACCTATGTTGCTAAATTAGAAGAGACATAATCTTTTATTGATATTAAACAGGTGAAATGCATGAATTCATCTATCAATTTTGTAATTTTCATTTGTCACACTTTAAATTTCGTAAATGATCTATTATATATTTGAACTTGAATTTTTTTTTTATAACATTATATACATTTTCACGAGAAAAACAATGATGTGTAGCTATCTGGTAACATAACTTTTAAAACAATAAATTTTACATTTTTTCAATTATTTAGTAATGTTTAATTGATTTAATTTTATAAATTAAAATATTTAATACGTATAATTATATAATTGAAGCATTTGATAGATCAAATTAAAAATTGAGAATGTCATAAAATTAAATTAATAAATTGAGAGGTAAATTTATATATTTAGACCTACTACATCTCAATCGTTGAAAGTGAATTGTCTTAATTTTAAGCTCATTTTGTATTCATTCAAAATTATACTCAAATTGAAGAGTTTAGAATAAACAATGATTTACTTCTTATATAATCAAATCCTTTTTGTGGGAAAGTAAGTATGGAATGTTAAATTACCATGTTTAGGTGAAAATAAAAAATTTTCAGAAAAATAAGACAATTAAGGGTATTAATATTATTTTTTTTTTCATATAGAATTTAATTTTTCCACTTTTTGAGATGAGAAATTAATTTCTTGTGTAGATAGAAAAGTAGAAATAAAGCCTAATTATTCGAAAATTAAACTTTATTGAAATACAGAACTCTAAACCATATAAATATTAGGATTATAATTTTTTCAAATTACATTTTTTGCAAGATTTCGATAATTAAAAATCTTGTTAAGAGAAAATAATACACACAATATCAATCATTATTGCAACAATATTAGTACTATTGGCGTTATCATCACCACCGGGGCGCAATA
The DNA here is from genome assembly GCF_014843425.1 of Jatropha curcas. The sequence goes on from NW_023590739.1 coordinate 1,793,400, forward strand.
ATCACGGGACCAACCCTAATAATCATATATTGAATTTACAACACAAAAATGACACTGAAAGCAGGCATAGTTTTTCTGCTAGTACGTGAAGCAGAAGCAGCTTTGAGCTCCACAAAACAATGGTGGGTAGCTTCCACTTTCAAACATCCCCTTCACCAATTTGTTTGGGTCTAAAATAGATTTTCATTGGTCAAATTTTGATGCACCATAACCATTTCCTAGCACATAATAACCATAGCTTTAAAAGATCAAAAGAGGGCAGCTAACGCCAACCCTATTGCCCATTGCTTGCTTACAAATATGCCTTTTGGAATGTGTTGTTATTGTTCACTTGACTTCCATAGCCAACTTGAAGAGGTGAGAAAAATGTCCTCCTTTGTGGGCCCTAATAAACCATGACATGGACACTTGCCCCTTAACAGGCTTTATGTCAATTTTCAAGTGTCCTAATCCCCAAACTCACCCCCCCCCCCCCCCCCCCCCCAAGTGAATTGTCTTAATTTTAAGCTCATTTGTGGTTCTTCTCAAAAAATTATACTCAAATTGAAAGGTTTAGAATAAACAATGATTTTAACTTCTATATAATCAAAGGATCCTTTTTTTGTGGGAAAGTAATGTATGGAATGGTTTAAATTAATCATGTTTAGGTGAAAATAAAAAAAATTTTCAGAAAAATAAGCAAATTGTAAGGGTATTAATATTATTTTTTTTTTTCATATAGAATTTAATTTTTCCACTTTTTGAGATGAGAAATGCAATTTCTTTGTGTAGATTAGAAAAAGTTAGGAAATAAAGCCTAATTATTCGAAAAATTTAAAACTTTATTGCAAATTTACCACAGTTAGAGAACTCCTTAAACCATATAAATATTAGGATTATAATTTTTCAAATTACATTTTTTGGCAAGATTTCGATAATTGAAAAAATCTTGTTATAAGAGAGAAATAATTACAAACACCGTAATATTACAAATATTATTGCACAACATTATTTTAGTTACTGATTGGCCTTATCATCACCACCGGGCGCAAAATCCACGGGACCTAATCGCCCCTAATATCATATATTGAATTCTACACAACACAAAAATGGACACTGAAAGCCCGGCAGCAAGGCATAGTCTTCTGTAGTACCGTAGAAAGCTAGAGCAGCTTTTGAGCCTCCACAAAAAACAATGGTGGGTAGACTTTCCAGCTTTCAAAACATCCCTTCACCAATTTGGTTTGGGTCTAAAATAGAGTGTTCATTGCGTTCAAATTTTGACTGGGCACATAACCATTCCTACAGCACCCCGCCAGCACACAGCCCCCGCCCCCCGCGATCCCCCAACATAAATACATAGCTTTAAAAGATCAAAAAGAAGGGCAGCTAAACGCCAACCCTATTTGGCCCCATTGCTTGACTTACAAATATGCCCTTTTGGAATGTTTTATTGTTTCACCTTGACTTTCCATTTAGCCAACTTGAGAGGTGAGAAAATGTCCTCCTTTTGTGGGCCCTAATATAACCTATGACATGGACACTGGCCGCCCCTTAACCAGGCTTTATGTCACCATTTTCAAGTGTCCCTAAATCCCCAAAAACTCAACCCCCCCCCCCCCCCCCCCCGCCCCTCCATTCCCCCTCTTTGAAATAAAAATAAATATTGTTTTCCGAAAAGGGAAAAATGGAAAAACGCCAAGTAAGGTTGAGATTTGGTAGAGAATAAAAAATCTTATTTTTTTCTTAACCAAATGTACACTCGAACAGGGGCTCCTCGCACACCCAAAGGGGAGCGCCGGTCCACACAAGCCATCAACCACTCAAATACAATCTCCATGTCACTCCCGCCATCTATCCACCCGGACACTGCACGCCGGCGGCCACCGCCTGTGCCGAACATCACGAGAGCAATGACCGAAATAGCCAGACGTCTCACACTGCGAACAACACCGGTTACATGTCGACGCTCGCAATGTTTTGCCTCTCTTATTGCGAACTTTTAGCCGGCTCAAATTTAGGTCTAGAAATTGGATCGATGATAAAATTATAATAAAAAAGGGAAAACATGTAATTAATCTCTAAAATTGGACCCCCCCCCCCCCCCTCCCTCCCTTGAAATAAAAATAAATATTTGTTTCAAAGGGAAAAATGAAAACCCAATAAGTGAGATGTAGATCAAAAATCTATTTTTTCTTAACCAAATGTACACTCGAAGGGGAATGTTTTGCTCTCTTTGCGAATTTGCCGGCACGAATCCAAATTAGTCTAGAAATTGAGATGATTAAAATAAAAAAAAGGGAAACATGTAATTAATCTCTAAATGGACTAATGGGCCACAATCACGTGCATGACACGCTGAGTAAGGCCCACACAAGTGGATATTCTCCTAGTCCTCATCGTGTGGATTTTGGGGTTTGGACAAAATCTTTTAGTGGTCCGAATTATTATTATTTTTTAAATATCTATCCAATCTAGTTGAGGAATGTATGACCAATTTTCAATGTCCAAAGCCATTTTCCCCAACCATATCGTTCGCTCTTCTATGGGTTTTTATTGCAGAAATTTTTTTTCAATATTGAGTTCATATCAAATGATGTGACTTCTTTTTCATTTAATAACAAAATGTTCGTTAAATTAATTAAATCCTTGACATTTGAGTGTGTGTGTATGTATATAGGAAGAAACATTATTATAGGGGAGAAAAAAATATATAAAAATGATAAAATTGTGATACTCATCGTATCGTGATGACTGAGGATTAATATTAATAATTGATGACGGTGTTAATTAGCTTTTATTATTAATAATGACTGCGAATGAAAGATTTATAAATATGTGTTTATAAGTTTATAATAAGTTTGACAATATTCTGAAAATGTTTTAATTTTTTAATAAGAAAAATTATCTTTTTTAAAAAAAAAAAATGATTTCATTTTCTGTACAGTTCATCAAAAAGAAAATCCAAGAATTTAGCTCTTACAGAATTGATGAAAAATGGAATATTGATTAACGAACTTGTTCATTGGTCAGGTTTAGCCAAAGCTTACCTCAGAACCCTAGCCCATGTTTAACTAGCCAAATAGACAAACGACCCTACATCTTTTTTCTCTGTCCCGAAAGAAATTTGAATTTTTTATACAATCTTACGAAAAATTATTTTCCATTAAATGATTCTTTTAAACAGTTCAAACATAAAAAGAAAAAAAAATCTGAAAAAAATATTTTTTCGGATAAATTATTTTTGGTACTGTCAAATAACGTGATCCATGCACCGCAGATCATCAATGTCTCTAGCGGCTGTGGGGCTGATGAGTAAGTGACCGCCCCATCATTGGCCTTAGCCTATCCATCTCCATGCATTTTCTACCACATTGCTCATCTTAAAATTTCATATTTTCTCTTTTATTTGTTTGTTTCTGCAGAATATTTTGATTCTATCATTTTTCTGAAATTGTACCCAGGTTAGAGACATGGATACCTTAGCCAAAGAGATATCCTCTATCACCAAAAAAGACATAAAAATATTCTTTAAGATTTTTGTATATGTTTTATGTTTGAAAATGGGAAAAAAATTTAGATAATTAAGTAAATTTATGAGTGATTAATCACGATATATAGATTTTTTTCTTTCAGTTTAATGGTAAAATAAGGTGATATCACGATCAACCCTTTTCATTTACTAAGAATTTATTGATTTAGCCGTCGTAGTTAATTATTAATAGTTGGAAGGTCAAATGCTTATAGTTAAAAATATCAACTTTCAAGATTTTTTTTATAATCTTCCAAACAAACCTTCACTGGATTTGTATGCAAAAACTGTAGATACACAGTTAGAATATTAAAAATATACGTACAGGATAGAATATTACAACTATCTTCTTCTTCTTCTTCTTCTTCTTCTTCTTCTTCTTCTTCTTCACTGGATTGGAATGGTCCAAAATAGCTTTTTATCCTTTTCAATGTCTGAATTTTCCTTGTTAAAGATAGAAGCAGTACAACGTTGCCAGGATCTAGATGCCAAGATATAGACTCAGTAAAAAAATACTCATATCTTATTTATTTATTTTGGTCCTACCCTATATTTAAGATATTGAATACCTTCTCGTATGATGGTGAAAAAAATGGTTAACTTACCACCCACTTTGTTTTAGCTCCATTACCTGCAACTTTTTCTGGGCTTTAATGGCTTATCTTTGACCTTTTTTTCTTCTTTAAAAATTGGATAGTCCTTAGATATAGTATAGTTGTAAGCATAATCAGGTTGTACTTTGACAAAAAAAATTTTTCTGAGATCGAGGGAACGAAAGATTCGAATCTGGATCTATTGCCAAATCGTATATATATTTACTACCAGGCTATGCCTTGGTGTGCTATTTTGATAATATTAATTAGACATAATGATAATCATGCTATCTCTCTTATTTTGAGGTTAGTATAAAGGATATTATTGCTGATGCATCACATCCATATCCAAAGCCCAGTGTGGGTTTGGTGATGGCTTTAAATCCCACGTTTGCTGTAAACAAATTTCCTTCTGAAAATGAATCTTTAATTTCTAAATTTAACATGATTGAACAAAGATTTTTTGGGATATTTTTATAAGTTAACATTAGAGCTTAAATTTTCGTATTACAGTTGAATTTCTAATATTATATTAAAACTTTTTTTTTTTCTGATTTTTATCGCCTTTTTGAGGTGAGTTGTCATAATTTTGAATGTACAGACACTTTAAAAAATTTAATGTACCAATGTTATACTCTGTGTGGGATATCCACACTTCATGTATGTGCAACCTAAGTCATAACTCACCTTCAACTATACAAAAGATACGAAAAATTTTAGAAGCTTCTTAAACTCTAATAGAAGCTAATCATCATTTTTGGTTGATATGGTACTTACATGTATGGTTAACTAATATTTAATCATAATTAAATATTATGATATCTGTTTTTGGGCAGCCTGTATGATTTGTTCCTAAGAGTGACAATCCATCACCCTCAAAAGGCCTTTTACTATTTCAAAGCTTGTCCATTCATGTATATATCACTTTTACTTTGTATTTGTCCGACACGGCATTCACCTAAGGTAAGCTAACATCTCAAGTTAACACTTCATCTAATGCAGATATTACATTAAATCTTAAAATAAATATTCTTATAGAAAGCTCTGGCAGGTGAATAAGCCTCATAAATTAGTTCGTTTACGAACCTAAGCAACTGAAATATTCGAGTCACATAGGTGAGAGCGGATATGTGTACATATACACACATACGGCATTCCCTCTTGTTTTAAAAACAATTAAAAGAAAATCTTACAAATAAATAAAGGTTGTAAATGGGAATGTAGTCATTCTCTCTGCTAGTATGTTGAGGCATTGGCATTTTTCCTAATACAAACTTTGATCCTATGTAATAATTTATCGTCAAAATCCTATAAATGTACCTAGGAGAATTTATCTAAGTGGAAAAGACTAAGATTATTTAAATAAGAAGTCGAGTTTACAATGTTTGTGTACCGAGAAACTCTTTGGTGAGAGCACTTCCTCCCTTAAAAATCTGATGCGGCAACAACAAACAGGCAGAGCGAGGACACTTGTGATGTAACCAAAAAAATAAAAATCCTACATCTGTGGTAGGTTTTCTTTAGTACTCCAATGGGGGAATCCCCATAACAATTAATTGAATATCATGTCTGCTGATGTTTTGATTGGTTTCTTCTTGGTACCTCTCAATTTAGCGTTCCTGAAATATTAATATGAGCAGTACGCTGGCTGTGGTTGAGCCCAATAATACCAAATCATAGCTTACATTACATCTAGTAGCCATTAGAGCAGAGGAAAGAAATAAGAATGGTCCCCTTCCTGCCTACAATTAATACTATATAATGAACTCTGGCTTGGACAGTGGGTGTGTTATTGTGTCTACACTTTTTTCTTTTCTCATCTTTTGAGTTTGGTACAATTATGATACAATTTGGTTAATTTACAGAACCTGCCTTTCTTCAAATTGGACCAGCCAACCATTTTTACTGCACTTGTTTGGACTTGCTTAATCTAGCAATCTAACTACTCTTTTTTGACACTTGTTTGGTGCCTAAACTTTTCTAGCTCTTGCATATTTTTACTTAAATGCTCTTTAAATCACTACATTCAAATCTTTTTGGTTCATATACACTTGGAATACTTACCTATATATAAGATTTAATATTGGAATAAATGCTTATTCCCATTCTAAATTTGTATTATTTGTTAATACCTATTTATGTGCTTCTCTTAAACTTGAAAAATATCAAAATTTTGAAAAATCATTTACCTTTTTTCACCATGTTGGGTCTTGTATGATTTTTTGAAATATAAAGTAATGTAATTGATTGTAGTTTAATCGGTCTTCTTACTAGTGCGAGAAGTTGAATATCTCGAGTTTGAATATCTTGGTGAATTAAGAAGAGGATTACCCTTTTGTGTAGTTCATCATATTATTTTATTCAAAGAATTTTATATAAGTGTAACCTCAGGCTTAAATTAGTAGTACTATTATTGAATGACAAGATGAAATCTTCATTTATGAATTAAAAGTATATTTAGTATACTTAGAATAGTAATACATCAAGATTTATAATTAAAGGGTCAAATATACTTCTATTCTCTAATTGAAATAAAAGAATTAAAAAACTATAATTAAATAAGAATTATTTATAATATAATTGAAATATTAGAAACAATATATCAAATATTTAGGCAGATAGACTTTTAAAATCTTTCACAAATTTAGATTTAGAAAAAGAATAAGTCACATGATCAAATTAGGCTAAATTTAGACTTAAAACCAGTAAAAAAAAAAAAAAAAAAAATATGACAATTAACCATTTCTCAAAGTCAGCCTTTATCTTTTTTTAATAATTGAAAATATAAATACTAATTTCAGTACTGAAAATGTCAATCAATATTACTCTGAACCCAAGCTTTCAATGGTAATATGATTATAATTCAAAAAAAAAAAAAAAAAAAAAAAAAAAAAAAAGTAGTATGATTTACACAAAATTGATAACTAGAAATTTTGGATTGGCTATTAAAGCAATCAATATACCACTCACTTATGTGAGTGAGAGGTCTCACGTTCGAAAATCCTCTCGACTATAATTGTTTTCATCAAGTTGGAGAGCCAAGAGAATGGCTATCCCATGTTGTGTAGCCCATATTGTTATTTCGGCCAATAAAAACTTTCAATAAAGTTTAAAAAAATATAATATAAATACAGATTACCTAATAATCCATATAAAAAAATTCTAAAACATAATTGATGAAATCAGATTTTGATTAGGACTTTTATCAACTATGAACTCATTAAAAAGCTTACCAAACATATCCTACAATCTCGCACCGTTAAGGTATGAATCAACTATATCAAACGGCTGAACTAGATGCCTTTTAGATTGATTATATGGTAATTAATTTAGGTTTTCTATAAATATGGACAAAAGGAACTAGAGAGGAAAAAAAAATGAAAAACAATATTATTATTTCTTTTGTTTTGAGTATAAATACAAGAAACGGACAAGTCATCTTCAACTAATAAAAACTGTGTCGGGCCTTGGTTCGCGTCCGGTCCCCGAAGGAAGAGTTACTTGCGGCCCACGGTCCGTACATTCAACGGCTCGGTTTGTTGCATTTGCGGTTTAATACATGTGGTCCGGTTTTCGAAATACTAAACTTGTTGAAATGGAATTGTCAATAGAAAAGTAGTTGATACTAAAAAGGAGTATAATTTATTTAATTTATACTGATTGATAATATTATGATTGTAATTAAGTATGGATTACGGTATTATTAACATGTAATTTAGTGGTTTACTGTTTAGGTTTCATCATTTTTTCATTATTAGTACTTTTTATTTCTTTATTTGGAAAATAATTATGCCAAATTTTACTTTATTAATCACAACTAGATTGATGTCATGAAACATCATTTCATTATGCTAATAGTATTTCTGCAATACAAATATTTTACTCTTATAATTAGGACGTTAAAGATGTATTTAAATTTTTCTAGAAAAACAATTAAAATATTTAAATATACATATTTCATGTAGCAATATTATTTGAAAACTAAATTAAATTAGCTTTGTCCCGCGTCTCACTAACCGGGTTTTCAAGTAACTAGAGATGATTACGGTTTAGTTATCAATAAGAAGAAAAATGAAATTGAATCAATAAAACTATAACCAAACCGTGGCTAACAATTCTCTCTTTTAAATTATAACTGAAACTATATGTTTACGTTTCAGTTTAGATTCTTCATTTTTTAGAATTAAAACAGATAATTTGTGTGAAATTAACGATTTCAATTTGAAACCGTGAAAAAGAAGAAAGAATTATAAAATTGAAGATTATTAATAAAATTATCAATTTATTTTTATTTTGTTATAATTTTTTAAAGAAAATTGTATGATTTTAAGTAAACTTATTTAGTTCTAGATACCAGTGGTTTGACCCATTAGTTCATTATTATCTTCATACAAGAATTAGATAAATGAGTAAGTTTCCACTAACCATCTTTCAATTGCAGAATTTTTCCTTGTTTTTTATAAAACCATAATTCTTCTTCTTATTAATTCTAACTCCTCGTAATTTGCTAAGGTTATGTTTGGTTGGATGTAATATAATATAATGCAATTAAAAATATAATGTAATGAAATATAATTGAAAAAAATTTATGAAATACATTATCATTCCATTTTTATATTTATTTGTAAATATGAAATGTAATTATAATACCGCTACTACAAACAATCACCACCATTCTATCACCACACCACCACCCACAAAATAATAATAATAATAATAAATAATAATAATAATAATAATAATATGGTTGTAGTGGTGGAGGTGGTGGTAGTGATAGTGGTTAATAACAGGTATGAGCTTTGAGGAATGTAACTGGCTTTACATATATATTTTTATATAATGAATATTATATCAATTTAAGTAATAAAAATTACATATGTAATCTCAATTATATTACAGTGTTAAAAAAAAAAAGTCTAACCAAACAATATTATCAATTATGTAATATAATTATGTAATAAAAAAAAGTCTAACCAAGATCAAAATGATTTTTTAGGCTCACACACTTTGACATTTTTCCTCACATTCCTAATTCTTGTACTATTCTCCATGATTGAAAGATGCCAGTCTTATTGGCATAAAGGATATTCGGCTTAGTGTGCAAATTTATATACAATTGCTGTGTTTTCTCTTTGTTAAGAGTAATTAGAAGATTTTCCTTCTAGAGAGATAGATTTGATGCATCTAACTTTAATCTCTTTTTGAAATCGAGTATCCTTTTTAAAATTGACTTCGAGAAAATTCTAACATTTTTTTTTTTTTATCTATCGCATAAATATGAATATTTAAAATGTAGATTACTTCCCTCAATTCTTTCTAAATAAATTTAAAAAAAAAAATTGGAAGAAATATTTAATTCTATTTTCAAATTAAAACTGAACTGAAAAACCGATAATTTGGAAACTGAGGTGGTGTCTACAAGCCCCATACACACACACACACATATATATATTGTTGTTGATAATATTTGGAAAAAATATAATATTTTTTTTTCATAATTTGTTAGAAGTTACTGCTTTGTCTATGTTTTTTGAAAAATAAACTACTTTATCCCATATTTTCTCTCGTTATACACTATTATCCTTATATGTAAAAAAAAAATTAAAATTTGTTTTTAAGTGTCTTGTAATGACATAAACACCCCTAATCCTTCTGTATTTTTCAACCATTTTATCCCTCAAAGAGGTTACGACAAAAGCTTGAGCTGCCATTAGTGGAGATGAAGGTTGCAATGCTAGGGGGTTGAGTAACAACGGTAGGCTTCAGTGATAAGAATGATAGAGATTTGAACCTGAGTAGAGTTTAAGGATATTTCTTTTTTTTTTTTTTTAAGAACACTTTAACAATAAAAATGTATTTTTTTGAATAGAAGGACAATAATATATAATGGTAGAAAAGATGAAGATAAACTAGTCATTTTTTAGCCAATCAAGCAGTGATATTGTTAGTCATTTCACTTGTGTGAGGAGTCGAAAGTTTCGAATTCGGGTCCTTTCGACTACAGTTATTTTCATTAATTTGGTGAACTAAAAAAAGAATTACCTTGTTCAATTAGTTTTATCAATTTGGTTAGCTTTATCAATTTGGTGAGACAAGAGGAAGATTATCTATTGTGTAGTCCATAGTGTTATTTCTGCTCATAAAAACCTCTAATAAATTAAAAAAAAGTCATTTTTCAAAATGAAAAATGAAGTAGTTACCTTTTACAAATATAACAACAAGATTATGATTATGTATATATATATAAGAATTTCCAAATTGAAATGAATGTTTATTTAGAGTCTTGTTTGGGTGATGGAATCCAAAACAAGAGTCCTTACTAAGGATTAAGGAAGTTGCTTCTACCAAGTCGTGCATTGAGAGGAAGGTGGCAATAATACTGGAGTAGGTAACTTACAAAATCCTTGGAGAAAAGGGTCAGATTTAAAATATTTATTTCATTCTTTTTTTTTTTTTTTTTTGAGTAAATTTCATTCTAGTTGTTACTTAACATAATTATTTTCTACTTTAAAATTAAAAATAAACTTTAGTTTAAGGATTTTGCTTCAGTGCAGAATCCAAAATTTCTGCACTAGTACAGAACTTTTGTTGGCATGATTTTTTTATTTTAAATTTTATTCTCTCTCTTTTTAGCCTTTAAGAGAATTATCTACTTTCAATCTAAAATTTTGAAATCTTTATCGAATATAAAGTTTACATATCACTAGATTTATATGAAATAATTTAGGTTACAGTACTTTAAAACCAATTGATTGTAACTTTACATGATAATAGAATTTTACAAAAGCACAAAAATCAAAGTTTTGGATTACTTCAATACAAATACAAATTACTAGATGAAATTAACCTTAATATAAAAATTAAGTCATGAATTACATATTGGAAAACAATGACTACAAATTAGATAAATTAATTAATAAATACATTATATATTAATTATTATTTAAAATTTCATATAAAATTTGTACTTAATAAGCAGTGTTATTTAAGATAATATACATATATATATATATATTATTTATCTAAATTGTATTTTACATTTATATTTATAAGTTGGAGAAAAAATAATATAAATTAAGAAAAGCTTAGTGGTACCATAATTTTAACTTTTTACAAATCAAATCATTCTCCAAGAAACCCATCAACTATTATTAATGTAGAAAACAAAACCAAAACTTTTTACAAAAGAGAAGCAACGACAACTCAATCAGGGAAAGAGCAAACACATGTATTATTATCTGTATTATTACAGTACATTTTCTGAATATATATATAATATATATATATATATATATATATTATATATATTATATATATATTTCTTTCTTTTTTTAATCCTAAGTTCTCTTTTATTCTTATTTTCACTTTTGATATATATTTCTTTCTTTTTTTAATCCTAAGTTCTCTTTTATTTTATTTTCACTTTTGACCTCATAGAGATAGTTGTTGATTCTCTGTAAAAAATTTTTCGGGTGGGTCCCAAACGACCTTTTCCCCGTTCCCTTTCATCTCAACAAACAAACTCTGCAAGAGGAACAGTACATGGCAAGTCTTCTTCCTCTCTCTCAAAAATTCCCGTATAATTAAACAGCCAGCCTCCCCCACAGACATAGACGTTGCTTTCCATGTACTTCAAATGGTTGATAAGTAGTCTCTTTATAGAGAGAAACCAACGCACAAATAAACATACACATATACAGCAAGCGAAAACGCACAGCAACTACAGCAAAACAGAATCATTTGACAGCCATTGAAGAACCTCTTCTAAAGCTTAAACATCTCACCCCACTTCTCCTTCCACTTCAACTGCCCTTTTGGAAACCCAGTTCCAATTTTGTTTTCTATCACTCGGTTTGATTGAATTTTGTGCCCTTTTCAACTAGTTTTGCTCCGGTTATGGATCCACTCATTCGACCTGTACCTGGATCCAGCCCCACGGGACCCGAACCGGACGAGACTGGACTCGATTCTCTTCAATTTGGTGAAGATATTCAACACTTAATCACTGCGCCGCCGGAAAATGCTAGCTCTTTCACTGCTCTTCTCGAATTGCCGGCCACTCAAGCCATGGAGCTTCTCCACTCGCCCGATTCGAGTCTCAGAACCCGACCGGTTATCGACTGCCATCACCAGAAGCAGTATCTACAGCCACACTTCAATGCTGCAAATTTGACTTTTCCTACTAACAGTGGTTTGATAGAGCGAGCCGCGAGATTCTCGGTTTTCGCTGGCGAGAATTTGAACAATATTAGCAATAACTCGCCGGAGACAAGCTCAGTACCGTCAAATTCAAGTGCAAATCTCGAGAAAGTCGTTAAGAGTGAACCCGCGGAGGCCGAATCATACCTGAATCCATCACCACCGTTGGTTTCTGATCCAACGAGGATGGTCAACGGGGCGCAGAACCAGAGAACAGTGAAGAGGAAGGAGCGAGAAAAGAAGGTAGTCAAAATTAGGGTTTCAACGTTTTCCCCCTTTCAAGCAACCTTAAATTATTATTTTACTAATTGATCTCTTAAATTGAGGATATTGTAGGGCAAAGGCTCAACAAAGAAGAGTAAAAATTCTGCAAATGAGAACTCTGAAGATGCAGAGAAGCTTCCTTATGTTCATGTTCGAGCTCGTCGTGGTCAAGCCACAGATAGCCATAGCCTAGCAGAGAGAGTAATCTCATAATCCCATAATTAACAACTTAATTAATAGTTAATTAACCTTTATAATGAGTAATTATAAGAATTAAAGCTGATTGTGACATTGATTTTGGGTCACTGTCAGGCGAGGAGGGAGAAGATCAATGCAAGGATGAAGCTACTTCAAGAACTGGTCCCAGGCTGCAACAAGGTTAGTTGTCATTTAGGTAATTGATTAATTAATCATTGGATTGAGATCTTTAGGGGTTAGATTATAGTGGGTATCTGTCCAAAATTATCATTAAAAGGTTGCAATTACATTTTTGGATTATGTGGGTTAATTAACGGTTCTGTCACCATCTTCTTTTTCATGAAAGTGGCTCTTGCTTTTCTACCAAGAAAAGTCTTGAGCGAGCGGAGGTGTCTGGTGGGTGGCAGTTTTGTAATTTCATTGTCTTTGCAGTTTCTTTTTTCGCCTTTTGATGGAGATACTTTGTTTTAGTTTGATTGGTCTTTTTTGAGGACAGTTTTGTCATTTGAGGTTACTGCTTCTTCTTTTTAATAAAGTACTGCCCTTGGTGATTTTGGTATTGGGGAATCCACTAAAATTGGCTTAAAATAAAAACCAGCTTAATTGCAATTTAAAGCTCCGTATGTTTTCAGAAAATGGAAAGTATTTTCTTATCCTTGAGATACTTAGGAAAAATTATTAGTCATCAGAGGATTTTTCTTATGATTAAAGGAAAATTAAGCCATTTTAAAAATAATAAAATTCACTTTAAAGAGAGAAATGTATTTTTTGTACTTTGATATTATTATAACAAAGGAAGAAGTTTATAAACACACACTTGTTAATCCACAGATTACCTGTAGTCATTATTGTCAACTACTGTCATTAAACACTGGTCATTGGCTACCACCAGCTAGTACAGTTGGTTGCTGGCAACTACCGCAATTTACTACTTTTATGTGTTTTTTTCTAATTTAAAATAAAATTTTATAAATATGAAGTTTTTCTGATTTTAAACGTTTATATAGTTGTCTAAATTAAGAATTTTAATGCTTTTTAACTATTTTTCAATGTTGCAATCAGCTCACAGAATATGAGTTATTTAGAAAATATTTTCTAAGAAAAACATTTTTCTCAAAATTTCATTTAGAAGTTATTTTTCAAAAACTTACAAAGCTAAATTGAGGTTGGTTTTAACCCATAAAACCGCACATGGTAGGTAGTAGTAGTGCCTTGACACAATCACCATTCTTATACTTGGTTATTGTTTATGACTAGCTCTTTAATGACTCTTTTTTTTCCTGCAGATGCTGCTATTTTTGTAACATTTTTTCCTTTTAATTTTAATTAAATATTATAATTATCTATCCATTGACTTTTGGACTGGAAATTATCTGAAAGAATAAAGCATTGGAAGCTTGAAATTAAGGCTTTACTGTAAAATGGCAAGAATACCCTTCATGGCCTAATCCCATTAAAATTTTTGGTGGGGAAATGCTAGCTGGATGTGCCTTGGAACATTTGTTATTCTGTCTGTGTTAATCAAATGTTTGGGGGCCCATCGCATAGACAGGAAAACTATGATCTCAACTGGAAAGGTGCTTAGTACGCTTCTCTTACAAGTTTGGTATCCATATTTGATGATGACAAAAAAAGGTTGAGGCAAAATGAGATTGGCCCTAACAAATTCATATGCCAAATTCATAGACCTAACTTCAAATGTTCTCATTGATCAACAGATTAATGTAACTGAGTGCAAACACAAATCTGATGGTTGCCTTCACAATGTCCTTTTAGCTCATTATAGCAAGGAAATTCACAGAGAGACAGGCGTGTAATTTTCATTTATTAAATTCTGCAAAAGTGATCAAAGCTAAGACTGAAGTTATTTCCTTTTTGGGACCTCTAAATAATTTCACAAACATTTAAATGTATGCAGGTGTAATTTATGCATATTATTGATATTAATTGGTATGTAGTTCAAATTGCATTGGTTATGCATTTACATGATAGTTTGAGCACATACAACTCAGTTGGCTACTTGCTGCATATGAGGCTTCAAATTTGTTTGGTGGCTACCTGAATTTATTTGAATTGCAGTGCAACCACACTGGGTCTTAATTTAGGAGGAATTCTTAGAGGCTTTCCTTTCAATGCTCAACATGAGTTGTCTCTTCAATCGGAAAAATATTATGATTTACTTTGGATGTACCTAAACAATTTTTAATAACCATTTATGGTATCCAGTCTGAGAGTAAAATTCTGGATATGTCAGAATTATGGTTTGGTTGGAAATTTGGGTTTGATATTTATATTCCTTTAAGGTCTCTTTTTCTCTCACACACACACATTCACGCATGTATGCATGCACACACAAAGTGAAGCTTTAATTTCATGAAACTTACACCAGTGTAAGGCTGTCAAAAAATTTTGTCCAATGAACGGATATCCAGTTATTGAGGTCTAGTTTTGGCCATTCTTAAATTTGGATTAAGTATTAACTGTTATACCAAGTGGACCAGCATGGGAAATTTTGAAGAGTGATGTTCATATCAAATACTAAATTGAAAATGAATCTTTGGTCACACAAGGAGCTGGCTTATTGTATTACTATCAATGGAGAAACCTTTACAGACACAAACTATTCCTTTTCATTTGTATGATTAGTTAAGAAAGATTTTCTGCTGATGTCTTTCTGTTGAGAGCTTTTGAATATTAACTATGCCCGGCATATGCTTTTAATTATAAGTTGATTTAGAAGGTTTTCTTCCTTTGTAGATTTCTGGTACAGCATTGGTATTGGATGAGATCATCAACCATGTACAGTCGCTACAAAGCCAAGTGGAGGTCAGACTTGCAATCTGAGGCATTAACTTTACTTTTCTTTTTTCTAATTTTATAAGAATACTTAAAAGTCTTGAATTTGAGGAAAGTTCTACTTCCATTTTAGATGGGTGATTTTTAGCCTGGTTTGGGATTTGTGAATAATGGTTCATTCAAGTAAAGGGGGTGTTTCTGCACCTTGTGAGTTGCAGTGGTACAGTAATAAAGATGTTGCATGATAATTCTGGACCATTTGATTTGGTGATTTCTTTGGATGTCTCCTGTACCATTTGGTCTGTTAAAAAGAAAATAGCATCCATTTTTTCGCCGCACTCTACCCATGGATACAGATCGTGTATGACAGAACTTCCTCTGGTTGGAAAAAGTTGCAAGATAATTTGGCAAGCTTCAATAATTTCTGATTATAATGTGACAATAAAATGCTACTATCTTATTCTGGTCAATGTTTCTTTTGTTTCAGTTGTTATCAATGAGACTTGCAGCAGTTAACCCAAGAATTGATTTCAATCTTGACAGTATATTGGCTGCAGAAGTAAGTATACATTTTCACTTTGTTAATATTTGTTGTAGATAGGATACATTTAAGATTTACTGCTTCTTTTTCTTCTCCCTCTTGTTCATGCTGTAAGTATGCCAAAATCGAGACAATTTGTAGCTATTTATTTGTTGGGCTGTGTTCCTTGAGAGGCTGATCCAGTAGATCTGCTTGATACAGTTCTAATGCTATTTTATACTTGATTAATATGCAAGTCTATATTATTTACCTATGAGGGTACAATTGTGTGTGCCTGATTGTGTAGGCTGATACAAACATTTTATTATAGTAATATTTTTCCTACTGGAATTTCCCGTACATTCTTTTAGAAGGAAAGTTCCCTTTGATAACCAACGTGCAAAGCAGATTTCTGATTTGGCCACACCATTCCATCTGCCTACATAATTTTTATCTGTTCTCTAGAATGAAGGTGACAACCAAGTGAAAGGCCTTTTGTCCTCAAATTATGGATGCATGTTTAAAGGCTCTCTTTGATAAAGATATGTGACCAATCTATGTGCTATTCCATCATATATAGTCATGTCATTCATGCAAGGCAAAAAAAAAAAAAAAAAAGGGGAAGGAATCCATCATATATTTAGTCATGTCATTCATGCAAGGCAAAAAAAAAAAAAAAAAAAAAAGAGGGGAAGGAAGAATACATTATGCCACAAATACGTAATAGTTTAAAATACGATGGTACTCGGTGGAAATGAATGTGGTTGGTTAATTACAGGATCCCATGTTGTTCAATGTGGCCACCAAGTATAGTAGCGAAATAACCCTTCTGTATTTCCTTGATCAGATTAGATAATTACTGCTGATGATCATGTTTATACTTGCTGCTGATACCTTGTGTCTTCCTTTTAAACTTGCAGAGTGGATCTCTAATGGACAGTAATTTCCATAGCATGGTTGTGCCTTTCACATGGCCTGAAGTACAAGTTAATGGGAACAGACAACAATATCAACAGCAATGGCATTTTGATGCACTTCATCAGCCAAGTTGGGGAAGAGAAGACAGCTATCACTTCATTACTCCTGAGAACTCCCTTTTGAGTTATGATTCCTCAGCCAATTCAGGTAGATCGCAATTTGCTGATTCTCAAATTCTTTCTACTGAAAGTACTAAAAAAATGGCTATTACTTCTATTTTCTCTCTGTCGTCTGAATTCTTGTGAATGCGAAAGGAATTCAGTTCAGATGTCCAAATGTACAAACTTTGAAATTCTCCCAAATCTCAATTATATATTTTTAATTGTATGTGAAATAAACAAAACCTTATTTGGATGTGAAGGATGGCACAAGTAGTTGACTTTGCTAGCTTCCAATTTTACATATCACCTTCCAATTTTACATATCACCTATTACTTTGTATTTTCAATTCATTTATGCAGACTAATGTTGGATGAGAAAGCTATTTGGTTTTTCTTTTTCTTATTTCTTCCCGTTGATGAATGGGTTGAAACCTTAAGACTAACTGCAGATTCTGATCGTGATGCAGCATCTCTGCACTCGAATCAATTGAAAATGGAACTATGAAGGCAAGATGAAGCTTTATCGATAGCATGTATATATCAAATATTAGCAATTAGCAGCAAGTAGAGGGGGAGGCCTCGACATTCATCTCGGGTTTCCACAACTATTTAACAGAGTGGGTTGGAGATCCGGAAATTCTCTCAAATAGAGATGAGAAATTTCAATCTTATTCTTATATTTATATATAAATATAAATATATTTTAATATGATTCACTGCATATATGTCTATCTCTCTATATATATACTAACTTTTGAGAGTCATTCAATCTAATTCTTCAGTTTATGAGATGGCTGATTGATTGATTCATGTTGTAGAAAATCAGACTCAGGAATGATTCATCATCCATCCCTCAACTATTATTGAAGTTGCCTTTTTTTTTCTGTTTGCAAATATTTCTCCTCAAAGTCTATTGCTTTTGGTTAATTAAAGCCCTGACCCCCCTCTCTCTGAACCTTCTTGTGAAGAAAAATATTTGCATTAAGAATTTTCATATTTAAATGAAAAATAATTGTAATTGATCTTTTTTCTTTTTTGAAGGAAAAAAAATAAAAAAATATTGATCTTAAAACGACATTAAAAAGCATGAACCCAATTATTAATATTAGATACTGATTGAAAATATCTAATTTTAAAATGGGAAAAAGGAATACAATCGCATAAACTACCTAGATGGAGAATTCATATATGATCAAATTTAACTTCACAATTTCAATTCTTTTTATTATTGATTAGAAATTAGATTAATCAAATTATGAAACCTTATATCAAGAACGAGTGACCAATTATTATTCTATAATTATTCTATAAAATAGTAATTAATTAGAAATATTGTGTGAAAAAAGAATAAAGAATTGTCCATGCAAAAAGAAATTAAAAAAAGAAAATAGTTTGTCAGTTGCTTGTAGGCTGTAGCCATATATAAGTTTGATTAGATTACTGATTTATCCAAATTCTGTTTTAGACAGTAGAACCATAACAGTTAACAGGTCAAACAAACAGCCAATAAGAAAAGCTTAAGCCTAAGCTAAAGCTCCTTTACTCTCCGCCAATGGCAATTCGACTCTACCAATTAATCAGTCACCTAATTCTACTCCCTTTTCTCCAATCGCATCCTGGCCCTTCACCAATCGCCACTATTCAACTTCCCTTCCAAACCACCACCCTCTCCGTTACTGATTTTGGCGCAACCGGCGATGGCCTCCACTACGACACTTTCGCCATCCAATCCACTATCGATGCCTGCTCGTCATCCACCACCTGCCACGTCACCTTTCCCCCGGGAACCTACCTGACCGCCACCATCCGCCTAAAATCCAAAGTCATTCTAAACATTCAAAAAGGCGCCACTTTATTAGGAGGCACGAAGATGGAAGACTATCCAAAGGAATTCGAGAGGTGGTACGTTGTGTTAGCGGAAAACGCTAGTGATGTAGGGATCACCGGCGGCGGTGTGGTGGATGGGCAAGGGCTGAAGTTTGTGCAGAGATTTAATAAGATAAAGAATGTAATGGTGAGTTGGAATCAGACCGGTGCTTGTTTGGGAGACGAATGTAGACCGCGGCTTGTTGGATTCATTGGCTGTAGAAATGTCCGCGTTTGGAATATAAGGTTACGAGAACCGGCTTATTGGTGGTAAGTTCACCTGCAAACTCCTCTTTTTGTCAATTCTCAACTGATGATCGTTAAATTTGAATTTGTTTGTAAGGTGAAACGCAAAATTTATAATTGTTATTATAAAATAAAAATTTAACTAATTTGTTTATTTTGAAAATTAATTTATTTACAAAATATTTTATTGAATTTTCTGTTTTAACATCTGTGGAATAGGAAAATTAGTTATTTTAATCGCATTCCAAGAAATCATTAGCTGAATTAGTATTTCATAATTTAAACAAATCTCTAAATACTAATATGATTGCGAAAAGACCAAATACTATAAATACTATCTAAATGTCAAAAAAAAAAAAAAAAAAAAAAAAAAAAAAAAAAAAAAAAATACTACTTAAAATTTACTTTTAAAGCGGTATCTTAAAAACTATTGCTTAATGAAAAAAAAAAAAAAAAAAAAAAAAATACTATCTTAAAAGTTACTTTTAAAAGCGGTTGCTTAAAAACTATTGCTTAATGGAAACTTAGAGTGACTTAAAATACAAAAAAATTTAGTATTATTAATATTATAGCTGAAAAATAGATAATACATTATTTGAAAAATATTTTATAAAGATAAATTATTTTTTTGGATGGATAGAAGAACAAGTCTGTAATTCAATTATTACACGGATACCCTTATGCAATAATTTACTTAAAATTTTCAATGAAATTAAATTCTTATCCTTAAAGGGTTGACTGCTCTTATGGATGAACAGTTGAATATTGGTTGTGGGTTGGCGAATAATTGTTTTATGTTATTCTTATCTTATCGATAGAGAAAGCTACAGGACTCCTAAACTGATAATGGACACGTTAAACGATGTTGGTGGATCCCATTTAAACAATAAGAGAGTCCAGCTGGTTTGATTGGTAACCAATTTAAATTACCAGTGGTAGGCTTGGGACCATGACCATCATCATCATGCCTTTGCCTTTGACCCTACGCTTTGCCATGTCTCTTTCTTCTTGCAATCTTCAAAATCTTCCTGTTTCTATCATTTGTGATTTGTGTTGTTGTTTTTAATTAATTTGCAAGAGAAAATTATAGAAGCTTAGTCTTACAAGGAACTAAGGATGATATCTTGCTTACATGTTATGTGACACCTGCAATTGAGAATCTTGCTTGGAGAAACAGCCTACTTAAGAAGTGGACTGAAGGATCAAGACAAATACATATTTTATTGAATTTTTTAAAGTTTGGAAACTATTGACAAAATAAATAACACCAGAAAATTAGATAAGAATGAAGTTGTGGAAGCAGTAAAACTGTGAAAGAAAGAAGATGAGATCATACTGGACAGGTAGTGTTAAACGTGTTTTGAAAAGAAATGAAGGAATTATTTATGCTTGATGTTAAGAGACAAAATACACTCATCATTCAGAACTGATAGGAAGCAGAGCTGTCATGTGCTTGTTTTGATTGGATAGGTCAAACCATCAATTTAGAGTAACCAGTAAAATGATATTAATTGAGTCTGTAATAAAATTTAGAGTAGGTTGAAATCATTTTTCTGAAAGATCATTGTTTTGGAAAAAAAGTTAGGAAATGTCATCTTGCTATTTTGAAGCTTTAATGATTGAAATATATGTAACTTATCTTAAAAACAAACTTCAATGACCTCTGATTAGTACTTTAAACATAATATTTTTCTTAACAGCAATTCCAAACAGAACTTTATCAGTTGAGAAGATAAAATAATTGAATTCAACTTCTCACTTGATTGCTGCTCAATCGTGCATGTATTCCATGATTCTGACACTCTTATTTATTTATTTATTTTATTGGATATATCTGATGAATGGATTGCATTATTGCAGCTTACACATAGTCCGGTGCCATAATACATTGATTCATGATGTTTCAATATATGGTGACTTCAATTCGCCTAATAATGATGGGATGGATATAGAGGATTCAAATAATACTGTTATTACAAGGTGTCACATTAATACAGGAGATGATGCAATCTGCCCAAAGACATATACTGGCCCCCTTTATAACCTGACTGCAACAGACTGCTGGATTCGAACAAAATCTTCTGCAATCAAGCTTGGGAGCGCTAGTTTGTTTGACTTCAAGGATCTGGTATTTGACAATATCACTATTGTTGATTCTCACAGAGGGTTAGGACTGCAGATCCGTGATGGAGGTAATTTCTTCTTTCTTTCACCAGATAGAAATGATTATATTTAAGTAAGTTCTCATTAAGAGGGAAAAAAAACAAGAAGTAAAAGCTGGAAATATGAATGATGGAGAAGTTATATTCTTAGTTGATGCATTAAGAAACCTAAGTTTTCGACTAGTTTTTAAATTTGAATCTGCTCTTTCAAAATGTGATGCATATACACGCCTTCAAGGATTTAAATACAAGACATATTCTTACTATTCTCGGCAGAAGTGTCTTTATTATTGACCAATATGCCTTGAAAAAGTGTAAAAATATTGTCAAATTGCTTAAATAAGAAATAAAGATTTCTAAGCAATGGCAAAACATGCTGATTGGCTGCATATTCAGCAGCTATTAGTTGAACTATTGATGTTCTATGAATATGGATAAATAAGCTATAGATTTTCATTGGCTTATTTGGTGATCATAACTCATTTAGGAGTGGGTAACATCTTTCATTTTCAACCATGCCCATGCAATATCTATCAATTTTGTGAATGAATACTGAGATGCTAATTGTAATATTTCAAATGAACCCAGCTTTATTGATGCTTAATAGAAATTCATAGTTTTTGGTCGATTTGGCATTATGGTTCGAGTATTATAACTCACTAAAGTTTGTTTTTAATGTGAATTCCACATTATCCTAATCACAGAAACTTTTAGAACAACTAAGCAATACTCGAACGATTTAAACCTCAATGCCAAATGGATTCTTTGTAAATTCTGAAAGACAAATTTAAAATTTGAATTAGCCATTGCTGTTTCACAAGTTGTGTGATTTTGTATGGAAAGCTCAACTTAAAACCTGAATTGTGTTTTTGTTGACAAATGAAAGCTCATCGATAGATTTCTTCAAGATCTTTCTCAATACCTGAAAAAAAAAAATTCTAATCACTAGTATTCAACTAATGCAGGAAATGTGGATGGCATCACTTTCTCAAACATAAAGATCAGTACAAGATACTATGATCCATTGTGGTGGGGAAGAGCAGAGCCTATTTACGTGACGACATGCCCTCGCAACTCGAGTTCAAAAGAAGGCTCCAAAAAAAAAAATTCTAATCACTAGTATTCAACTAATGCAGGAAATGTGGATGGCATCACTTTCTCAAACATAAAGATCAGTACAAGATACTATGATCCATTGTGGTGGGGAAGAGCAGAGCCTATTTACGTGACGACATGCCCTCGCAACTCGAGTTCAAAAGAAGGCTCCATATCTAACTTACTCTTCATTAACATAACAGCAACTTCTGAAAATGGGATTTTCTTATCAGGATCTAAAGGAGGCTTATTGAGCAATTTGAGATTCATTAACATGATTTTCACTTATCGAAGATGGACAAAATATGCAGGTGGATTAGTAGATTATAGACCTGGTTGCCAAGGTTTAGTTAAACATGGTGCAGCTGGAATCATCATGGAACACATTGAAGGGTTTGAGATTGAGAATGTGTCTATGATATGGTCGGATAATAAAAAGGAGCAGTGGGATAATCCTCTTGATTTCAGGCCCTCCACTGTAAATAACATTTCATTTTTCAATTTCCATTCTGATTTGTCTAAACAATGAATTAGTTTGGAGAAACTGCTTTCACTTTGTCTTTATTCTTGGATTAGAACCTGGATTTGAATTCCAGATTTTTTTGTATGAAAATAGGCCTTTAGAGATGTGTAATAAAGGATTATCTCTCTTACATTTAATTTTTATCATTTCATAAAAAAAAAAACGTCATTTTAGAGATTAAGTATTCTGTAATATTTGATATTTAGTTGTTCACATTTAATATTATTTAATCTCTCATTTTTACTATTGGATTATTTTTAATCCTTTACTTACAGCAAGAGTAACACTTTTTGAATAGAGAACTAATTAATGTATTTGCTAAATAAGAGAGATGAATTGTAATTATGATTAAGTATGAGGGATTAAATAGTTAGTTACCCTTAAAAAAAAATTAAGGGTTTGATTGGTCCAAACTTTCATATAAATATTTATTTCCGTTTATTTAGAAATTGGAAAAAGAATTTGAGAAACGTTTTTTTTTTCTTTTTATTAAGCCGAAGGATATGAAATTGTTCCATAGCGTCAACTTCTTTCTTCACCATGCAGCCTTTAAACTACTAAGCCGCCAATTCTCTATCTCGCCATTACAACGAACTTTAAGTTCATTATGTGGCGCAGGCCGCTTGCAAGAGGCCTTATTAGAAATGGCATTTCATGGTCCTGAAATGAGATTTGCTGGCTACAACAAGTTGCTAAACCAGTGCATTAACAAAAAGGCCATTAGAGAAGGCCAAAGGGTCCATTCCCATATGATAAAAGCACGTTATCTTCCACCTTTGTACCTTAGAAACAGGTTGATTGTATTTTACAGCAAATGTGAGTGTTTGGGTTTTGCAAGACATGTGTTCGATGAAATGACTGAAAGGGACGTCGTTTCTTGGACAGCGATGATTTCGGGCTATTCTCAAAATGGGCTTGCTTTTGAAGCATTGTATCTTTTTTTACAGATGTTGAGATCAGGTATTTATTTATTTTGAGAGGGTTATTATGACATTCTCAGTTGATCTTGGTGGTTGAAGATACTAATGAAATATTTCAAATTTGACTTGCAATTATATGAGAAAAAAATTATATATTCTTACAGCGAAAGCTAACTCACTATTGATGAATGAATTTTATGATGTTTAGGGGGTGTGAATGAGTGATAGTTCTAGTCTATTCTAGTTGAGTTCGACTAGTATAATGTATCAACTTGACTCAGCTCAGTTATACCCATGATGATGATTTGAGTGGCTAATGGGCAATTATCTCAACTGCTACAAGTAGTGGTTAGATGGGCAATTTTTTTTCCCCAAAATTTTATTTCATGCAATGGCTAAGTAATGAGATTGTGTTACTGATATTGGCAAGCAATTTGTGCAGATACAGCGCCAAACGAGTTTACTTTTGCTACTATACTAACTTCTTGCACTGGTTCATCTGGGCTTGAGCTGGGAAGGCAAATTCACTCCCTCATAATAAAGCGTATGTATGAATCCCATATATTTGTTGGAAGCTCTCTTCTTGACATGTATGCCAAAGCTGGCAGAATCCTTGAAGCTCGAGGGGTTTTTGAAAGCTTGCCAGAAAGGGACGTTGTTTCTTGCACTGCATTAATTTCAGGCTATGCGCAATTAGGTCTTGATGGAGAAGCATTAGAACTATTTCAAAGATTGCAAAGAGAAGGAATGAGTTCAAATTATGTTACTTATGCTAGTGTGTTAACTGCATTGTCCGGACTTGCTGCATTAGATCATGGCAAACAAGTACATAACCATATTCTTAGACGTGAATTACCTTTCTATGTAGTTCTTCAGAATTCTCTGATAGATATGTATTCAAAATGTGGAAGCCTTAATTATTCAAGAAGAATCTTTGATAGTATGCCTGAGCGAACAGTCATCTCATGGAATGCAATGCTTGTGGGGTATAGTAAACATGGAATGGGACAGGAAGTAATTGAGCTCTTTAAATTGATGAGAGAAGAAAATAAAGTTAAGCCTGATAGTGTGACCTTTTTGGCTGTTCTATCAGGCTGCAGCCATGGAGGATTAGAAGATAAAGGACTGGAAATCTTTGATGAGATGGTGAAAAGGAATGATGGGGTTGAGGCAGAGATAGAACATTACGGGTGCATTGTTGACTTGCTTGGGCGTGCTGGCCGAGTGAAAGAGGCCTTTGAATTTATTGAAAAGATGCCTTTTGAACCAACTGCTGCCATCTGGGGTTCGCTTTTGGGTGCTTGTAGAGTTCACTTGAATATAGACATTGGTGCATTTGTTGGTCATCGACTTATTGAAATGGAGCCTGAAAATGCTGGAAATTATGTTATCCTTTCTAATTTATATGCTTCTGCAGGGAGATGGGAAGATGTGAGAAAAGTACGGGAATTGATGATCAATAAAGCTGTAATGAAGGAGCCAGGGAAAAGCTGGATTGAACTTGACCAAACCCTGCATACTTTTCATGCAAGTGATCGCTCTCATCCAAGAAGGGAAGAGGTGGTTTTGAAGGCAAAGGAATTATCAATCAAGTTCAAGGAAGCTGGCTACGTGCCTGATTTGAGTTCTGTTTTATATGATGTGGATGAAGAGCAAAAGGAGAAAATACTTCTAGGCCATAGTGAGAAACTGGCTTTGGCTTTTGGACTCATTGCTGCGCCTGATAGAGCCCCAATTCGTGTGATAAAAAACCTTCGGATTTGTGTTGATTGTCACAATTTTGCCAAATACATATCAAAGATTTATGGAAGACACGTGTCTCTGAGAGATAAGAACCGGTACCATCATATCGTTGGAGGAATATGTTCTTGTGGTGACTACTGGTGATTTCTGAAGATTTTTAGTCAAATGAATATATATTTGCTTGTGCCTCTGAAAAATGCAACAGGGCTTGTTGCTTTATAGGTTCTGGTTGGAGTTATCAGGCGACTATGCGACGGGATTTCAGTCACAACTGCCTAACCACACTCTTCTTTTCATGTTACCAATGATATTTCATTGATTCAGTTAGGTATTCAAGTTGTAGAAGATCCATTTTACTTGTGGTGAGGTGAAAGGTGCACAATGGCAGCTTAAAACGTGAAAAATTTCAGCTATCAAGACAAAAACAATCTGGGAATATGAAAGCCTTACTTCATCATTCTATTGCTGCCACCGTTCCCATCAATGCCCTAAAAGTGGTTATATTTATAAATATGAAAGATATTGTGCAACGGAAGCTCTGATTGACAAATTTCTTGAATTCAGGTTGAGTTAAGCAACAGAACAACAGCACGAGGAGAAGATCTTGGTAAGCTTGACGATTGGTTAGTTACTTGAATCAGTTTTTCTGGTCTGCAAGACTACAGCTAGAGTATAGTATGATCATCTTCTCCAGCATGGTAGCACCCTTGCATTCTCGAGCAAAACTTGAGAGATATACCTACCAATGGAAGCGAAAGCAATGTCCAAAAGTGGGATGAGTTGGAATTTCTAAAACTCAGAGTCTAAGCTAAGGTCTTCCAAGTGAAGTCTCTGTGCGCTTTATTCCCCAAAACTGTTATGTTGAAATGCTATGATCCAAAATATGCAACTTGTGTATAAAATCAGACAGTAGCGAATTAGATTAGCAGAATAGAATATTTCAATATATGAATCTGGCAAATCTAATTTCAGAAGAACATTTTCAAAAAGTTCAAGAATGATAAAAGAATAAGCTAATGTATGTATATATAAGAATACACTATGAAGATTTAATGGTCATTTATTTGGGTTGAATTTTGAATCTGAATCAAAAATAAAATTTATTGAACTAAAAAAAATTAAGAAATGGTATTTAGAATCATTTTATAATTGTAAGGATAAATTTTCATTCAATAAGTATAACTTATTAAATCATGTATAAAAGAAAGTTTTATCTTTGGTTTGCAAATTCAGATAAACAAATTATTATTGGTTCAACTCAGACAAACAAACTTGATTCAGCTCACCTACAATCACTTTTGGTCATTAAGTTGCATTTTTCAACGGATAAAGCAATCATCAGCTATTTCAAAATACAGTTGATTATAAAATATTACTTTCGACCTAAACGTATAAAGGGATAACTAAATCGAGCTGTAAAGCTCAAAGAAGTAATTTATGCTTAATTAATTAACAAATAAATTAAAGTCTTATTTGGTTAAAATATTCTATTTAATGAAAAGTATATTTAAAAAAAAAAAAACACTTTAATAACATTATTTTACAGAAAATATAATTTGATTGTTGATATGCAAACCAACATAATATATATTTGATGAATTCATTGTGCTTTTGGAAGTATAACATTTCAAGCTATCCCTGAATAGGTTACTTAGATGATCTGCTTGATAATGCAAACTAAATATAAATATTTTATATATTTTAAAAAATATTATATTTTTCTTCCTTAAAAAAAAATATTTTTCTAATTTATTGATCAATTAAAAATCACTTAAACTGAGCTAAAAATCATAGAGGCATGTAAAAGCTCAGTAGTCTAAATCAATTTAATCAAGTTCTGGTAGGCCCACGAAAAGATCACTCTTTAATTAGGACCGAACTCGAGACTTCTTGTTGTCTCATCTATAAATTAAATGCGTATTTTTTTTTTTTTTTTCCCGAACTCGAGACTTTCTTGTTGTCTCATCTATAAATTAAATGCCGTATTTTTTTTTTTTTTTGAATAAAATGTGTAAACTTATTTTTTTTAAATTTTTTTTTTTTTTTTGAATAAATGTGTAAACTTAATTTTTTTTAAAAAAAAAAAAAAAGCCTAGTCTATCGTTAAAATGCGGAAACGACGCCGTATCCTTTTCTGAGATCTCTGCCAAACACCTAAATTTCACAAAATCAAAGCTCAGTCTCCTCTATACCTCCCTCTTTCGACTTCTTGTGACTCCACCGGCCAAACCTATGCCCTCTCCACAACCGTTTACGACGGCGTCCACCATGCTCCGCCAGCGCCTAGCATCCTCTCTCCGTACACGCGGAGGCGGTGCAGCTGGAACTAGCCGCTGGACATCTCCAGGACACGAGGAGAGACCTAAGGGTTACCTATTCAACCGCACCCCACCTCCAGCTGGTCAGTCTCGTAAATGGGAGGACTGGGAGTTGCCCTGCTACATCACTAGCTTCCTGACCATTGTTATTCTTGGAGTTGGATTGAACGCCAAGCCCGATCTGACCATCGAGACCTGGGCGCACCAGAAGGCCCTCGAACGGCTAGAAATGGAAAAGTTGGGTCTCTCTGGCTCTGGTGAATCGGAGGAGTAGAATCGTGATCTTGGGTATGACTTACGACTCTTTGGCTCGAAAGTTATGTGGGTTTTTTTCTCTTGGGCGGTGAACTTTTTATCTATTGTTGATAATGTGTAGTTCAATAAAAGGATTTTGACTATGATGAAAATTTGGGTTCTTACATGGAACTTAATTACTGCAAAATTTTAGTTGTTAATTGGGATTTTGCTGATGTTATAAAGTTTCAACGAGTTTAAATTTGCTTGTTCCAATACAATAATGTCTGTTACTCGTTAAGTGGGTAATTGAATTGGATGATTATGAACTTTGATTAGTTCGCAAGAACCTTGACTAAAGAATTTGAGCGTAATGCTGTTGTTACTTCGATTATTGTTGACTTTATAATCTTTATTGGTGTCTTTACTATGTGTATATAAGTTTTTACAGGTATTATGTAGTTGTGTTGATGCATTTCGATTTTAGTTGACTTAAAAATTGGTTTTTAGAAGATGTTTCTATCTCCATGTAAAGATTTTAGTGATCCTCAAGTCCTCTTGATTGTTTTGTTGCTTGACCTTTTGATTTGTTGAACTTTGTTCAGCTTAATCTCTCTTGAACCTTAATCTGGGAAGCTTCTTCTAGATTGACTTCTCAGGACGTTGTGTGAGTTTTGCTTGGTGATTTATGTTCTATCTGGTCGAATAAGGTTTCCCAAATGTTGAACTTGTCCTTGGAGCCTGTACAAGTTTGCCAGCATAAGTTTCTGCTACTTTGTAATGTAATCTTGAGATTTAAATTATTTAGTTGTTTTAGAAATAAGATTTTGGTTTTTGTTTACTGCTCTTTGATTTTTTTTTGGTTGTTGAATTGGATCAACAAAATCTTTGTAGTTAATTCCGTATGATTAAACTATCAGAATCTTAGAACATGGCCATGAATTGGGGATTGCTTGGATCTTGTCATGTTAATTATTTTTATGCTAGCTGTCTTCTTTATTTGGGTTGCAATGGTGTTAAAGAAAATTAAATTTTATTATCCCCAATTAGTGGTGGTCTAGTCGATTTTGGGCATGAAAGGAGTTAGTATGTGACAGTGAAACATTGTTAAATTAGCTAGGTGAATAATCTTTATCATTGAGATTATGTGAAACAAGTTGGATCGAAGGTTTCACCCTCCTTAAATGCATAGCTTAAGCTTCCAAACCACTATGTTCTCCTCATCGTAACCTTTAGCTTACTACCTCTTGCCTTTCTTGAATGAAAATCATTGCTTGAATTTGGCCCCTTCTTGACTTATTCCACCAGCAGGTCGTTTCAGCTTATTTTGTCCTTGCTTTTAGTTGGTAATCTTGTTTTGCTGCCTTTCAGTTGAGGAAACCTAGAGCTTTGCATATTCACTTATTTAGTTCAGTGATGTCTAGTTTAGAATTTGGTGTGAATTCAGATGTTTTATTAAAACTTTAAGTTATCAATATCATGGGGTTTGCCATTATACCATGTGGATGAATGACTAGATATGTTGTGAAAGGTTTCATTTCATGTATGTATTTGAGGGAGATGGATTAATGTAATGTTCATGGGTATCATTAGAAGCTTTCACATATGTGATGATTTTATTTAGTGTGCTGTTATTTGTATTATCAGAAAGTTCTTTAGGGAATAACTTATCAATCCTTTTTCTGGTAGAAGAGGAATCATGATTTTTCATTTGGGCAGGATTAGTACTGGTGGATTATACCCATGTTTACATACTGTTGCACTGAAACTGCAGTTTGATGAAGGTGGCTTAATGTTGATTATTTCCCTTAGAAGGTTTCACATATATGATAACTTTTATTTGCTGTGATTTGTATTTTGGTAGAGTTTTGGAGAATGACATACCTTTTTTATTTCCTGGTAGAAGAGGAATCGTGGGGTCTCTTTAGGTGGGATTAGTATGCTAAATTACACACCAAACTTTGCACCGTGATTTCAGTTTGACTCGTAAAAAAATTACTGAACATTTGTTGTTTCAATTGAATGGAAGTAAAGAATTCATATAGCCAACATTACCTAGTTTGGGATTAAGGCTTAGTTGCTGTTGTTGTTTTGTTACTATTACCTAGTTTGGGATTAAGGCTTAGTTGCTGTTGTTGTTTTGTTACTATCATCTCTCTCAGACTCAGAATACACTTGGACAAAAATTTGGTCTGTATCTGTTTGACGTGTTCAATGATTTTGAGGAGCCAAACTGAACTAAAATGATTATTGAAATTAAGTGAAAAATCCGGCACCTATAGATGCAATTTTCCTGGATTAGTGTACTCAAGCAATTAACTATAGTCTTCTAACTATGTTATATGGAGTAAAAAAGGGGTAGAATATATTAGTAACATGCGGTTCATAGAGGAATATGTCTTGTTAGTTTTACGTGCAGGGGGTGTTGTTTGTAAGTCAGTCAATAGATGCATGTAGACTCCTTAACTTAGTTTTCCCAGTGCTCCACAATAAGGATTTACTTGGTTTATATAAACTGGAGTGAGACATTGATTATATCATTATTAGGGTTGATTGTTGAAACTTAATGGAGGAGCTTTATTGTTTCGAATTGAAGTTATAGGCCTTTGAAGGAGACTAGTATCAAGAAACATGGCGATGATTAGAGTACCTGAATGCAGTTATGAAGGGAGGCAGATGCTTGGGAGAGACAACATGTCAAGGCATTAGATCTGTCAACAGCAACAAGAAATGTTTGAAGTTTAAAACCGTAAAAAATAGGGATAATATCAAATTCTAAATGCTCAATTTTCATTATTTGAACATTATAATCACATAATCAGATTTGAAAAACAAAAGCTTCCATCTGCTTTATAAATGCATGCATTGTAGAGTCATTATTAACAAATAACAATAATCCAATGACTAATTATTACACATAACCTAATAATTTTGACTAATCTTCTTCAGATTGGTAACTCTGCCATAGTGAATCCAATCTAGAGCCTGTAACATCTCCTCTGCCCTCTTCTTGGCTTCTCATATTCCTGACATTAGAAATCAAATTTGGTTTTGCGCTAACACTAAACCTAATCCCTAAAGTTTCTGCCATTTTAACCTTGCTAGAAGAACAACTTCCGATAATCTTTTTTTCTTTTCAAAACAAATTTTAAAATCGTCATCGCCATCGCCATCGCCATCATATATCCGTCGGATAAATTTTTGTTTTCTATGAAACTTTATATGCTTTTCGTCTTCTTGTTCCGATAGCTTCTCTTTCTTTTCCTTTTCCTGTAATGCCCTAAATATTCCATCAGAACTCACCGTTTCATGCATAGACTTCAAAGATTGAAGTTCATTCAATGCATCAACCATCTCCATCTCTCTTTCAAACCCTGAGCTTTCTTTTCTAACTCTTCCATCGAATCCTTAACCCTAACAGTATCTTCTTCATCGTCATCAAATTCTTCGCTTACATAACATTGTCTAGCCACCATAACCGGAATTTCGTGGATCGGTCTCAAAAACGATTTCAGATAAACAATTTCTGCAATTTAGGTAGAATCTGATTATTTTGATACCTAAAAATAAGTCTTACCACAAGCGATTTCTTTGCGCGAATTGAATTTGCTCCCTTCCGTCATGTAAGTACGCAATGTTTACATTGGATTCTAATTGGAAGCATATTCCTTATCTTCAATTGCCGATTGTGCGATCTTTTTCTTCTCGGCAGTCTTGAAGGATCAAACTCCGGTGGGTAATACTTATTTATCGCCTTTCTTTCAAAATATTGCTTGGACACACAGTACACAAAAAACCATATAGCTATAATATATACTATTTCCTAAATACACAAGGAAATGTGGGTCTATTATCATAAGACATGGGTTTGGGCCCATTGGGAGAAAGACCAAATGAAGGAGATTTAATTTTATAAATTTTGTACAATTTTCTCAAGTCAAATGAAATTAAAAAAAAAAAAAAAAAAAAAAAAAAAATTCAAATGAATTAAAAAAAAAAAAAAAAAAAAAAAAAAAAATTGGTATCATTGATAAACAGGAGTAAACTAATATTAAAAAAAAAAAAAAAAAAAAAAAAAAAAATTGGTATCATTGATAACAGAGTAAACTATCATCTAGTATCTTAGATTTGAGCTAATCAACTAATTTTATTCCTGCTTTTTGAAAAATGAAATAAATTCAAATATTCCTTCAAGTTTAATTTTGCTATCAAAATAATCATTCTGTTAGGGTTTACTGAACATATCAATAAATTAATATTAATGCTATTAACTTATTAGGTTCAATTCGTATGTATGTGTGTGTGTATATATTAGATTCGAGTTTAATTTGTTTACACACTAAATAAGCTAAGTTCAAGCTTATTTCTTTTTTAATATTTATTATCAAATTAGAAATTAAGAGTTATTTAAAATAGTAGAAAATTAACTCATTTTTTTAAAATATAGTAACCAATTTATCAATTAAATAAAATCTCAAGAGTTAGATAATATGCTGAGAAGCTCTGTAATATGATACGTTGGCAATGAAGCAAACATACATCAAGATTGGATCTTGGGACACTTGTTTGTATGCCTAATCAATTGGACAACAAGGATCTTGATTTTTTTTTTCTTCTTTTTCTTTTTTGTGTTTGTCTTAATTATTCTATTAGATATGCTTAGCTGGTTCAACATGCGAACTACATTAGAAATTGCTTACCATTTTCCTTTGGATGTCCTCATGTTACTTGAGGCCTTGAAAGGATTCTCTTGCTAGCTATAGCTATTTTTAATGTATAGAGCATTGGATTCCTTTAGAGCTTAAATAATTATTATCAAACTGCATAATATATAGGGTAAAAAGATTTATTTTGTTTACTTGTTGGGAAACAAGAAAAGAAATGAAAAGAACACTAGGGTTTGGCTCTTTCTTGGATTCTTCTTCATTGTTTCTGTTTAATTTTACCTTTTGAAGTTTGAAAATAATAGATGTGCCTTTTTTAATAAAAATGAAACACAATATTATCATTAATAAAAATCAAATTAAAATTCTTTTTTAAGTTAATAAAATCTCACACCTTATAAAGCTTCAAATTTATTAAACTTATTAAAGCTTATTTACTAAAAATAAAAACTAATTTATTTTGTTATTGAAGCATAATAAATAAAATTATTAAAAAAGAGAGATAGAAAGGTCACATAATATATAGAACTACCTTATTAAAGCTTATTTTGTTATTAAAGCAGACTTATTCACGGGACCAATGAACTCGAAGAAAAGTGTAGGCAATATATCAGGAATTTAGATTTTTTCTTTGAATAATTTCGTCATATTAATGATAAACTTTTGTAGTTGAAATGACTAGAACGTGCCTTTTTATTATTCCTCTCAAGTTACGTTTCATTAATATAATTATTATATTAAAAAATTGAATTGGTCATTTCTGTTTCCATTGAATTACAATTTCTTACTGTAAGTCTAGTGACGTTCAGAATTCAAAAATCTTTCTAATTATGACTTTGTATTATCCATACCGTAGAGTCAATTACGTGCCCTTCGGAGTTGAACGAAGACATATTTCTTTAATTTTGTGTTTTGTTTTCTAATATTAATAAAGAAATTAATATTAAAAAGATTTTAATATATATATATACATTCACCAACTCCATAACACTTTAACACATTCACCAACTGAACTGTACTTTAATACCTTAAGACAAATATCCCATTACATCCTCTTCAATACAACACAGATATAAAAGATAAAAATATTTTTAAAGAATATGTTTATGTAACATATGTTTTTTTAAATACAAATATCTCATTACATCAACTACAGTCTAAAATTTTCACTAGTCAACTCTCCGTATCTCTTCAAATCAACGTGAAGTCGTGTTACATGAATCGTTAAACAGCCATGAGCCGTGGATCTGAATACCTCATCCCTAATCTTTTCTTTTAAAAAAAAAAAAAATTGAATACCTCATCCCTAATCTTTTCTTTTTTTTTAAAAAAAAAAAAATTGATTCAATTGATGTCAATAAATAGTTTGATTACAATTAATGAAACATAATTAAGGTTAGATTTCTAAACTTCTTAGTTAACATAAGAATAGACTTTACACTTAAAATGCGAAAAACGATATGAAGTGAAGTGAGATAGATGGTCTCACATACATATGTATTTGACATAGAAATTAATAAAGGTGTAAGCCTAAACTTTTAACGTAAAGGGTATTTCACGTTTCAGCTAATTTTGGCTTTTCTTATGCAAAAGGCAGAGAAAATTTTCTTTTCGAGACAAACAAAATATGGGTCTTTCTATCTAACTTCATTAAACACAAGTATTTGTTTGTTAGATACAAGAAAAAGATAATGTCACCGTCGCTGGTGTCCAGTCCATGTCCACACCCTCTGGAAATGGACAACATATGACGGTGCAACCTCTGTCTCTCTCCATCATTCTTTGCTTCTTCTTTTTTTTTTTTTTCTGATAATATAAGAAAATAATTATTTAACAAAATAATGATTTTTTTTAACTATTTTCCAAAATGATTATACTTTTTTATGTAAACTTTTGAGAGAGGCCATATAATTAGAGTAAGCTTGTCATTTGGAAGGTTATTGCAGTATTTTTAGATTATTTTACGTATATTGAGATTAAATTCTCTCTTCGATTGATTTCAAAATATTTATTTATTTTAATTAATTTAGAGCATTCAAGAATGTTACAAATAAAATAAATTCATATACTTAGTAGTTGGGAAAATTTTTATTACTAGCTGATAGCTTAAAGAAGTTTTAATTAACCATGGAAGATGAGAAAAAAAAAAAAGAAATAACAAAAAACCAATCACATGTCTGAATAGGGGTGGCCATTTTTCGATTTTTAGAATTGGAACCGCCGGTTTGGAACTGGTGAGAACTAGAACAGTGAGGAACCGAAATCGGTCCAAACCTAGGGGTGGCCATTTTTCGATTTTTAGAATTGGAACCGCCGGTTTGGAACTGGTGAGAACTAGAACAGTGAGGAACCGAAATCGGTCCAAACCGAAATCGGAACCGGGGTATACAGTTCGGTTCCGGTTCCAACTTTTAAGGAACCGTGAATCAGCGGTTCGAAGAATAGGTCGGAATTAGCTAGAACTGGAGGTTTTTCCAAGCAGTTACAACCGGCGGTTCTACCCCTTTTCAATAATTTTTTTTTTATTTTTTCAAATATTTTTGTGAAATCCTCAAATTAATCCTCCTGACAATTATATAACAACTAGTTTTAAGGATATTTCTGAAAAATTGACTTTTTATATTTACTATAAATACTCCTTTTCATTTAAAATAAATAAATTAAGCTCAAGCCCTTTTTCTAAAAAAAAAAATTCAAGCCTTTTTTTTAATAAATAAATTAAGTTAAGCCTTTTTTTAAATTTTTTCTTTAATTTTTTTCTAAAAACTATTTCATAAATATTTAAATTTTAAATTTTGAATAAAAAACGTCCCTAATTTTTTATTTTATAATACCAAAAAATCAATCGGAGAACCGGCTGAAACCGTTTTTGGAACCGTTAAAAAACCGAAATCGAAACAATAACTGTTTGATTCCAAACCGTAATTGGAACCGTCAATTTTAGGTTTAATTTTGATTCTAAATTTTTTAAAATTGAAACCGTCGGTTTCAGAACCAAAATCGGCGATTCCGGAGCCACGACGACCCCTATGTCTGAACTCACTCTTTCACGTGAAGGCAGAGTAACCCTTGAAGCCTAGGGGTGCTTTTTTTTTTTTTTTAAGGAAGATTTATTTTTATTTGTCTTTCAAATTCAATTCTCGTCTATTGTAATTTCATAGCACTCTTTCTTATCAAACTGTCTAATCTAAAAAACAGTGGCTATATTATAAAAATTAAAAACTCAATTTAAGAGAGTATTTAGTTCAACTGATTTATATAATTGATAGCCGTTTTGTATCTAACAATTGGATTATAAGCGACTAAGTATTTAGTAAGAATTTTAATTAGCAACTCATAACTGATGAAAATCCCAAATAGTTGTTGATTTCATCAGCTATATTTTGAATATTTTTCGTATTAATTGATAGTTAATTTTGTATTTATATTATATTTGGCCTCTATTAATCTTAGGGTTGAGCAAACGGTCAGTTCAGTTCAAATCGAAGCCTAAAAATATAAATTGAAGTTTCTTTATAATAAACCAAACCGGACAGAAGTTTGACATGAACTGAACCAACCGAACCAATTGGTTCGGTCTATTGTTGTCATTTTTTATCATTTTGATTCAATTCTAAGCCCAACCACCGAAAATAGTGTAACTGAATTGAACCAAACAACAAATTCGGTTCAAACCAAATGAATCGACTAATCAAACCTCTCTTGGGCACCAAATCAAACCGAATCAAAATGAGTTGATTTGGTTCGGTTAGTAATTTTGCTCACCCTAATTAATCTTATAAAAATAGTTATTAATAAATTATATTTTTAAAATTAGTATTTTTTTAATCATTAATTTATTATAATCATTTAAAAATAAAAAATTCTATTAAATATTATATCAAAAAATTAAATATTATATCAAAAAACTTATCAGTATTTTTTTTATTTTATATTAGAGACGAAGAAGATAACAGAACATTATTATTGTTAACTTAAAAATTTTTTAAAAAATAAATCATTCAATCATGAATATAATATATATATATATATATATATAATAGTCATTTTTATATTTTAGGCAATGACAAATTTTTATGAATATCAAATTTAATCTGGTTAACACTAATATAATAGTCATTTTATATTTTAGCAATGACAAATTTTTATGGAATATCAAATTTAATCGGTTAACAGCTATGATACAGCACGACATTCAAAAAAGATTTCAAATTTATTGTGGGTCTGACTGGAATGATATAATAACACCATTTGGGTCTATTTTTATATAAAATTAATAAAAAATTTATTTTTTGACGGGAGGACTAAAAGTCAGACCGAAAATTTATATAAACAGCAACAATGAATGTTATAAAAACTCATCAACGTCAAAATAATTTTCCCTTAATATAATATATATAAAATAATTAAACTGTTACATAAAACAAATAAAATAATTAATATAATTCACCTGAAAACGTTCAATGAGAGTTCATTCGTCGGATTGTAAAGAAGCTAAGCTGCATTGATTTTGCCAGTCAAACTGAATTAGTGGTTGGCAGCTTGGCTATCTCAAACTGATCACAATACCAGAAATACCCTTCTCCTTGCCAAAAATAAAATCATTATCAAGTGCATGATTTGTTGTTTATTTTGGTTAAACTTCATAATATCAATTGTGATTACAGCTTTTATGGTTAAGAGATTACTTACCTGGAACTCAAAACTAAAGTTACAACTATAAATTCCAATAGACTACTAAAATCCTATATATGTTTATCTATATTAAAATAATATCATAGGTCTAATTTTAATTTATCATGCTATTTTTTTTTTAATTTAATCGAAAGGAAAACAATCACTACATGAATAGATGATTCACTCTGAATTTACAATTTGAATCATTACTTTTTGACTCATATTAAAATTTAAATCCCTAAAAATTTATAAATTTAAAATTTATCATTTCAACTTTTTAGAAATTTCTTTGAATTGCTTTTGAGCTTAGGATTTTAATTATTTGTGTGATAATTTTTAATTTGGTATATGGTTTCGTTCCATATCATGCCAAAATCTTTTGGAGGTGTTTTCAATTAAAAAATGAAAAATTGTATACCAATCATTATTGTTTTTGCTAATTTAAAATATAAATTTATCTATTCAATCAGAAAATTAGAAAAATATCATTTTTAAGATTTTATTAAAAAAATAAGATAAGTAGAGACAATTTCTCAAATTTTGAACTGAAATTTCCTAAATGATTTAAGTTTCTATTGAAACATTTTTTCCCCATAAATATTCGTAATACGCATTTTGATTATAAGAATAATTTCATTTCAGATTTTTATTGAAATGTCTTAATTAATAACTAAATAACTTTTTTCTAGGAAATAACAATAATTAAGTTTTAATCTCAAATTAACTGGATTCAATTATATAAATCTTTTGTTTCTATTTCACTCTATTTATAATAAAATTGGTATTAATTATTGAGAAGTAATTAATAAAGATAACTTCTTATAGTTTTAGGTCTACTTTTTATTATTACCGTGTTCCATAATACTTGTTACATTTAAAATTTCACATTTCTTAAAAAAACCATTAAATTTGTCTAAGTTATAATAAATTATCGAATAAATTCACCATATTACTCTTAATTTAATAATAATTTTCTAAGAAAAATCATTAAATTGAAGTAATAACTATTGGTCATATACAAATGGCAAACATGAAAAAAACATTTATTATATCTTGAAACTACAAACGTGACAAGTATTTTGAAATAAGCTATTTTTTCAAACGTGAACAGTATTTTGAAATAGATATTATATTTAACATCCTCATTCGTCAATGCATCACACTTAAAAACCAAACTACATTAGACATTTGAAATGTCTTTTTCTACCATCAATTTGCAATTTCATATTCTATCTAAATTTAAGATTCTCAAAACTTTTGCTAAGCTCATAAATGAAATTATTTTTTCCTAAGTTAATTGTATAAAATTAGTAAATAACCAATTTATGTATTTTATATGAAATTAACTAATTAGCAGTGAATTGAAATCTACATTAATTTATCACTGAATTGTATTTCCATCCTTCCAAATTTCAAATAGACTCATATTAGTAAAAATAACACATTTTTCAAAAATTACATCATTTTTCTACAATAACACATAATTTATACTTACTTACCCTACATCTCCATTGTTGAATCTGCAAGCATTGTAACCCTCACACCACCCAATTTCATCAATCAAATGCTGAAAACCACCATAGATGGTTCCTTCATACCTTCCTAAGGGCCCGACAATTTATTGGATAAACACAAAATCATCTCTTCTTAACGGTCTAATTCTAGTATAAATCTTTGATAGTTAGTGAGAAAATGACATTTCAGTAATTCTAGAACTTATTAATGGCAATTTAGGTATACCAATAAAAACTTACACGCAACGCGTCAACGTTTACACCGGCAACTCCCAGTCATTCCTTCCCACCGACAGCTTCTGCCGGTTACATCGACCGTACAGAGCACAGCAGAATTATGACAAAAGATTTAATTACCAAATAGTCCTAATTGTACTTTTATATACATTTTCGTCCTTCATATTTTAAAAACATCAACAAAAGGTTTAATATTCACACAACTGGAAAATACTCTCACCCCCGTTTTATTTATTTGTTATTTCGTTTTTGAAATGTCTTAAAATATTTACAAGATTTTTAAGTTTATACATTTAAATAATAACTTTTCTTATAATAACCTCTATAATTATTCATTAAATGAATAATTTTATTAATATTATAATAAGTTAAATGTAAAAATAGACAAAATAATTTTTGTCGATTAAATTTTTAATATGTGTCTTAATCATCTAGACAAAATAAGACGGAGAGAATATTAAATTTGAAGAGATAACCACAGTATTTAGTATAAATAAAATTTTTAAATTTATATTTTCATATTTCATATAAAAGAATTATTATTTTGCTAAAAATTAAATTTTATAAAAAACTTATTATAATTAAATTAAATTTTATCACGTATAAATTAAATTTTATGTAGACTTGTATATTATTTGGCCTTATATTTGAAACTTGCAATTTTTTTCAAAAGTTGGAGTCACTTAATTTACAATGTTGTTTACAAATTGACCAGCCAACTTATGTTGTGAGTTTATTTATACGAAATAAAGAGTTATGTACTTTACAATATGATAATAACTTATATGTTATTATATTAAGATCCAAAATAAATTTTAATTTAAAACATAAATTCATTGTTGTTTTAAGGATTAGATTATCAATTTATAAATTAAGAAGTACTAATATGTGTATGAAAAAACTTTGTGGGGTTTTTCAGTAATTAACCTTACAAGTTATAACAGCAACAACCAGCGCCTTTTAAATGCCATCGTTCCTGCACTCTCCACTCCACCCCACAGCACCGACCATTTTCACATGTCTTCTTAGGAAGAGAAAAGTCGCTCTCTAGAGAGAGAAAGGAAATAAATTTTAAAGAAGAAAGAGAAGTGATAATCCCGAAGATTAGATTGTCTTCTACTTAAGCATTTTCAGAAAGCTTCATTTCGGTGTTGGAAGCAGAGCTAAAAAATGCTGCAGTAAGTTCTACTTTTCTTTTACTGTCGTTAGTTTACTATTGTTTTGTCGTTTTGCTTCTGTTTGTAATTGTATCATGCCCTACGGCTAATAAACAGCTAGAGAATTGACGTGACGAAATGAGCTGCTTTGAGCTTTTAAGAGAATGGTGTGATCTGAGGAGCGCAATCTTGTTTGCTTGTTCTTTGTTTATAATATGATAGAAGATAGATTAGATCTTGTCCTTCTCTGTTTTGTGTTTTCGCTTTCCGTTTGGTTTCTTTAATCTTAATTTGTGTCTTGGGAGTTTATCGGTTGTTTATTTTAAGTTCTGCTTGAGCTTTCATTTCAGGTTTGTTTTTAAGCTTCAAATTCTGGTTTTTCTCTGAATTTGCGTTTCATTTTCAGGTTTCTTTACCTGGATGCTTGAATTTAGCTCACTGGCAGTACAATGTACATATATATATATATATAGAAAGAGAGAGAGAGACATATAATTCAATGATCGCCATAGTTTTAACAGATCTAATTTTTGAAGCTGTTTAAACCGGCAATTTCTATGCTAGATTGGAATCTGTGTTTGGTTCGCGAGATTATTTTTTGTAAAAGAAAAAAAAAAGTATACTCTTGTCACTGTTATCGTTTTGTAATGTCTGCTTCTGTTTCTTTCGTTT
The DNA here is from genome assembly GCF_014843425.1 of Jatropha curcas. The sequence goes on from NW_023590739.1 coordinate 1,834,588, forward strand.
TGGGCTTTTTCACTGTTGAACTTTTTCTCTGCACTTATGATTGCCACCTCACTGAGATACTCACACCGAGTTTATGCTATCTGTAGGGCCGGTGATCAGTGACCAATGTCACGTTTATTGCTCTGCTAGTAACTCTCTTTAGTGCACTTCCTCTTTTTAGTATAGTGTCACTTTTGCTTAATTGTCAACTGTAGTAAACAAGCAGATTTTCATAATTGCGGGCAGAGCTATTTTGCCTCTTTTGGAAAGTTGGTCTTTTCTTGCCCTGTTTCCATTGCTTCTGTAAAAGAATCCATAGCATAACTCGAGTGGTCCTTGTGCTTTATTTCTTCTTGTTTTGACTTCTATTTGTTGAATCTAACCCTTTTTAGATAGCTTTATTGATATTTCTCATTTTTCTTCTTTCCATGGTTGTGCCAAATAGCTTGTATGCCTCCTTTTCTTTCTCTTTTTTTTTTTAAGTTTAATTTTTGAATTTTTGTATAGTTTTTTTATAGTTGTTAATTATTGTTAAATACTGAACTTTCCTCCTACATTGCATAAACCAGATGCTGATTCATATTTGCTGCTGTGTTGTTGCAGACTCAATTGAATAGTTCAATAATTAACAGAGGAAAGGGGAAGAACAAGTCGGCTCTTTATAAGTAGGTCAAAATGAGATTACATGAATTAATGCATTTGGCTTGTTATTTTATCAGAGTTTTTGTACTGATATTGACTGCTTTTTTCTCCCCACTTTCACAACAGCTGGCTTGTTCTTTTCATTTTATTGTATTTGGAAAAGGCGAAGCAACTGAACTATGAAGGAGACTGACAAGAGGAGAACTCCAAATAATAGCCAATCAAAGCGCTCTGCTAAAACTGAAAGGAGAGACCGAAAACCAAACCAATCATTGAGTGGAAAGGAAACTGAACCTAGAAATTTGCCCGCTAAACCAGACACCGGTGTTTTAGTAAGTGATTCAAACACGGGCTCTGAGCCCACTGAAGTTTATGAAAACATGGTTATACATTATGTGGATGATGTCAACAGGTTTGAGGAGGCACCTCAGGATCCAAAAGCCAATGCCACAGTTGAAAAAATAAACAAGAATGGGATTTTAGATGATTGTGTAAGTGATTTAAATAAAGAGCCTAAGCAGGGAAAGGAAGAAGAATCGGATGCTGACACAATAAAAGATTCAGTATCATCACAGGGAGATTCATTGACAGCAGATGATGAGAAAGTAGAAAGTGTTCCAAGAGTACCTAGAAGTGTTAGCAATAAGGATTCCTCAGAAAGTTCTCGTGGATCAAGAGTGAGATTGGATACTGGAGCTAGTAGATCTACACCTAAAGCAGTGAATAACACTCCTAAGAAACCTGCAAAAGCAAAGAAGGAACCACCAAGAGTTACTAGCAAAAGTTCTTTGGATAAAAATAATAAAAATATGAAAGTTCCTGGTAAACCTTCATCAGTGTCGTCTGAGGGAGCTGATGATAAACCTGTTGAAGATGTAAAAGATATAGAAGCTTTGGATGAGGCCTCAAATGGTACTCAGAGTATTGCAAGTGACAATGAAACTGTTGATGCTGAAGAAAATGGCGGACATGGGAACGAGATAGCTTTAAATCAAAGAATTGAAGAAATGGAAATGAAAATTGGGAAACTTGAAGAGGAGCTCAGAGAAGTTGCGGCTCTTGAAATTTCACTGTATTCCGTGGTGCCAGAGCATGGGAGTTCAGCACACAAAGTGCATACACCTGCACGACGCCTTTCTAGACTCTATATTCATGCTTGTAAGTATTGGACCCAAGACAAGCGAGCTACAATTGCTAAAAACACAGTGTCAGGGCTTGTTTTGATTGCCAAGTCCTGTGGTAATGATGTTCCGAGGCAAGTAATTATATGTCTTTTTGTGAAAACTGTTTTAAAGTATTGCTTCCAGTTGCTGTAGACTAAAAAATGATCTCCTTCTGTATGTTAAGGTTAACCTTCTGGTTGTCCAACACCATCGTGCTGAGGGAGATCATTTCTCAGGCATTTGGCAGTTCACGCTACTCAAGTCCGCTTACAAGGTTCACCGGGTCCAATGGGGATAGCAAGAAAAGTGAAGGAAAGTCTATGCCACTGAAATGGAAGGGTAATTATGGTCATAAACAAGTTGGTGGTTTTATGGAGCTTGTGGATGATTGGCAGGAGACAGGAACCTACACAGCTGCATTAGAAAAAGTAGAATCATGGATATTTTCTCGAATAGTTGAGTCAGTATGGTGGCAGGTAAGAACTATAGACTGCTATCAAGCTTTATCATTTGTATTGATCCTTAATGACTCACGTAATAATCATCTAATAGAAGTAATCAGATAAACTCTCTCTCTCCCCAACTTTTTGTTTGATATAGACCTTAGGTACTGACTGAATTCAGTTGCAATTTGCCAACTGTTAAATAAGATACTTCTGTATCAGTCATATTTTCCCTCTAACAATACAGGTTTCATAGTTAAAATCATGAAACGGTCTTGCTAAGATTATTTCTTGTAAGTAATCCTTATGAAGGCCTTCTATGTGCTTTTCTCATGTTTTCAGGCTTTGACTCCACATATGCAATCTCCAAGTGGGAGTTTGTCCTCCAATAAATCCTTTGGAAGGTTGTTGGGACCAGCCCTGGGCGATCAGCAGCAAGGCAGCTTTTCTGTCAACCTTTGGAAGAATGCTTTTCGAGATGCCTCTCAACGACTTTGTCCTGTTAGAGCAGGAGGCCATGAGTGTGGTTGCTTGCCTATTATTGCAAGAATGGTACATACTTTTCGTAGTAGTTGCTCTTCATGTGTATCTTTGACTTGTATGTTGTCTTACAGACATGGAATTTATGAGTATGAATCCTGAGAAACTTCACAGTCCATGAACATTTCAGGAGATTTTGATCTGGATAACATTCTTATCGGCTCTTTGTTTGTGTCAGGTTATGGAACAGTGTGTTGCCAGATTAGATGTGGCAATGTTCAATGCTATTCTGCGTGAGTCAGCCCATGAGGTTCCTACAGACCCTGTATCAGATCCTATTGTTGATTCAAAGGTTCTACCTATACCAGCTGGAGATTTGAGCTTTGGTTCTGGTGCACAACTGAAAAATTCTGTATGTAACTTTGCTTTAAAAATTTTACTGCCTCATCCATCTTTACCAGCTTGGAAAAGCGTGTTAACATTTTGATATATTTCCTTAGTGTAAAAACTAGTAATATTTGCTAAAGAGATCATTTATCTTCAAGCAAATTCTTCTGAGGATTCACTAATTTACCGAGTTTTATTTATCCACCAAATATTTTTCTGTGGTAAATGAGTTTTCAAATGATATGGTTACATAATTGTGGTACTAAATATGAGAACGTATGTCTCAATGTAGGTTGGTACTTGGTCCAGATGGCTTAGTGATATGTTTGGCATGGATGTTGATGATTCCCTTAAAGACGATCAGCACAGCAGCGACAATGATGAAATGCGAGATGGTGAACCCAAAGTCTTCCATCTTTTGAATGACTTAAGTGATCTTCTCATGCTTCCAAAAGACATGCTCATTGACAGATCAATAAGAAAGGAGGTTGGTTTTATAATTATAGCAAATGTACTATGCACATGAAGATCTCTCATTTTTATGCCTTTTTAAATTGATGAATTTCCAACTCTGTTTGCTTGACGCCATTACACATTTCACAGGTATGCCCTTCAATCAGTCTCCCTTTAGTTAAGCGGATCCTCTGCAACTTTACTCCAGATGAGTTCTGTCCAGATGCTGTCCCTGGAGATGTATTAGAGGCATTGAATGCTGAGGTAGGATTTTACTTTTCTTCCAATTTGTTTTTCCTTTATTTCTGCACAACCTTTAATACATTGCTGCCAGAGAAGTGTTATCCTACAATATAATTGTTGTTGAAACGAAAACTGTTGCTGGTGAAAATGCTATGCTAACCCTACCACATCATCCATGTCTAAACATATATATAGTCTTAAACATACTTTTTGCTAGTTAAAGAAAAATAGAATCAACACAAAAAGTTATTTTTAAATCTTCATTTCTTTTTCTAGACTATTGTGGAGCGGAGATTGTCAGGAGAGACTGCGAGAAACTTCCCTTATACAGCTGCCCCAGTTATGTACACAGCAGCTTCCTCTACTGATGTTGCAGAAAAAGTAGCAGAGATAGGAGCAAAATCTCATCTGTCAAGGAATGTATCTGTTGTACAGAGGAAAGGATATACCAGTGATGAAGAATTGGAAGAACTGGATTCTCATCTTACGTCTATAATCGAAAAGTTGCCTCCATCGCCAAGTATCATGGCTAATGGCAACAGAAATGGAAAGCACACGGAACATACCGGTCATGTTGTCAAAAATGTAAGGTATGAACTCCTTCGGGAGGTGTGGTCTGCAGGAATGTGAAGAGCGATTGTGTTGTATATAAAAGTTTGTTTTACATTATTAAGTATATATGAAAAAAAAAGAGAATCATAGGAAAATAAGCAGAGTGATAAATGTTGAATCAAGTGCAGGAATTTTCACGAGCTGCTGAAAAGCCATTAGCCTTTTTTTTTTTTTTTTTTAATCTTTTTGGGTATACTAAAAACAGCTTGTCATCATCCAGTAGCATTTATGTAAGGAAAAGAAAAAAATCGTTGTTTTTCATTAAATAAAGGATTTATTCCGTTTTAAAACGCCTACAGCACAAAGGTATCGTAGAATTTAATGATCAAAAGTTCACATTTGCCTTTTCTTTTACTTTGACAGTCATTTTCGCAAGGCTTGAAACGACTTGATTGCATGTTTGAACTTATCAAAAACCATAAACTAGGGATGCTAATGGGTTGAGTACGGGGCGGTTTTCTATTATCCGTACCTCACTTAAACCAGCCTGTCCGGAGCAGTACGGGTCGCAGGTCAGACCAGAATGGATTGGATTAATATATAAAAAATAACTAAAAAAAAAGGCCCAAATTGGGTTGGTCCATACCCACTCCATTAGAATCAAGTTTGAACAGGTACCCAACGGGACAAATAAAATGAGCATCCTTACCATAAACCATTAGAAAACAATTGAAGTGCCAGGGATGAAAGGAAGCTTTGTCGGAGTCGAAGATTTTTAGATGATCAACCTATGGGCTGGCCAAGGTTTTGGCAGAGTTGAAATTTGTCTTAGTTTTGAAATTTTAGCGTACTTGACCCGTTGACCGATCAAAAGGATAATTGATTAATGAGCTAGAATATGTGTTTAGCATCCAAAGTCAGTGAATGCTTTTCTTCTATGGTGTGGTAAAAAAAAAAAAAATTTAAGCAATTACAGTGACATGAAACCGAGTGCAAAAGCTTAATTTACATATAATTTACCAATGCGACTCATTAAACGAAACTTCTGACCAAGAAAAGAACGTGAGATTTAATCAAATTGCATCGTGGAAAAAGGAAATACTCCCTACTACAAGAATCTTATAGTAAATTAAAAGCATTGCTCTAGGCTCTTTGAGCCACCAACCATTGCTAGGCTTTCTATCGTCTTGCAATAAGGTATAACCAAAACAGTCCCAAATTATATCAATGGCATTTTTATCCTGCCTACAGTATATCAATCAATCTCTCAATTCCTACAAATTTGGAAGAATATATTCCTATCTATTGCCCTCCAAACATCACCACAAGGATAAACCTTTACTTAAAAAGACCATGCAACAAGGCAAACATTAGCTACCATTTAAACTATCACAAAGAACTTGTAAAGATTCATCATGCCATAAAGCATAAGTGAAGTAATGTCATAATGCACTCTCATGGATCAAAAATTTTCAAGATAACATATATAATCCTTAATGTCTAACTTAAAAAGATTGAGACAGCAAATTTCATTCCTTAGAAAATTTAACGAGCAACTTCAAAACAAAACATAGAACAGAAAGAATTCGACACTTAGGTCCTAGCAGCAACACCGGCACCTGCAGGACGAGCTACTTGACCGGTCTGACCTGGCTGTCCAGGCTTTGGCAGGTCATCCTGAAACATAAACAACACAACCGATAAACCAAATTTGAAATAGAGCATGAAAAATGACATGTTCATAACACGCTCGAGAAATTAGGACACTGTCAACAGTTCATTAAAGACAGAAAACTACTGCTTTAGCATTCTAATAACACAATCACAAGTTTATTTCCGTGAATTACAGAATCAAGGAAAGAAACATTGAGATTAAACAAGATAATTAGATCACACCCTTATGTAATCAAAATCAAGCTAAAATATAAAGACAAAATCAAACTGCAACTACAATTGTACTTGAATTGGCACAAAGGACCCAACTAAAGAAGACCCCAACAAATGGCTCAAAAATATATGTTTCCATATCAAATATTACAAGAGAAAACTATTACATTCAGCAACATTAGAATGTGTAATTTTAAAAAACAGACAACAAATGAACCTTTCTGATTACATACAGGTTACTGCGAGTTTAAAGAGTAATTTTATTGCCCAATTTTTAAGAATCAACAGAAAAATAGCAACATAGTAAATAAATTATGAAGCAAGAAGAAGAATAAAAGATCTAAGAAAAGAAATATTACCCTGCGCCTGAGGAAGCGCTGTGGTGGTTCACGGTTCCTGCGCTCAGTGCGAGAGCGAACCCTGACAACTCTGGAGTGAATGGCACATGAAACACAGTATTGCATCTTCACATACAGCTTAGGAAGAACATATCCTGAATAATCATTCAAATCAATCCATAAACATTGATCTAAAACATAACCAAAAAAGCGATAGTAGAGAAATATACCATCATAAACACAAGAATCCTGAACGTCCCTAACTGCAGCTTGCTCAACAATGTTCCTCACAAGAAATCTCTTGATAGCTTTGTCCTTTAATCAATCAAAAACCAGGATTTTTAATAATAAAATCAACAAATATAGGAATAAGATAAGGATAGTAGTGGTAGAGGTTACCTTAGGGCAGCATTTGCCGCAGTTGGAACAGCGAATGAACTTAACGTGACCACGGCCGTGCTTGTTGCGGCCACCGTTTCTTCTCTTGAATGTCTGCCAAAAAAAAAAAAACCAAAGAGGGAAATTTTTAGAGTTTTTGAGAAAGATCTGAGAGCGAAGGAGGCAGTAATCTAACTTACCATGGTTGATTGTGGCGGTGCTGGTGGTTCTCCCTACAAAGAAGTGGCGGTGCTCGACGCTGCTTCTGTTTGCTGCTGCTAGGGTTTTGCACAGATAAGAAATGAGGTGCTTTTATAGTGGGATTGGGCCAAGCACCTACATAAAATAGACCCATTGATTGATGGGCTTTTTTCGCTTGCAGTTTCCGGGTCGGGTATTGGTAAAACTTTTTACACCATCGTAATGTTAGTATATGATTTTTACTTTATTAATGGCAAAAATTCCATATTTAAGTGCTTAAATTTATCAAGTTTTATCCACTAAAATCTAGTCCTTTTACCTTTTATTCAGATACAGAGTAAATGGTAAATTCTAGTTATTAATGGCATAAATAAAATAAAAACTTAATTTTAACAAAAAAAATAAAATTTTATCGACTTAATTTTAACGATAAAAATTAATGGCTTAATTTCAACAAAAATAAAAATTCGTTGACTTAATACTTTGATTCAAATCTCGCATCAATGACTTTTTAACATACATTATTATCATTCTTTAATCACTTAAATAAAAATTTAATTCTAACTAAAATAAAAGTTAAAAGGTTGAATCTCGATAAATAAAAAGTTCAATAAACTAACAAAATATGATCTATTTGGTCTTTTCACTAATATATAAAGGATGAGAGATTTCAAATTCAAGTTCTCTAGATATTTCTTTACTACGATGAAAAATAATTTCTCTCGTAGGTGTTAGAGAATTACGAGGAAATTTACCTCTTCACCCAAATGGAACCTAATCAAAAGCATTTACTATTAATATTACATTACAAATGAATTTAATTACATTATATAAGGCTTCATTACAGCTTAGCAAATGTTGACTGAGTTCATCTCCTTGTTCACTTCTTGAGATGAATTTTCTTCCTCCTAAAATTATCCTATGAAATTGCAGAGAGAAAGTTCGCTCTTCATTTGAACCATTTCTCATCCCAAATCAAAGTCATTCTCAACACAAATTACTCTACTTTAGTATGAGTTGAATTTCTGAGTCTCAAATTTTCTAATCCGATCCAATACTCTTGTATTACTTTTCCCAATTGGTTTGCCAATCCAAACCCAGAGCAGAGAATACCTTACAAACACTTTTTCATTCCTCAATCAGAGGAGATTTTAACTAAGATATGTGAAATCAACTTGCATTCTTTTTTTTTACTTTTTTACAGACAAAGACCTGAAACAAAAAGCTAAGAGAAACTATTCTTCTGCATTCAAACTGGACTTGAATTCTCCTCCAAGGTTGAAAATTCTGAACATGGAAGCTGTGGTTTTGAGCTTAGTGACACGAGTCCTCTTACAACTTCAACCATTGAAGGTCGTTTCTCAGGCATCACGGAAGTGCATCGAATGGCAATATCTAGAGCTCCTAGCATCTCTTGATGGAAAGAATTTGGTATTTTAGGATCTAGAACTGAGATTGCCCCATTGGTTATGTTGATTTTCCTTCTAACCCATTTCAGGATATCAAGAGACTCAGTTGGTTCTGCTTGTTCAGCTTGACGGCCAGTTATGAGCTCCAATAGCACAACACCAAAGCCGTAAACGTCCATTTGCTCTGTTGCTTTCTTGCTGTATCCAAGCTCTGCAATCAAGAAAATAACTCAATAAGCCATATGAGGTATTATAGAAAGAATTAGAGTAAGTAGCATATTTATGTTCTAAAACATGGTATTCATGCGCATCAAAAGCATACATTATGTAAATGCAACTATCCATATAAAATAAGTTCAATGAAATTCCTGGTTATGCCTAGTCGAAATAATTTTACAAATGATAAGGACTTAAAATTTCAGGAAAAAAAATGCGCATGCATACCATCTGATTCTGTTATGTAAATTGTAGGAAGGAAAGAACTATATATACCAGGAGAGTTGTAACAGGAATTTGCAGATTCTGAAGCAATGGTTGACCTGAAGGCAGCTTCTCCCACAAGTCTATCAAGGGCAAAATCTGTAAGCTTTGGTTCAAAATCCATATCCAGAAGAATATTCTTTGACTTGACATTTCTATGGAGTAAATGCGGAACATAGTCCTTGTGAAGGTATGCCAATCCTTGAGCAACCCCAGTGGCAATCCTTAATCTAACACTCCATTGCAACGGACAATCAGGCTTGCCAATCATATCCCCCAAGCTCCCCTTTTGCAAATATTCATAAATTAGAAAGATGCATTCATCTGAGTGGCAAAAGCCGAGAACTTTAACAATGTTCTTATGCCTAATCTTTGCTAATGTCTTGACCTCGGCCTTTAATGCTTTTGAAGTTTGGTTACCAATATTGACTATCCTCTTTACAGCAACTAGTTCTCCACTTGGTAAGCTTATAATGTATACTCTGCCAAAAGCTCCAACACTTCCTGCAGCACTTTTTTCGTCCATTGCCATGGCCAAATCATGCTCCGTTACTCTAAGAGGATAGAAAAACACTGATCGCCAACCACCCATTTGAGATTTCCAGTTAGAGGATCTACGGAACACAAAAAATGCAGCAGCAACAAGCAAAATTCCGATGCCAAAAGCAATAGAGATCAAAGCGCATGCCATTGCACTGAGACCAACAGAATTCTGGTGTCTTGGCATCTCATCAGAGCACGGGTTAGGCAATCCCGGGCCACATAGGCCAGGATTTCCTTCCAAGAAAGAAGCAGGGAGACCAGAGATGAGAGCAGAAGGGACCTTACCAGAAAGTTGGTTAAATGATACATTGAATAGAGCAAGCTTCAAATTTTGAAGCCCTTGTGGAATTGAACCAGTGAGATTGTTATTTGACAAATCAAGGTAAGTTAGCACGGGCAAATCAGCAAGAGATGGTGGGATTTCTCCAGTAAGACTATTATCTGCCAAAGATAATGAGACCAATTTCCTACATTTTTTGAGCTCAGGAATATGACCAGAAAGGGAATTATGCGACAGGTTTATAATACTCATAACTGGAGAATCACAGAAATTGGGAGGCAATTCACCAGAAAAACCATTGAGAGAAGCAGAGAATCTATATAAGCTCTTAACGGAACCAAGACCATTAGGAATTTTACCAGTAAAGCTGTTATTATCTATCTGCACTTGCTCCAATTGAGCTGCCATTGATATTGTATCTGGTATTTTTCCAGAAAATCTATTGTTTTCTGCTCTGATGAGCTTTATTTTGCTTAATGACCATAATCCATCTGGAAAATCACCAGAAAACTCATTATTTTGGACTTGAAACCTCTCAAGGTTCAAGCATTCGTTAATTGAACCGGATATTGCTCCTTTAAAGAAATTAGTATGCAGACCAAGATTTATGAGGCCTTGAGCACTGCATATACCATTAGGGAATGACCCAGAAAGCTTATTTTGTGAAACATCAAAAGAAACTAAGCTTTTAAGAGAAGGCCCTAACGTTGGAGGAATCGCACCACTTAGATTGTTCTGCGACAAGTCCAAAATGGCTAGGTTTTGCAAACCCACAAAAGAATTAGGAATTTCACCGTAAAAACCAGAACTTTGCAAGAAAAGCTGCTCCAGCTTCTTAAGATTCCCAATATCACTAGAAATCTCACTCACCAAATATGCATTTTGAGACAGATCAAGAACAGCAAGGTCACTAAAATTCCCAAAAACAGAAGGAACACTACCTGAAAGCAAATTGCTTCCCAAGTTGAGAACTTGCAGCTTCACCAAAGACCCAATGCTTTCTGGTATCTTTCCTTCAATATGATTTCTGCTAAAATCAAGAACCCTTAAAGACTGAAACTGAGAAATCTGATCTGGGATTGTACCCCAAATAAGATTATTACTAAGATTCAATGTTACCAAAGAACTACACTGAGATAGATGAAGAGGTATAGGCTGGTTAAAAAGATTATCAGCTAGACTGAGAAAGGTCAAATTGGTAAGTCCGCATATAGAAGCAGAGATTTCACCTGAAAGATTCAAACTTTGAAGATCAAGAGAAGTTACAGTTAAAGAAGAAGTGCCATTGGTGCAAGAAACTCCAGTCCATTTACAATAAGGGACAGTGGAGTTAATAGACCAGCTTGAAAGAGTGTTCTTCGGGTCTTCAATGGATGTCTTGAAGGAAAGAAGGATATCAGCTTCAGTTAAAGCTGAACTGATGAAGAAGAGGGTGAAGCAAAAGCTAAAAAGGAAAACAAGATAGTATCTGCAGGTTGCAGAAGCCATTGAAGGACCCAAGAGAAAGAGAGAGAGCTTTGTTTATGTTGTTTTCAATGTTTTCTATATATCAGTAGAAGCAAGACAGCGAAGAGAGAAAGCAAAACTGAGAAAAATGGACTCCTATAGCCTACAGACCTTGATGTGGTTGAGGGTATCACACATGTGTGAAGAAGTCAGTGTGACTTTTTGGAATTTTTTGACATTGTATATTATATAAGAAGATAGTCATAGCATGTCAAATTTTTAATTATAAAGAAGATTATAATAGTGGAATTTCTATTATTTAGTAATTGCATTATCAGGGTTCTGCTCATTTTCAGAGGAGAAGATAAAGGTAAGACAATAAATAATATATTAGACTTAACATTACAATAAAGAAAGTATTGAAGACTGTGCAATGAACATTAAAAGTTGTTATTTTATTTCAATAATCAACAGGATTAAAAAAGTAATATAGCAGTGATCAAGAAACAATATTTAAAAATGTATATATAGTACACTACTCTTGTAAATACCAAATAAAAACACAAAAATATTCTCAAATTTTATACATTAGTTAGGGTTTTATTTTAATTCAGAATTATTTTTTTCTCTAAATAACTTATGAATATTAATTTCTTTTTTATCATAAATGATAGTTTGATAATTTTATTTAACATTTTGAATTATTTGATAAAACTTATTTATACATCAATTCAAAATTTTAATTATATTAAAATTCATTTAAAATGATAAATCAAAAAACGAAAATGCATAAATGAATCTTATCTGAACTTTTAAATAATTTTTTATAAATTTAAGAATTTCAAGACTTATATTATTTAATTTTTAGTATTATTTAGCCTTTAATTTTATCAAATATTATCTCAACAAATAAAAGCGAGCAGATAATATCACTTAAAAGATAAGAGAAAAAATTGTTAGATTTTTGTTGATATGTTAATTTCATTTCATTCGATTATTTTGTATTATGCACAAATCTTAGAAATTAAACATAATAAAAAATTTATATTTCCATATATGTTCTTGCAAAATAAATAAGAACATAATTTACCTTCAAAAAAAAAAAAAAGATAAGGACATATATTTTGTCACATAGGTATGGACAGGGATGATCATAAGTTCACAGCAAGACCAGTGATTGATGTATAAACTACACTGTAGCTTTTACATGCACATGAGATCCAGCCTATTTGTCACTTACCAAAATCACATCAGTAGAATAAGGAAAAAAAATAATTACTAATTGCTTTTTTGGCATCCTCTCTTTTGCTCAAAAGTCAAAAACTATACAGTGAAATACACAAAAGACAGGATTTGACCTTCTAACTACTCATCAGAAAGAGTAAATACACTGCCTGCATTAATTTAAGTAAATGACTCCTTTTTTGCAAAAAAAATTCACATTCTCTAAACCAGGAATTCATCATTTGCTGTCTTTTTTAGAAAATATAGATAATTCATAATTCTACATGTCTTTTTCTTAATTAATTCATATTTAATGAGATGCACAAATATTCTAAATGATATTTTCTGCACATAAATGATATTCAATGAGAAGGGAAAAAGGAAAAAAATTCTTTTAGGTAAATATTGTATTTAGGCTTTTTACATGTATAAAATCTATCTTCAAAAGTTATCAGCAACCATCATTACACCATGATGAACAGTAATCACCAAAGATCCCTTTGTGAAATGGCTATCCTGGCTAAAATCTATGTGTGTGTAGATATATTACCATTTTGTTTTTGGGATGCGGTTGATGGGGCCATGTTTGTTTGGTTGGTGTAACTGTAACCCTGCCTCCCTTGACAATGCATTGGGTACCTACCTTTTCTCATATTATATTATTAAAAATAAGAATAATATTATGCATATGTCATTACATATGAATTTATCATATATTTTAATATTATTTACCAATAAACAAGTTAATTTTTTTAAGTTGGATTGAGGATGTATCGGAAAAATGGGATTATAACAATAGTTACAGGGTTTATTCATCAAAATTAGTTGTTTTAGTACTTATTAACTATTTTAATAGCGTTTAGATATTTGAATAATTAGTAATTGGTTGAGTAATTTTTCATAAAATATTAAAAAGTTAAATGTTACATTTATTAACTTTTTATAAAATGTTATCTTAATATTTAAAAATTAATTCAAACATTTAATGCGAAAAGTTATTTAAAAAATTATTGCCGAGTACAATCAGAGAGAGGAGAGATATTTGTAAGTACGCGCACACATCGGTTAAAATTGAAAAAACTAAATTAATTTAGATTGGTTGTTTATATTAATTAATGCAGTTTGATTTATAATTTTAGTTTTTTATTTTTGATTTAATTATAAAAAAGATAAATTAAAATTGCTGAAAAATCGTATGAACAAACCAAAGCAACTTGCATTATACATGGTTCAATTTTAATTTGACTTAAAAGATATAATATATTTCCATTTCAAAAAAAAAAAGTACAGTTTATTTAATTTTATTTTCTATCTAAAAATGGGAAAAACAGAACTACAAAGTCAGACCCAAAAATATAAATAAAAAAATAAATAAAGCTTTGGAATTTAAAAAGGACGAATCACAAAGCAACCAAAGGCTTCTCGTGAACGAAAAGAATGAGGACAAGAAAAGTCTGAAAGGTTAGGAAAGAGACAAAAGTCCACATCGCACGTGCCATGCGTGGGAACTCTTTTCAACCGCATACATATATTTTATTTTTAGTATTTGAAAATAATTAAGGGTGCACCGTAAAATTCCTATGTATCGTCACTTTCAGGTCACAGTGCAGTGGTTTTGGATATTTTGATCCCTACGATTATCCTGTAAAGATCACCCGCTTTTATCGCTGATGATGTAATATATTCCAACGGTGGAGATCTTATCTGGACCAATTTTGACTCACACTAGAATCCAACCAACCAAACCTAGCCAATTGGACAGTCAAACCGGGACCATCTTAAAAAATTCAGATTTGCCCTATTAATATTAATTTTGATGAAACCATGATCAAAACTAAACCCTAAATATCGGGGGCTCAAAGTATATAATATAAAATTTTTAGGAGACCAGTTTGTATATTTAAAAAAAGAAATACAAAATACTTCTTAAAGTTTCTCTTGGAAGAAAAGGGAAACCAAGCCACTGGTGACATAGGAAACAAACAATACGCTCTCTTTCAACATTATTGCATTAAGAAAACAAAATTTTAGGCAATAATGTAAAAATCTGTACCGCCCAGGCCAATGAAATTTTGATTTAGAATCCCATGCAGACTTTACTCACATGACACGACATGTCGTAGCAGCAGAAATTTTTTATTATGACCTTTCTTTTTCTTTTTCTTTTTCATTAACACTCCTCCAATGGTCCAATCTACTTAACCATGGATTACTAAAAACATGGTTTTCCCCTTACCATTAAACTATTGATGGGTCTACTTCATAAAACGACATTAATCTTATCTTTAAACAAATCAATATTCAACTTAAGTGCCAATAGATTAGGGAAAACAAGAAAGAAAACAAGGAGGAAAAATGATTTTATTATAAATTAAGGGTAGGAATACGAATTCTTAAATTGAAATGACTTGTTGGGTGAATGGCATTGGCAGGTCTTCTTCCCCCAAGCAATGTGAGAAGTCCATTTCTGCCAAAGGAACCAGTAGAAGGAGAGTACACTCCGTACATAGTAAATTAAAAACGAAGTGGTAAAAAAAAAAAAAGAAAGAAAAAAGAAAAAAGAAACAACTTCCCTCTAGTTGACTTTTGATATTGGATTTTGACTTGATAACAAAACTGGAAAGGGGGAGGACAACCATTATTGCATCCTCTGCCAAAAGATCTAATCAAAAAAATTTCACTGTCAGGTTCACTTTATTAAAGCATCCCAAGCAAAGCAAGAAACTTCTCTACCAATTAACATAAAATACTAAATTATTTTGAATTATTAATTTGATTGCACTTGCTAAAAGCAAAAAGGAGAGAAGAGAAGCCATGTTAGCTCATTATTTTTAATTACTGTGGATTAATCCGAAGAGAGAGCTAGAAAGCTTTCTTTCAATAAAATGTTAATGACAAATGCTATATTTTTCTTCTTTCATCTTCGAACCTCCTCAATCATTCCTTCCTTTGTTATTCCTAACAAGAATGATTAAGTTTTTTCTTTTTTTTTTTAATATATATTTATATTCTCAGCCTTTTGAACTACTACTACACTGTACCTTTAGTTAATTACTACACCGAGCTTTTTATTTTAATTTTAAAAATCTCATCTATTATTATAATAATATTTAACTGTTTGTAGTGTGACATATATATGTGCTTGTATAGGATATGGGCGTTTGTGCTACAATACATTATTGTAATTTTCCCTATATAGGAAGGCACCCTCAAGTCCCAAAAAAGTATTTGGAGGGATAGCCCTTTTTGTCTTTGATGAACAAACAAGAAATGATGCGTTGGGGGTGGTGGTGGTGGTGAGTAAAAGATTGACAATAGCATTATCAAATTTCACTTATTGCATTGAAGAAAGCTATAAGAACAATAATGTAATACTAGATCTTACTATGAATACCAACATTGCTTTCAGCAGAGAGTAGGGTCTCCTTTCTTTTATTTTGCTTCCCATGTTCCTCCTTATTTTCTTGCTCTTTGTTAATTAATAATCATTCTATGTATGCCCCTTTTCTTTTCTTTTACTATTTCTGGACCCAATCCTACATTTTTCAGACCTCTCATTATGTCATATACACAATTATACATGTAAAGTTTATATGCAATAGAGTAAGAGAGATCAAAATTTCTTTATCTAGAGAGAAAATCCAATTATAATGAAGATTATTCTGTTAATTTATTAATAATTTTTTTCTATTTAGTTCTTTTTTTTAATTGAATTAAGATAATTGTAATGTATTCCTAATTTAAGGTAGAAAAATAATTTCCTACATTAATTAAAATTTTAACATGAGAATTGGTGCTTTGAAATTTTGTCTTTTTCAAAAAAATGATTTTACATTTTATTTTTTACTGCAAAGAGTATTTCCCCACTCTCATTAATAGTTGGACAAGAGATTGTCCTTTTGAACAACTAAAATTTTGGTTAAAAAATCAATCAAATGAATTAATCAAATTAACTCACTGTCAAAATTATATTTTTTTGATTAAGCAGTGATTAGTACTTTTGGTTAATTTTTATTTCGATTAAAATCAATTAATAAAAGATTTCTATTAAATTCGATCGATTCATGGATCTTGTTTTCTTTAATTTTGGCGTTGGTAATAATTGAAATTAATTTGAAAAAAAATTATCTGGTTAAATTAATTAAAAAATTAATTGAGTTAAGTTAAAAAAAAAAAAAAAAAATTAAGTCTAAAAATTAATTGAGTTAATTTAAAAAAAAAAAAAAAAATCCAGCTATCGGTTGTTACTTGGACTCAAGATTTTCCGAATGTTCAACGCTAATTTTTCAGTCCCCGAGGAGGGAAATTAAAAAAAAAAAAAAAAAATCAGCTATCGGTTGTTACTCAAATTTTCCGAATGTTCACGCTAATTTTCAGTCCCTCGAGGAGGGAAAAAGACGATGGCGAGACGGCCCAATGTCTTTTACGAGAGGAAAAGGCCTCCGGAAATGGGCCGGGCTAATTTTAAGAAATGGGAGGGCTGGCTTTACTTTGAAACATGGAAAAGGATAATACCTCATTATTTGCAATTATTTTTACCCCATTTTTCTAGACCCCACAGGAAATAAACGGTTGAGATCCAGCTTGCATGAACTCAGCCTAGACGATCCCACGGCATATAAAAACGGCGGGAAGAATTGGCAATAACGCGGGAACAAAATCGGATTGACACGCCAAAGCTCTGGCATATAAGGGATCTGCCCAAAATACGATACTCCAAAGGCTTCCCGCTCGCTCTCACCTGGTTTGTTTCGCACAGACACGCTATTTCTCTCTTCTTCGCTTTGTTCACTCTACACGCTAATCTTCTATTGCTAGACCAAAATGGGGAAGAGAAAGAAAGATAAATCGAAATCTAGGGTTTCTCGTGAAGAAGAAGTTGAAGTTGAAGAACAAGAAGAGGAACAAAGTGAGAATGTGAATGGATCTTCTTCAAGGGCAAAAAGTCTCTATGAGGTAATGAAATGGTGTTTTGTCGTTAATTCGGTGTTAGGTTTTAACCATGGATTTGAGTTGCTTGTGGAAATGATTTTGTTTTGTCTCAATTTTGGGTAATTGTGTTCCTTTATTTGTTTGAATTAGTCTTAGGTCGAAGTCTATTCAGAGCTTTTGCTTAAATTGAGATTTAGGGTTTATGGATTTGATTTACTTGAGTTTTTCATCAGTCATCTATGGTTTTTGTAATTTGATGTTTAAATTGGTCTTGGGTAATGTTTTTAGTCTCGAAATGGAAGATGATGTTTTTTTATGGGAATTTATATCTGGGGCATGCGTTGTTTCATTGAGTGAGCAGCAACTGGGGATTAAACAGTTGTGTATTTGTATTTTGGTTAGGCATAAGCAGTGTTAACAGCTAATGTTGATTATAGGTGGTGGATTTATTAGCGCTTAGTCTTGACTTGTTATGAAGTGCTGATAAATGTAGCCACACTGGAAACCTGCAACAATTGTTTTCTAATCATAGGTGTATTCTTGGGATTAAAAACTATTAGAAGCATGGATGGCACTGTATGAAGATGGTGTTTCAGTTGTTGAGTTGTTTCTGTTTTATCCTTAGTTTTCTGGTTATGTTGAGGGTGTGAAGTGGGTTGACATTGTTTTGGGAATGTTCATTTTGTTTCGAAGTTCTATGGACCTTTAAGCTTCAATTTTATTTGAAGGCTTTCTGATTGTAGAGTAGAATCTATGAGTTGCAGTTAAATGTTTGGTTTTTCTAATGTCTTAGACAATTAAAAATCTTTAGCTCATTTGCTGTTAGGTTGAAGATGCATATGGAAGATGTCCTTCTTCCTCAATGAATCAATGAAATCGCAAGCTGTGAAGCTTGAGTGACCCTAGAAACTTCGACTTCACTTATTTGGGTTAATTTCTTGCGTCAAAAGTTGGATCTAGTTTCCAAGGAAATTAACTTAGGTTTCCTTTTAGCAATGAATTGCTTTTCTCTACTTTCTGCTTGCATAACACTACGAAATTTGGATGGCAATTTGAATTCTTGCATTTTTTAAGGATTTGTATGGAAATCAGGCGCTGAGGTGAAAAAAAAAAAAAAAAAAAAATGGTTAATGGGAAATCAGGCCGCCTGAGGTAAAAAAAAAAAAAAAAAAAAGTCTGAATATCAGAATCAGTGTGATGGAGAGTGTTTGGATTTTTGTCTGAATATTTAGTTCGTGCATGAATTATATTGATGTTATGAGAGAACTGCCAACACTTGTAATTTTAGCTGTTTTAAAAAAAAAAAAAAAAAAAAAGTCTTGAAATCAGATCAAGGTGATGGAGTGTTTGGATTTATTGTCTGAATATTTAGTCGTGCATGAATATATTGATGTATGGAGAGAACATGCAACACTTGTAATTTTAGCTGTTTTAAATTGATGGAATGACTAGTAGCATGCTGTTTTATTTATGTCAGTGTGGAATTTTTGAATCATTATTGGACTTTGTTGTTCTCCTGAATCCAAAGTTCACAATAACAGGCACATTAAACGAGGTTTCATTGCCACTTGCTTTCCTGATTTTTGATATGTACAGAATCCCAATGTGGTCATTTATTTGTATATAATCTCTGCTAACGGTCTCCTATCTCATCATCTGTATAAAATCTGAGTTTAGTTCACTTGAAATTTGTGGTCATTCTAATAGTTGCATTCCATACTGCTGTGCAATGCAATTGAAATGAAGGAAGAATTAATTGCTTGGGGAAGGACATCCGAAATATTGATGGTGTGCTATGGCCTCTTATGTGGAAGTCTGGGGTGACTTTATCATTTTACTTCCTCTTCTGTTCATGACATCTGAAATTTGTCGTGCAATGATAAGTGCTTTTTTTATTTTAATCGTCAGGTTATAGACTTCTATAAGAAACTATTTCATTCTAAAGGCTAAGACCATGTTTAGAATTCTCTTAGAATTTTATCTTGTTTGGATAATGCTAGGTAATAGTGTAAAATCAAATTGAACAAATTATATAAATGGAAATGAAGATGTGCGAATTTAAGGATTGCTGAGAAAATCCTATTGAAATATCAATGATTAGGAGATGAAGTATCAGATCTTTTGACTAAAGACTAGGAGAGTTTTATTCTTTAACTTTATTGACTTGGTTTAATTAATTCATTGCCAAGGTTTTTAATATTTTGAGTAGGATAATGAATTGTTTGGGAATAATGATATATCATTAGTGACAGCCTTCATTCTCCATACTTTTCTTCGTTTTCTTTTGCTGGTCAATAACTCACTTCTTTTGTCTTGGTTTACATATGATAAATGTACTTGGATTATATTGTAATTGTGCTGGAATAAGATTTGCAACAACAACTGGGCTGCAGGTTCTTGGTGTCGAGCAAACAGCATCGCAGCAGGAAATAAAGAAAGCATACTACAAGTTGGCCTTGCGGCTGCATCCTGATAAAAATCCTGGTGATGAGGTGAATGATTGATAACAGATTGTCACTCATATGTTTATTAATTATGTGTTGTTTTTTAACTTTTTGTTTGATCTTCTAACAGGAAGCTAAAGAGAAATTTCAGCAACTGCAAAAGGTGATTTCAATCCTTGGTGACGAGGAGAAACGGGCTGTCTATGATCAAACTGGTTGTGTTGATGATGCTGTAAGTGCTATTACCTTTTTCCCCCTCACTTGGATTGATAGATCTAGGATCACAAGAGCTGAAACAAAATTTTGTTCCGCGCTTTCAAGCTTTTGTAGGCAAAGACAGTATGCAATATCTACATAAAGCGTGCATTCATAGCCAGCAATACTATGTCAATATTGCGTTTATTATTATCTTAGATGGCTAGGTTTTATCATTAACTTTAAGAAATTTGTTTCAAATTTATAATAAAGGAAATTAATCCATTTAACTGCTCTATGAAAGAAAGATAAATGCTTTTACCGTCTCGGGAAGTGGAAAACTTTTCTTTTACTTAGCATCATTCTATTCTTCTCTTGTTGACCAGGATCTTGCAGGTGATGTTGTTGAAAATTTGAGGGATTTTTTCCGTGCCATGTACAGAAAGGTTATATTATCTGCCAATGCATCTTTCCTAATTTCATTTATTACTACTACTTGAGCTCTCCACTCCCATAAGCTGACAAGCATACATCCAATTCAGGTCACTGAAGCTGATATCGAAGAGTTTGAAGCAAATTATAGGGGATCCGATTTAGAGAAAAAAGATTTAATTGACCTTTATATGAACTGCATGGGTAATATGAACAGGTATGCAATTAAGGTGCCTGCCTTCTTTTCTTTATGCTTTTGAGTTTGATTTAAAAAATTTCCCTTGTCAGGCTCTTTTGTTCAATGCTCTGTTCTGATCCTAAGCTTGATTCACATCGATATAAGGATATATTGGATGAAGCTATATCTGCAGGTGAGGTTTTATTCTAGCTCCTACAAATACATTTTTTCTAACGAATATTGATCTAGACATTTTGGAAATAGACAACTGAGACCAATAAGCATATTGGTAAGTAGTATTTATTGATGCTTAGTTCCTCTGTGCTCTCATATAGGGGAACTGAAGGCAACCAAAGCTTACCTGAAATGGGCGAAGAAAGTATCTGAAACAAAACCGCCCACCAGTCCATTAAAAAGGAAGGCAAAGTGAGTCTTCAACACAATTGTTTTTATATCCTTTAGATGCCCTTAACCATTTTATTCAACAAGTAAACATCATCTGTATCTTTCACAGATCAAATAAACAATCTGAAGCAGATCTACTTGCTATTATATCTCAGCGCCGAACTGAGAGGAAAGACCGGTTTGATTCCATGTTCTCATCTATGATCTCCAAATATGGCGGTGGTAATGCAGCTCCTGAACTCACAGAAGAAGAATTTGAAGCTGCACAGAAGAAAATTGACCGTCGTAAGGCCTCTAAAAAATTAAAGCAAAAGTAGCTCTACACTACGATAGACTTTGGCCACAAGACCTAATTTTTTGTATAAACTTTTCTTTGGCATATCAGTAGGTGAAAATATCTTTATTCTAGCTATTTTAAATGTGACTTCTAATAGTGTGCATTTGAGGTACTTTGTTTACAGTAAATAATTTGGATCCATGTTATCTATTTTTCAGGGCAAAAAAGAAGTGGGTAATATCTGGTAGCTGTTTTCCAGCTGTGTGTGTTATTATGTCAACTGTATATGCATAAAGAGACAGCTTTAACCATGGCATGCGTATATATGCTGGGAAAGTTGTTAGCTAATATAAGTAAGCTTGGATGGACCAAGCAGTGTTGTGAAATTGGACATGATATGGTTTTGGATTGTGGGGTTGAGCTAAAAGATTTGTTGCTCGAGTTGTAGGGTCCAAATCCAACCCTCAAATATGTATTTGTGCTTTGTTCAGATCTTGTTTGATTTAGTGGGGTGGGAGTCTTTTCCTCTGATTCTTTGCACGAGGAGAAATTGACACTTTTCACACTCGCTACAATATCACCATACACAATATAATGACATTGTACCTCTTTGTTTAAAACGAAAGCAAAGATGTATACATCTTTTAATTAACTTAAATCCAATAATATAAATAATAATTCATTTTCCTTTTTTAAGTTGAAAAAAGTTTGTAGAAAAAGTGAAAAAAGAAGTCATTAGCATTTTGTTAAAAAGAGCCAGTACCATGATGTTTCTTTTATTATTATCATATAGATATACTACCAATTGCAGATGTAATTAAGGCATCATTAACAAATGATCTCCTAGCCTAGCGTCAAGGGGTGACTCCCTGGAACCTTAAGATACCAAATTTAATTCCTACGCATGTAAACATTTAATTGCAATTTGTATTTCTGTACTGCATTGTTTGCTGATAGTGGAGAGCGTATAATATTCACTGCATATAGTAATCAATGGCAAAAAAGAAAAGTAACTAAGGCATCATTAAGCAAAATTTTTCTTTTTGAGTACTTCAACACTCAACGTCTCAGTTGTTTAAAGAAGAAAAGGACCCATCATTTATTAAATTAAGCAAGAGATAACTATTGTATTGTACAAGCTACTACTAAGCATGTTTCTTGTCTTGGTCCACCAGCTCATCAAAGCATCAAAGAGGATCTGGAAACAGACCAAGCTTTGATTAAATAAATTTGATATCTAGCATTAAAAGAGTACAATTACTAATTCATTTTTCATATGGCCCCAATTAAAGAATTTCAGTACCCATTTATATCCCCAAAGATGCAAATTTATGAGATGATGAAGTACTTTTTGGTCTTAAACAAAGTTTCAAGACATTCATTATGTCCTTAAAGCCAAAACCCAACTTGTCAACAGCACAAATATTTGCAAAAGTTTCTTAGCTACTACAACTACTATTAATTTTTCTTTTGCCACATCAAAACTTTAAATATTAAAACTTAATACTTTCCATATTACAATATAATATTCTATCATTAGACTATTAATCCAATCATAATTAAGATAAACAATAACAAAAATTGAGTTTTGGTTAAGTGATACAAGAATTATTTTCTGTCTCATATTTTGAATTTAAAACTCCAGTGAAAGACAAATTGACTTAAATATAAATATTCAATTAGTAAATTATAATTCAATTATATTATAGTAGTTGTTTACTACTTCTGATAATGGTAATATTTTTATTTTTTTTAATATATCAAAGATATTTAAAATGAAGATTCGCTTGATTCGTGACAGTTTATTAGACTTTCTATTTATTCATTTAGACAATAATAAAATAAACTTATTTGTTTGTATTGAAGTGATACACTATTTGTTTGTATTGAAGTGATACACTATTTATTTGTATTTGCAAGCTAAAATTTGTTAGAGCTGATTCAGTAAATTATATAATTTTTTTAGATGTAAAGACAAAATTTGCCTCCTAGAATTATAAAATAACAATGTGTCTGGCTTCTTAATCATCCAACAATTAGCTCTTAATATGAATTTTGATCGTCGAATCTATAAATTATTATTAATTTAATTTCAGTCCAAAAAAAAAAAAAAAAACCTGAGATCTCTAATCTTTTGTAAACCAACCACTGGCTTGTGGCAATTATAATGATAACATAAAATGAAAATTATAATAGGATAATTTAATTAATTAATCAAGTTGGAAGGATGGTGACATCACAACTGCATGCAAAAGAAACATTCTCCTGGAGAATGAGTGATCTCCCCTCCCCTTTGTGAATCTGTAAATGCAAGCAAAGCCTTTGCCTTTTCCTTTAGTCTTCCATATCTGTCACTTGTGACCTCCCTCATTTTCTATTTTTATATTTGGTGAATTTTCAACAACCAACAATTAGTAACTATATATATATTTAATATTTACATATATATATGTGCTTCACATTACATATTAAGTCTGCCCATCTCCATTCTCTCCCTCTCTGCTCTTTTGGTAAGTCATCAAGTCTTTAATGACTTGCTTAATCATCATCTATTAGTGGTGCAGTGTCAATTTAATTGACTTTGTCCTTTCACCTCTCTCTCTTTCTCTCTCTCTCTCTCAAGTTGCAAAGCTCATAATTATGGAATGTAGCTTTACTCAACTTTCTGTCTCTCACCTTATAAGCAACCTTCTCATACTTTTATTTCTATAGTTCTTCTCATCAATTTCCATTTCAGTCACTTACCCACTAGTTAATTATTGCTCTACTGCCTGTTAATATTTTCCTTTTCTTTACTTCTGTTTAGGTAAAAAGCCTTGTACACAACTTATCCACAAAACCCAAAACCCAAAATTTTTTTTTTCTGTTAGTTGAGATTTGTCAATTTTATTCTTGTTCAGTTTGATTTGAAGCTGTGGCTTCTTGGTTTTTTAATATTTCTTGGATTCTGGTTGTTTTGAAGGTTTCAAATGGAGGCAGATAATGGTGAAGTGAAGTCTAAGATGGAAGATTATGAAATTATAGAACAGATTGGGAGAGGAGCTTTTGGTTCTGCCTTTCTTGTTCTTCATAAAGCTGAGAATAAGAAGTAAGAAGCTAAATTTCTGTAAAATTCCTTTTCTTTTCTTTATTTTGGTAGATCTTCTTTTATATTTTCATTGAATTGTCATTGTTTGTTTACATAACATATAACCATATATAAAATGTTTCAGCTTCTGGGTATTGCAGATTGAAGGAGATGAATTAATTTTTGCTCTCTATTATTATTGGAGTGAAGTAGAATTTCTTTAGGAAGAAGGGAATTGCAAACATTTCTTGTGGTTGATTATATAAATTGATTTCAACTCAAAAAACATATAAACAGCATTTGAATCAAAATAGTGATTTTGGGTATTTCACCATGTTGGTTGGTGGCTGTGTCGGCACGATTCTTTGTCTGTTAGCTGATTGATTTTTGGGGGTATTTTTTTCCCTTTTCTTTGTTAGGTATGTTCTGAAGAAGATTCGCCTGGCCAAGCAGACTGAGAAGTTCAAGCGTACAGCTCACCAGGAGGTCACCTTCACTGGCCATTTTATTTAGAGCTTATTTATTTATTAATTTTTTTCAATTATTTCTTTGATTGAGGAATTAGTTGCTCATTTATTTATTTGCGTAATAAAAGAAGGAAATCAGAAACTTCCATGAGATTGCTCATAGGACTTCTGATGATTTAGTTCATTTTTTATTTTTCTTTTACCGGCATTCTGCTGGCAAATCATCTGAAAATTTATTATAAATCCTTTTCTTGTAACCTTATCTGCCTTAATATTTTAATATAAACTTCTGATTGATAGTTCATGCTTAATTATGTCGAATACAAAAAGTAATTTCTATGCTATTTGCATGTGCGTGAAATTTATCCTGAAATTATTGGGAAGGTTTTAGGGCTATTTTCATGCTTGTTGGGTTCAAAGTGGAGCTTGTTAAAGAGAGTACCTCTCTCCATACTATTTTAGTCTAAACATCATCTTGATGTTGTCATGTAGGCAAATTTAATCCCTGCTTTTCCTTTAGTTAGTTACTGTTGTAGAACTATGCATATTGTTGAAACGTCTTCCTCTGAAAAAAGAAAAAAAAAAAAAAAAAAAAATGACCTATATTCCTCGCACTCGTGCCGTGAATTTATCCTGAAACAAAAACAAAAATTACTTCTCGATAGGTTTTAGGGTATTTTACATGCTTGTTTGGGTTCCAATAGTGGACAGATGTTAAAAGAGAGTATTCTCATGATCTATTTTTAGTTAAACAAATCATCTTGATGTTGTCATGTAGGCAAATTTATCCTGTTTTGTCTTTTCCGCTTTAGTATAGTTACTGTTGTAGAACTACTGCAAATATTGTTTGACACCGTCTTCCTCTAAAAAGAAAAAAAAAAAAAAAAAAAAAACTACCGAGTAGTTCAGTGTTCCAAGTTAATGCATTATCTACACACTTTTACTTTGCAGATTGAGTTCATAACTAGAATTTGAAAATCTCTTTTCTATGATTTCTAACCTTACCACACATAGGATATCTTATTAGACTAAAAAAAAAAAAAAAAAAAAAAAAAACCTACCGAGTAGTTCAGTTCAATGTTAATGATTATATACACACTTTTACTTTGCAGATTGAGTTCATAACTAGAATTTGAAAATCTTGTTTTGATTTCTAACCTTACCAACAAGGCAATTTATTAGACTTGAGGGAGAAAGAAATGAAGATGGTGTTCCTCTTGTATGCCAAGCCAGCATTACTCTTTATGTTTCTATTAAAGAGTGTGTTTGCCTTTTTGGCTCAAAATATGATCATAACTTGCTCTAAAGAAATCACGGTTGCTTTGTGATGCAGATGAACTTGATTGCAAAACTGAATAATCCATATATTGTGGAGTATAAAGATTCTTGGGTGGACAAGGTAAACAATCAATTTTGTGTTCAGATATTTAATAACTTAGGAATAGCTTATGACTTTGAGAAACTCATAACTCTAGACAAAGCATTTGCGGTGCCTATGAATTTAACTTCTATGCATCTTCCTTTTTCTTTCCTTTTTTTTTTTTTTATTTTTTATTTTATTTTTATGCAGGGAAGTAGTGTATGCATAGTGACTGCCTACTGTGAAGGTGGAGACATGTAAGTTGCTGTGAATCATATATTATAGCCTTAAATGTGTTTAGGTGGAGACAAATCTGGGACTGATGTCAAGGAGGGACCAACCATGTTAGAAGTAAATTCTTATTTATGGATGATGTAGCCCCTTCTGACCTGTTCCCTCCTCACCACGCCTGCTTTTCCCTCCCAATATGTTACATGCTCTAGAAGTGAACCAGATGCGCTATTTTCAACTGCTCGCTAACTCACAGAAGGCTATGTGCTTATAAATTGGCATAGGGTTACAAATTTTTTGTTTCTGAATGGAGAACCATCCTGATGGTCATTGCCTTAGTATGGTAGAAAATGATTGCAAACCTTTATATGTTTGTCTTATCTGACATTAGTGCAAATGAAATTTTGATCTAGAAAATGGACATTTATAAATACATTTTTCAAAAAAAAATATCATCAAATGTGAAGTAAAAAATTAAAAATTGCATCTTAGAACACTTCTCATGAAAGATTAAATGGATTATTTTTTTCCCTTTCTTTCTTCTGCTCCGATCAGGGCTGCGATAATAAAGAAGGCTAGAGGCATCTTTTTCCCAGAGGAGGTAACTTTTAAGATTTCATATAATTGAATTTCTTTTGTGATCCTTCATTTTATCAACACGGTTCTATTGTTTTGCATCTCAGAAGCTCTGCAAATGGTTGACCCAGTTATTGCTAGCTGTGGACTACCTACACTCTAACCGGCTTCTTCACAGAGATCTTAAGGTATATAATTAAACTTTGATTTGTTTAATGAAAGTAATGTTCTTTGAATAAATTTATTTCTTATTCATTATTGTTCAATTTCAGTGCTCCAACATATTCCTTACAAAGGACAATGATGTCCGCTTGGGTATGAAGGCAAAAGAACTGCTAACTAGAAGGATTTTCATCAGGTTTGGCTTCTTTGTCTTGATAGCTTCTAAGAAATGTATGTGTTGTATGAACTGAACAGGTGACTTTGGACTTGCAAAGCTGCTTAATACAGAAGAACTTGCTTCATCGGTATGTACTTGAAAGTATTATTATTTTTAATATGTTAATTAAGTTATATACTATACCTGTCTTTAGATTGCCTCAACAAATGCTCAACCGTTAAATATTTTCTATCCAAATTTCTAATATAGTTCATTCTGGCAATAAAATCTTCTTTTGTGACACTAGGTTTGATTCAAGGCTTTAAGAGCTGATATTCGAACTACTTATGACTTATCCCTGATAAACTATTTAGTTATTCATATCTTTCTGTTTTCTATGCCTCTCATGTCGTCTAGGTTGTTGGTACTCCTAATTACATGTGCCCTGAGCTCCTAGCAGATATACCTTATGGCTACAAATCTGACATATGGTCGCTTGGTATGAAATCTGAAAATCTGGTTGTGAACTTCTCAAATTTCCTTACTATGAAATAACCTCTTCTTGCTCTTTTAGGCTGCTGTATGTTTGAAATTGCTGCACATCAACCGGCATTTAGAGCTCCTGTAAGTATAAGCCTGACTCGAGTATAATGCGTGGTATCATTTTCCTTCTGTAAGGAGTTTGTAATTTACTCCCATAATTAAACAAAATAACCTGAACAGGATATGGCTGGTCTAATCAACAAAATAAACAGATCCTCCATTTCTCCTCTCCCAATTGTGTATTCCTCTTCACTGTGAGTGGTGTCTTTCCCGAACATGGAAACTTTGATTTCTTGGCACATTTCATTTGTATATTATTTTGATCCATAAAGGCTGTACAAATTTTTTCTTTTTCATGAATACTTGATGCCTGATTCGTTTTAATGGCCTAAATAAATGAGCAATAAGTTCTCTGTCACAGGAAACAAATTATTAAGAGCATGCTGAGGAAGAACCCTGAACATAGACCGACAGTGAGTTTGACTGGCCTACAGTTTATATATGTCAATTTCAACAGTCTATAATCTATTTTTAATACCTGTATCCTTCGATGTTTAGGCTGCAGAATTGTTGAGGCATCCTCATTTGCAACCATATCTACTTAAATGCCGTAATGCGTCTTCTGTGTTTCTTCCAGTATTTCCTATCAACAATTCAAAAGATAAAACAAAAAGAAAATCGTTGTCTGGCAAATCTAGTAGTAGCAAAGACAGCAGGGACATGGAAGTTGGACCATCAAACCAGCCAGAAAATGATTGTCCATTTGAGAGAAACGATGCTGCACAACCAAGCAATCAACCTCACATGGACATCCCTGCTTCAACATCTAGTGTGGAAGATAACCTTGAGACCAAGAGAGTTGATCCTACTAGTTATATTGTGGAAGTATCAGATTCTCTGACTGGTCCGAAAGACAGTTCCACTGATTCGGAAACTAGTGTTTGCAATGGAGACAAGCAAGCTGATTCTAGTAGTCTGCCTCAGAAGGATGGCATTGAAGTTGAGTTCACCTCGAAGAGTGCGTCAAATTCTCAGCATGAAGAACCAACATCTGAGCATTTGAATGTCATTACTGCCAAGGATCAACCAACTTTTTGCGACCAAAAAGTTATTGAAGAAGCTCAAATTGAGGGAGAGAATTTGATAGATGCGGTTAACAGGAAATCAGGAATGCTTAATCTAAGTAGTACTGACAAAGATGCTTCCTATGACGATAAAAGCTCACCACCATCTAACAATAAACCTTTTGTAGAGTCAGAATGCTGCTTACAGAAACCAGAAAGCCCCGATGTGTATACAGAGGGCACTCATATGGATTACTTATCATCTGAAAGCAATGATATACTTCCATGTAAAGATGAAATTGAAGCAAAACCCGATAAGAATAATTGCTCCATGCAAGCAGAGAAAGATGATGCTTACAGGATGAATCACGCACCAAAAGCAAGTGACATTTCATTGCTTAATACACTTGCTGCGTTGGCCGGTGACGAAAGCAAGAGTGAATGGGAGAATCCTGGTCAGCAAAGAGCTGATGCCTTAGAGTCTTTGCTCGAGTTATGTGCACGGCTACTTAAACAGGACAAAATCGATGAGCTTGCCGGTGTTTTGAAGCCATTTGGGGAAGAAATGGTGTCATCTAGAGAAACAGCAATATGGTTGACAAAAAGTCTCATGGCACAACATAAATTTAATGGAGGAACCTAAACTTGAGGTGATTTCCCACTAATTTATTATTACAGTGAGAATATGTATTTAGTAAATTGTGTTGACATGAAGTGTTTCTTTCAGAGTGTTGTTGGATTGGAGGGTATATAACTTATAAACATACTTTTACAGATTGTTTAACTCACTGAGAGCCCTTTGAGTTGAAATAAACTCCTACTTCATTTTTTTGTTCCTTTTGTTTTTCATCTCAGTTGGAGTATTTTTAATTCATTTATTTATTTTCAGAAAATGAGAATCTTTCATGTTATTGCTGCCAAGATGGAAAAAAGAAAGCAATAATAAGAATAATTTTTTTTTGTGTATATCTTTATTGCAAATGTATCGTCATTTAATCTATCAGAACATAATTCAATAAACAAATTAAGAGGAAAAACATAAAATAAAATCCAATAAATCAAACAGAATAATAATAATCATATTCTGTTTTTAAAGCAAAAAATTTTCTTTTCTTTTCTAATTTTATGTAATATATAAATATAAATCCTTCCCCTTCTCCTTCCATTTGAATAAGCTTACTGTAGATAGTAGGCAAAGAAGGAAACAAGGTAAGCCCCAATAACTGGAGAGATCATGGCAGCTCCGCTGGCGGCAGCGGCTCCGCCAGGTGATGGGCCAGCAGCGCCGGCAGGACCTTCTGCGCCAGCAGCGCCGACAGGACCTTCTGCGCCAGCAGCGGCAGGAGCTTCTGCATCGGCAGCAGCAGGACCTTCTGCGCCAGCAGCCATGACTGCGCTCATGTAGGCGGCAGCGAAGATGATGGCGAGGGAAATCTTCTTCATGTCCATGATTAAAAATACCTGCTAGACCTGCCTTGGAAATGAAGTTGTTTTTTTTATTATTATTATTTTTTTAATTTTTTTTGCAGGCCTGAAGGATAATATGGTGGCGAGAAGAATTTATAAGGAGAATTGATAGCTATTTTTAGATTCTATAAATAAAAAACGGTTAAGTTAGTTAGAAAAAATGATTGATGGAAAATTTGTTGCCGAGCTTAGCTAGTTATGAATCATTCAAAAATGCAATTATGTAATCCTTAATTTAAGCATTTGAAATTAGGGTTGGACAATCATCAAATGATGATCTTTTTTTCAAATTTGGCTAGCACTTTCATAAAATATAAATCCTCTTTAATTAAAATTATAAATTCTTGTACTAATAAAAAGTCTGCTTTTGCAGTTTTAAAATTTTTCGAATTAGAGTATAATAAAATTTTAAAATACGATTAAATGTTTATTTTCATTTTTTGGTTAATTTGATTTCACCCTATTAATATGGAAATAAATCCAATTGGTTTTAGACTTATTTTTTAAAATGTCAATTTGGATATTTTTAAAAATATATAAAATTAAAAAAAATTAAATTTTGAAAAATTTGAAAAGCCCTAAGCTATTGGGTAGATCCACCCCTGATTCAGGATATGCTTAGTATTGCATATGTTACCCAATTTAAATTTTAAAATTAAAAAAAAAAAAAGCAAGAAATTGACCCTCTTCTCCTTACTAATATAGGATCACAGCAGACCTGCCACCTCACCCATTGACATACCACCTTAAAATAATCATCACACATCAATCCAACCTTTCTCATAATTTGCTTTTTCACAACAAATTAAAGGTAAAACTTCAATTCTCACCACTCTCTATCTCTTAATTACTATAAATCATTTGTTTTTTAGTCCAAATTTATTGGTTGGTTGGTAGATTATTATTACTAAACTCATGGTTTAAGTTTTTAAATACTCATCTACAAAAAAGTTATAATAATTACTAATCATTTTATTTTTAATTTATAAAAATTTTAAATATTAATTATCATTTTATAGTTAATTAAATTTTAATGAATATTTATGATAAATAATATTTCTCGTTGTTACTTATATGAAATGATAATTAATTCACATGGTGCTAATATTTGATTTCTTTATTAATCTCAATTCATTATACATTACATACACACACCAACACACGAATAATTATTTGATCATCATTGTATTTTAAATGGCAAATATAAATGATGTAAATTAATATTATAAAATTAATTAGATATAATTTAATTGGTCTTTTTATTAATATCAAGAGTGAATGATCTCGAGTTCTTTCAGTAATTTAGTGAGTCAAATAAAGAGTGGGTTCTCTTTTATTGTCTAGTCGGCAATTCTATTCTAGTCGGTTGAGTAAAAAAATAATATTATAAAATTTAATCTTTGTTATATTAATTATAATTTACAGTTTTTTTTATTAGTATAGAAATATTTAAGTCATGAACATACGTAGATAGGAATATTGGTCTCCGATTTAGGTTTAATTGTGAAGGAATAAGCTGGCGAAAGCGAGTTCGCAACTGGTATGGGAAAATTGGAAATGCCGAAACAACGAAAATGAAAACAAAACACTGGAGAAAGGTGCTATATCCAATTGTCTATTGCCACGTTAAAATTAAAGTCAACAAATCCACGTGTCAGAATTATATTCATAGTAGTACCTGTACCATCATTTTCGTTGCCCTCTTATTAGTCAAGAAATAGTACGCATCTTCAATTTTTCCTTTTGTGGTTCCCACATGCCTTAAGGGAGAAGGCATAAATCGGATCACCATAAATCATTCTCATATATGAATTATAAAAGGTTTATTAAATCAAACCGAATCGAACTGAAACATTATTGAATTTTGAATAAATTGATAAATATAGATTCAATTAATTTAAAAAATTGGGAATTAATTCATTATCTAATTACATAATTTACAGTATAAAAAATTATATATGGACATGCTTATTCAGCAAAGCAAACCAATTACAAATAGTATTGTAATTTAAACGAAAGTATTTCTAATTATACATTAAAAAAAAGAAAAAATAATAACATTTTTTAAAAAAAATCATTTTTATTAGCTTGGTGTATAGGTCCGTGTGTAGACAAATATTATCCAAAAAATTATAAGTTCAAATTCTAGTCATCCAATTGTCTTTTTTTTTTTTTTTTTTTTTATAAAATTCGGATCACCATCACTAATACGAATTCTCATATGAAATACATTATACACAAAGTGATAAATACTAAACATCAACCGAAACGAGACTGAAAGACAATTATTTAGAATTTTGCAATCTGAAACTAGAAATTCATAATCTTATACGAAAAAAATAGGCAATAATTCATTATCTAATTTACTATCTAATTTATCAGTAAAATATTAAAATATTATAGATACAAGGAACTGCAATCTATACCAGCAAAAGCAACCAATTGTACAAATAGTATATGGTCAATTATAAAGAAACGAAAACTAAGTTTCCTAACTCTCACTACTCAATATAAAGAAAAAAGATAATAACAATTGTAAAAAAATCACAATTTTTTATTAGCAGCTTTGGTGATAATCGAGGTCCGTTGAAGTTGTAAGACAACAATATTAAGCAAGAGGAAATATTAATACCAAAGAGGTTCAACATTCCTAGTTACGCTTACTACTTAACAACAATTGTCCTTTTTTCTCCATTTTTGGAAAACACCTACTTAAATAACAACTTGATTTTTTAAGGTTATATCACACGAGTACAAACCAAATTGAATTTAGCATATATTCAAAATACCACTCGAGAGAGAGATCCAAATATCTAACCAAAAAAACAAAATAAAGCAATAATTGCAAATAAACCATAAATAAAGGCCTCAGTCCCTCATAAACAATCTACAAGTAAAGATTTTTTTTTTTTTTTTTTTTTGATATAAAAATGATTAAAACCTACTTAAATCAACCAATTGATTTTTAATTTAATCGGTCCGACCAATTGATTTGATATTCAAAACCACTGTCCAAATCTACCAAAAAAAACACAAATAACAATTTCAAATAACCATAATAAGGCCTCAGTCCCTATAAATTCACAGTAAGATACACAAACATATTGTTCAAAAGCCTCTCTCTCTCTCTCTCTCTCTCTCTTTCGCATAAAGCTAATTATGGCACAATTTGGAGCTTTACTTGCTCACATTGTGATGGTAATGGCAGTATTATTATATAATGCTTGTGGAGGAATAATGGCACAAGATGTTGCTCCGACGGCCTTGGAAACCGGAAATGGGTTCGCCTTGCCGATATCTATAGTTTTTATATGTTGTTCTATGATAATATCTCTTTTTGCCTTTAACAAATAATTAATTTCATGCATTAAATTTGTAGACTGATTTTCCCTTTCTTGTAAAGGGAGATGAATGGTGTTTTTGTGCTTGCTGAATGCTGAGTTTTCTATTAATAATTTCCTTTTTTCAAATTTTTACTTATAGATATTATGAAGAATTTTTTGTGCTATCATAATGTAATTTGTGTGATTTTCCATTATAAATAAAATGAGAGATTTTCTGTTCTATCTCAAAAATCAATTAGAAGCCCATTTTTAATTAGGCAAATTAATGTTAATTAGCTGATCAAGAATTTGGTGGAAAAGACCATGTTTCAATTTTCTTAGAATTAAAGAATTACTCATTTAAAAATCAAATGACATAATATCTATAAGATGAAATTTCATTGGTGATGAACAATACTTTTGAATACACTGGAAAGTTTCATCAGATGCAATTTTAAAATAATAATAGGGTTTTTTTTTTAATTTTTTATTTATTTATTTATTTTATAGCATTATCGTCAGAACATTAGAATTTGTTAAAATAATACAAATGAGACATAATAGTAAGCGTATTATTTTAAGACAATCTATTATTCTTGCATTAACAACTAATGCATGGTATTCATTTGTGGATTAAAGAAAAATGAAAGTTATATTTTTAATTATCATAATCCACTGTGTTTAAATAGAAATTTTGAAAAAAATGGAAAAACAAATGGAAATGGGATCTTAATAAAATCTAAATCTTCAAAAAATGGAATTTTGTTTTTATAAAATGGAGAAATTGAAAAATTATATATATTTTTTTGGAAAATTGTATTTTCTTAGAAAATAGTAGTAAACAACAAAATTTGATTTTTTTTGGGAATACTAATCACATACTATTAAACATGAAATTTGTATGTTAATTTCGAATTGGGCTTATGAAATTAGCCCATAAAGGTTCATAAGCCCATTAAGGATTATTATAGAAATCAAAATGGATATAAAATAGTAATAGTAAGGGGAAAAAAAAGGAAAGAGATGAAGTATAAAAAAGGTCCGCTAAGGGCATATGCGTCTAATGAGCTAAGCTGGCTCGTGAATTATTCGAGCTCGACTCTAAAAGAGTTTGAAAAAGTTAGTCGAATTCGAATTAAGCTCGAGCTAAATTCTATCGAGTCAAACTTCGAACCTGACAAATTAGAGATCGGCTCAACTCATTTACACTCCTATATGTCCCACTCGAAGGTGAGCCCAAAAGACAAATAATAGAGGAAAAATAAGAAAAAAGAAATTTTCTTATTTAGGAAGGAGAAGAAAACAAGGGAGGAAGGATATATATTATATTCTTCCCGTCCCTTAAAAATAAATTTACTTCCTTTTTTACTTTTATTTCAAATTATAATTTTATTTTTTTTTTAAAATAATATCACAGTTTTTTATTCTGTGACTATTTAATATATAATTTTTATTAACCAAATGTATTCTATTTTAATCAAATTTAAAATATGCAGTTAATTAAAATATCAACCTTTTAAAGTTTTAAGAATATATTAAAAAAATAAAGAAAATTATTGTTAATTATATTTTCCTAATTTATGTGAGCAATTAACATATTTCAGCTCACACTGTTTTATTTACCGACATAAATTTTGCTACACCAAACTCTCGTGACTCATTCAAAGAAAACAATTGCAAACGTGTTATGCAATTATACGGCGCCGTCCACCGACTGTATACCTCTTATGGACCACTCATCACAGCCACATGTCACAGCCTGTATACTCTAGCAAAAGCGCAGCTGTTACCGTTAGCCGAACGTTGGCCCGACGAAAATTTTAATTTCTCCAAAACCCCTATAAATATAGCCGTTGCTTCTCACAACAACAAAACACACAGCAAATTTGCTCTCTTTTGCTAAAGAAGCCATAGAAAACAAAAGAAGAGCAATTTGACTCTCTTTTTCTCTGTCAATTTCATTTTTATTCTTCTTCAAAATAGCAATGGCTCAAGTTAGCATCTCCAAGGCATTGGCAGTCATGATTGTTGTTTTCGCAGTTGTTTTCCCAGCAGTTTCAGCCCAGGTGGCAGCCCCTGCTCCATCTCCTGATGCCGGAGCTGGGTTCTCTTTGCCGGTTTCTGGTGCTGTTGTTGGATTGTCTCTTTTGGTTTCTTTTCTTGGTCTATTGAAGCATTAATTAGAGTTTTTGATCATCTTATTATTTATTGTTTGAGTGGAGTGAAAATTCTATGTATTGGATTTATTCT
The DNA here is from genome assembly GCF_014843425.1 of Jatropha curcas. The sequence continues at coordinate 1,870,646 of NW_023590739.1, forward strand.
TTGTTGTTTATTATAATTCTTATAATGGAATGACGAATTTATGGTTTACCTATTTGATTTTTGTCGTTTGTTTAAGATCTGGATTTGTTTGGGACTTCGAATCTTCACGGATTAGTGTTAATTTGAACTTTCAAAGTCAATCTTAGAGTCCTAATAGATATTCTCTCAGAAGGACTCAGCAATAGACTTAGAGCAGAAGAAAAAAAAATCAAAGTATCATTTAATTCACTGTGAATTGCAAGACAACAATTTCAGCTTGTTGTTCCAAAAATGGAATATAACATTTTAAAGGGGTTTTAGGTTAAGTTCAAATTTTGATTGCATTTCAAATATAGGTGAAATTTTGGTTTGAACTTGCAAGTTCAAATTTTATTGTATTTGAATCTTCGTCTTAAAATGTCAAGCCTGTGGACTAAAAAAAAAAATCTCAGGAGCCCACTTTTTTAAATCTTTGCAAATTGTCAAATTGAATATAATTTTTTTGTGTTTATTCAAAAAATTGTACAGCATATAGAATATATCCTTGAAATCTCACTGGAGAAAATTTTAATTTAAACTGATTTGAAAATGTTTCTAATCATTTAAATTAAAAGAAGAGTTAAATTAATTATCAAATTATCAATAATTCATCGTCGGAGTAATAAGCAATCTCAATATTTATAAAAGCAACAAAATTATTAGTATTATCAATATACAAAGTATAATATTAATAATTAAATTTCTGAAACAATCATATAAAAGCTTCCAAGAAAATAATCCATTTAATTTTTTTAAATTTATTCTCAGACTATTAATTCTCCTTAGTCCTTATAGAAATATCTGATGTTGCCTCTTGGATCTATAGGTAATGTACTTGCATTACCCAATAAAACAAAACAGAAACTTACAATCATGGCTCAAACAAGTCTTGTTTGTTTTCTTACACTTATTCATTATGATAACTACATATATAAGGCCCTCAAAAAAAAAAAAAAAGATGATGACGTTTTTTCATTAAAGATAATTAGCATTTAATCAACTCTAATTATTAATTAATTGATTTTTTTGGCTTTGAATTTATCATTGTTGAAAGGTTTTTATGGAAAAAAAATACCATTCGTCTCTTTTTTTTCTTTTCTTTGATATAATCAGAAAGTGTAATTCTACTCAGACTGTAGAGTCAGTAAAGTGCACTTCTTGAAAATCAAACTTGCACCCGCGTGTAGAAATTGATGTCTATTATACCTTTGTTGGTAAATAGCATTGGCATTTTACTAATTGTTAACATCATCACGTGTAGTTGGCCCCAGCCATATGTTTGGTAAGGTCTCCCATCTCCAAATAGAAACCGGCCAACCAACTCAAACAATGAAATGCCAACTGCAAATTTGCTGTTATACGGCGCCGTTCCGTCTGTAGACCAACCACCCAACCAACAGATACAAAAAAATATATGGAACTAGCTGTTCCAGCCAATACATTCTCATCACAGTATGTTATATTTCTCCTTTTTAACAGATAAATTCTCTTATAAAGTATTAACACATAGCATCAGTTATTACAATACTGAAAAAACCTTAAAACATCTTCTCTTGCCTAACTAATATTTTATTAATTATGGAGCAAATCACCATCTCTAAAGCTATTGCAATTTTTCTCATTGTTGCTGTCTCCATGGCTGCAACTGCCTCAGCTCAAATTGCACTGGCTCCGGGACCTTCCATGGATGCCGGAGCTGGAATTTTTGTGCCGGTATCTGGTGCTCTTATTGGATTTTCTCTTGTCATCTCTTGTATTGCACTCTTGAAACATTATTAGCTTTTTTTTTTTTTTTTTTTTTTTCTACCAAGAGTAAAAATAAACATCCTATCGTAACAATTAATATATTTAAATTATACAAGAAACATAATTATAATCTCCTTTAAGTCCTTATAAGAATTATCTGAAAAGTCGCACTTCAGATTCTGAGTCTGATTATAAAAGTTCACACGTACTTGCATTACCCAATCAAAGAAACCACAAACGAGAAACTTACAATCATGGCTCAACGAAGTCTTATGTTGTTTTCTTACGAAACTTAATTCCATAATAATGCACACAACTCACCACAATGATTATACATCAAAAAGAAAAGCCCCAAAAAAAAAAAAAAAAAGACTGAATCGAAACTCACTAATATCCACATAAGAATGAGCATCATAATACACTCTAATTTCACATGATTTTCTCGGCACTTATTGCGTAATTTACCTAATTAGTTAGAAAGGTTTTCTAATGAAAGAAAAAAATACCATTCGTCCTCCTTTTTTTCCTTTCCTTGACTATAAACAGAAGTGAATAAGACTTCATCTTAACTCAATACTGTAAAGAGAGAGTCAGTAAAGTGCACTATTCTTGACGCGAAAAATCCAAAACTTGCACCGCGTGTAATTCAAATTCGAACAATCATAATATAAATTTTAAGTACGGTATACAGATAGCAATGACAGTTGCGACATAGTACTACACTAACACATATTCTGTATTCAAAACCATAATCAACCAATCCATAGCTTAAACTATCCCCACTCAACAGCCATAAATTTGGATAAGGTTGATCTACCATTCCCCACAATAGGATAACCGGTTTCGAACACAAAGGCCAACCAGACTCAAAACATATTGAATATATGTTCAAACTGCAAAATCTTTGCTGTTATATTTTAGTAAATCCGTAAAGCGAACCGTTCACGTATCGTAAGACCAACCACACCATCCAACAGAATTACAAAAAAATATCATGGAACTAGCTTTCATACTCACCAATATACAATTCTCATCACAGAATAATGAATTACTCATATTGTCTAAACACTTCCTTTTTATAAATGATATAATCTCTTATAATAAGTATGAACACCAACACTAGCCATCAGTTAAACAACGAAGAGGACTGCGAGAAATAACCTAAAAACATCTTCTCATTGCCTAACGAATATTAATTTATAAATAGGAGCAATCACCACTCTAAAGCTAATTGCAAATTTTTCTCATAGTGCTTGCTCCATGCTGCATGCGAGCCCTCAAGCCAAATATGCACGGACCCCGAGAGACCTTCCATGACTGACACGGATCTGGAATGTTTGATATGCACCGGACTCGGGCTCTATTGATCCTACTCTTGTCTACATCACTTCTTGTATTGCATTCTCTTGAAACATTATTAGCTTTCCTTATTATACTTAATTTTTCTGTTTTCACAGAAGGAAATTGGAGGTTGTAGAGCTCTCTAGATTTTGTGATTTGAGTTAATGAGATAGAATATAAGTCATGGATCATAGCAATTTTTTTTTTTTTTTTTTTTTTTTGAAGAAGGAATTTTGGGTTGTTAGATTGGTTTTTATTTATTATTGTATGAGATATAATGGATCATGGCATTATTGTATTGATTATTTTTTATATGTATTTAATTATGTGCCCTTGATTAAATAAATGATTAAATAAAATTTTTGTTTTTTGAGAAAGACTTCTAATATACAATTTCTTTGGACGTTGAGGTATTCTTTTGATAATTTTTTTTTATAAGTAAAAGGTTTAATATTTCGAGCCGTAGAACATAAAGGTTTTTCACTTTTCTAATAAAGTTTATTTCTAGGGATTGAACTTGTATTTTCACACTTATGAATATTGAAGTCGCTAATCATCTACGACCCATTACAAAGCCAGCGGAGGAAAAGCAATACCTCTACAATTCGATGATAGCCAAGATAACAACCCTAATGAAAATCCAAAATATGTAAAAAATAAAGGCAATGAAGAAGTATAGGTAGCAAGCCAATTACGACTATGATTTGCTTCTCGAAAGATATGGAAATGTTATTTGGTACTCCTTTATTTAAAACAAAATAAAAGAGAAAACAGAACTCAATTTTATAATTTCATTTTCATTACTAAAGATTTCAATAGATTATTTTCTAAAAAATAACGAGTAAAAAATAGGATAGCACATGGAACCGGTGTGAATTGTGAATGTATGATGATTTCTTTCTTCATGTGCCAACTCAAAGCCTGTCTTCATTCATCCTCAATGATTAATCCAATTAGCATGTTTATTAAAAGACCAATAATTTAAATAATTATTAGATATTTTCTTATATTTTTATTTCATATTGTAATACATATATTATTAAAATTTTTAAAATCACAGAAGGAAGGAAAGAGCTATTCATTTTTGGAAATTTCCTATCTGGAAACGTCTCAACAGAGGACACAACATTGAAATACCAACAACCCAATATTGCAACGTGTCAAGATCCTATCAGTCACCGTCCACAAAGCTGGCCCACCTAGCCTACCCAGTCATCTATTCTTTTACGGTAAGTACGCGCAGTGGACCAGTCAGCTTACCTGTCACAGTCACACAGCTAAGTACGTGGGGTCCATACTCAACTCTTTATATACCTTGCCTTAGAGGCTTAGACTCACAATCCATTGTCTTGCACCAATTGTTCTTTGCTCAATTACATTTCTGTTCCTAAAAACACATTTAATATTCTTTTCAATCCTTTTGCTAACAATGGCTCAATTTAACAGCTGCAAAACTGTTATCATTGCTTGCATAGCCGCCATCTTCCTGGCGAACACTAATGTATCCGCGCAGTTGGCACCAGCGCCAAGTCCTGATACCGGAGCTGGTTTCTCTCTACCAATGTCTAGTGCCATTGTTGCATCCTCACTTGTTCTATCTTTTATTGCTCTTTTGAGGCACTAGACTCTTTCTATATCTATATCTGTATCTATCTATATATATATGCATACAGTGGTTTTATGGTTTTTCTATGTACAATTTGTTGGTTTTGAATCTGGTTTGATCATATTGTATTGTATTCATTCTTTGATGTTCTACTATTTACAGAGTTAAATGATATAATGGGTAATTAATTATTTGTCTTTTCCTTTTCTAATTAGAGTGTGGTTTTTTAATTCTACCATGTGTAATTTTCTATAACTTCTATGAAAATACAAGATTTTGCTGTATTAAAGTGTTTCATGGTATAATAATTTAAAAGGATCAAGATACATTGTTTTAAGATTTCAGGGATCAAAGTGTTATATAAGCAAAAACATGAAGGACTAAAGTACAAAGTGTTAGGTCATTAACAAGCTTCAAAGACTAAAATTGCTGATTCTGAAGACCAATTAGAGGTTTTATAGTAATTTTCTAACCTAACATAGATTATGCAGATGCAGTTGACCAATTCTTTTGTTATTTCTTCACATCTGTACATCCAATTTTCTGAAGACAATTTTTTTTTGTTCATTCTTCATAAATATAGATATATATATACATTCCATTTTTTTTTTTTTTTTCTCCTAAACATAGATTATTGAGACCAACATTTGAGTTCACACCTTTTTTTTTTTTTTTTGGGTAATGAAATTAACAATAGTAGAAGAATCCTACCTTCTAAGATGCAGTGCCTCTGGGTTCTTGAATGTCCAATTCATGTTCTGCAACCATGATACAGGAATCTGCTTCAAGAGATGATACTGAAGTCTTATTCTTCAATAATGATTCCATAGATGAATTAAGCATATCTGTTGTGCACTGCACATCAGGCATTATCCCAACTTGATCTATGTCATGAAGCGCAGGTGAAAGATACTTTGCAACTGTTACAAATAGAGCAGATCCATCATGCAACTCTGTTACACTCTGCACAAACAAAAAGAATAAAATAATAAGAAACCATAAGAAGTAATGCATAAATGTAGGCATCAATTTAAACTTGATAAAAGTGATGGGCAACGATTCAAAAAGAGTACATAAGAAGGTTATCACCAAGATGAAGTGGAAGCAGAATAATTAGAGTATTTTCAACCAAGAATAGATTCATACTAGCCATAAAAAATATTCCGCAACATTTATCTTCTTTTTTGCAAACATGTTGGTTATGGCATGCCCACAGATTAAGGATAATATTAATATATACTACAAAAACACACAATTCTAATCATTTTCTTTGGACGATAATGTTTTAGAATAGTATCATTTCTTATATGTCAAGTTGAATTGAACATGTTGGACTACTTGAGAATGCGATACATTGCAGAAATACATCTTCTATTGTTTATATTTGAGCCTTTTACTTTTTACCTTTAAAAAGGTTCCCTGGTAGAATAAAAGAAGATTCAAACCTATACTCTGTTACTGCCACATTGTACCTGAATTTTTCCTTTGCCAAAGGTTTTGTGCCCGACAAGGATAGCTCGACCATTGTCATGCAGGGCTCCAGCTAAAATCTCACTTGCACTAGCACTTCCCTCGTTGATCTATTTCGAGTAATAAAAGTTCAAAGTTATTACTCATTATCGTGGAAAGTATGGTTATAACATGGAAAATTATATTTAAAATGCAATTTGGAACTTCAGATACTTCCTGCAAAGGTTCTCAATGGTATTACTATTGCAGAAGTGAAACTAAGTAACTTAACAGCAATGACAGAAAATTTGTTCAAAACAAGAACAGTTACTAAATAGACCCTTTATGCCAAAATATCTTTGAAGTTTGAACTTCCATTTCTTTTGAAATTTGAAACAAGCTGTTTAGAAGATACTGATAATTGTTCTCATCATTTTTTATGGAAGAAAAATTATCAAAACTGAGTCTTACAAGAATAACTAGTGGATCATGTGTTATGGCATGCCCATTCACCATGCTGATAGGAAACATATTCCCATCTCTATCAATAGTGTTGACAAGAGTCTCATCCCCGTCCAGCCACATTTGGGCAACATCAAGTCCTGCTTTTACCAGACCACCCTGTAGGATGAATTGAAGGAAAATAAGAGCGTCTAAATAAATAATCTGAAAAAAAAACATTGAAATCTTTTCAGTTTGTTCTTCTATAAATATGAGGGCTAAAAACATACTGTGTTGTTCCGTAAATCCAGAATATATGAACGTACACCCTGAGTTTCCATTTCATTTATGGCATTTGCCAGATCAGCAGCAGCAGTCTGTCAGAAGAATAGAAAGGCCTTTCACATCGTATAGCAAGCAATTCAAATCCAGTGTACAAAAAGAAATAATTATGACGAAAACAAATGCCGAAATTAGGAAATTTTACTTGGTCTATGTTTTCTGTAATCAGTACCTGAGAGAAAGTTGACAGCTTCACATAACCAGTCTTTGTTTGACGGCCATCTGGTGTTCTATGCGGGATGATGGTGCTGGATATTGGGGATAGCTTAATGTACTCGCGAGGCAGATTTACCTTCAATAGCAACCAGATGTTTCAACATCAGTTCTCAGAAAGTTAAAAAAGGTATATCAAAAAACTGATCCTACTACACCATGTTTGAGAAGTATAAAGTTCATAGAAGATAGCCCAGAAAGACAAACAAATATATGAAATGATGAATGTCACTGCATTATCAATATTATGCAAAATCATGAAAGGTTTAATACCTCTCTGATATTAGAATTAGCTGTTGAATCCCCTGCCTGCAGAAAAGAATACCGAATATTAAGCAAATTGTAATTTATAAGAACCTCAATTATTAGTTCAAAATGCTACCAAAACGAGAAAAGAAAATTGATATCATCAATAAAAGTAAAAAGAAACCATGCATTGGGAAACTGTCAAATCAAACATTCATCTACAATTCACAGTAACTTGAATATTCTGTTGCAAGAAATTGCTAACTAGTAAAAATGCAAAAGTATTCTTTGCTTTGGATAAAACACTCTTGACTAAGAAAACCCTATGCAAAGTTAGCTGAGATGGGATCAGACTACTGTGATAAATTTTGTCAATACATTTCACAAAGCTATGTTGCTCACTCTTGCCAGCCATATCTGAGAATTATTCAAGAGTTCCATACCCTAGGATACTGTAAGACAAAACTATCTGGTCGGCGTTTAGGAATTCTAGTAGATTTTTTATTCCAAATTCAGATAAATTATCAACGTATGTGAACCATCTTCATCTTGTTAGAATAAGTGCACAAGGTCACTAACAATGCAAAGATGGGAGCCTAACAAGGAATCGCCACTAAGAAATGTCAGAACATATTCAATAATCAGTCAACAGAATATAATTCTTCATATATGTTGCTGAGAATGAGAATTAATGATTACACTGTGGACTTTTACTGTAACTGATGTTCCAACACGTCCTCTAAGCTTCCGTGCTGCAGCTTCACTATCAACACCATCAAGCCTTTCCCCTGATATTGCATGAAAAAGGAGTTCTGAGTTGAAATGACTTAGCAGGTGTTGAAATGACTAAAAAAAATAACAGCAGGCCTTTATAGGTCACTGTCACTCCTTTAGAAGTGACATCCCAGCTCTAGACATAGATCGTCAATCTTTGCCTGATTCTATTCATGCATTTATGTATCCCTTGTTGTATTCTGCAAATTCTAGCAAAAAAAGAGCAACAGCAGACCTTTAATATGCAATTATCTCTATTATGAACTTCCACGTGCTATAACAAACTTGTAGAATATTCTAAAATAAACCAGTAATATATTTTTAATTTCACATATATAACAGCAGCCTAAGCAATGTTGGCTTTTACATGAAGTGCAAATCACTGAAGCCCTTGGTGGAATGACTTTTTGACATTCTCAATACCTGCTCCTCTTCTTGAATTTCAATGAGACCATGGAACGGTATCCTTTTTAAGTACAGATATTCAAAGATGTTAAGCAGCCTGAGACTGTTCAACAAGGTAATGAATCTCGTCAAACTTATCGAAGACTGTTAATCACAACTAGTCCAAATTTGGTACCTATTACACTTGCATTTTTCTCTATAAGGCTCAAGAAATTCTATCTTTAGCACCCGGCAAAAGCTAGATAAAAAAAGATAATGGTATGGAGCAAACTTATTTGTCTTAAGATCAATAGCAATGCCACTCTTATCAACCAAAAATTTGATTATCCCTTTTGTAGGTGCTTTGAGCATATGACTCTAGTAATTGTAGTGACAAAGCTGATAACATGATGTGCCAGGTCATAATTTCACCTAGTAAACTGTATCGAACAGTAACCTAGACCATAATTTAAAAATCATGAAGAGAAAATTTAAATGCATGATTAGATATACCATTAATCTCAACCAATTCATCTCCTTCATGTATGCCAGCACGGGCAGCTGGGCTACCCTCCACACAGGACAAAACAACCTGCAATGCCAAGACAGTTGAGAAGCACTAAAATTAGTAACCCCTTGGAAAGCAATCAACATAAATTTATTACCTTAATTTTTAAGAGCTCTTTTCTCTAATATTAGGATTTACTATAAAAAAATGGGATATAGCGATACAGTATATAAAAGAAAAAATAGATGATGAATTTTAGAACTCTTATATCGTGAAACCCCCAATGACTTGATTGTCATCAAAAAAAAAAAAAAAAAAGAAACCCAATGGATTATGATCTAAGACCCTGTACTTGATACGATTTCATCCGGAAAGAAGCATTATTAAATAACCATATCGGCATGAAAGAAGCATTATTAAATAACCATATCGGCAACATAATCGATTGTTTTCATAAAAAGAATGTAAGAGTTTATATGTTCCTGAAGAACAAGCGAGGAAACTACAGAGATACCTATAAATAGGAAACCGTTGTAATAATTGCGGAGTAAATGTTGCAGAGCTAAGATTTATCTTTCTTTTTTTTTTTTTTTTTTTTTTTTTTTTTTTAACTGTACTTGATACGAAAACTTGTCATCCATACCGGAAAGAAGCATTCATTAAATAAACCATAATCGGCAATGAGAGGAAAAGACATTATAAATAAGCCATATCGGCAACATCAAATCGATATTGTTTTCATAAAAAGAATGTAAGAGTTTAATATGTTCCTGTAAGAAACAACGCGAAGGAAATAACTAACAGAGATTACTCCTATAATATAATGGTAAACCGATTGTAATAATTCTGGCGGAAGTAAAATGTTGTCAGGTAGCTATAGTATTATTCTTTCTTTTTTCTTTTTGTTTTTTTTTCATGTTTTTTTTTTATCTCACTAAGCACAGTGAGAGCATCTTTCACGGCAGTCGACAAGTAATCAGTAAATAAAATTATTGAAAAATGAGAACATTTTCAAGGTCCGATTTCGAGCATGTTAGATATCCTACGAATTGACCTATATGAATATTACACTATAGGTGCTATTCCTTGCCCCAGGAAAAAACGAAACAAATAATAATCATGAACCAAATGACGGTCTTATGTATCAAATATTTTATAAATATTACCTTTTTTTTTTTTTTTTTTTTTTTTTTTTTTTTTTATCTCACTAGCACAGTGAAGCATCTTTCACGGCAGTCGACACAGTAATCAGTATAAAATTAGTTGAAAAATGAGAACTTTTCAAGGTCCGATTTCGAGCATGTTAGATATCCTACGAATTGCCAGATGAATATTACACGTATAGTTTCTTGCCAGGAAAAACGAACAAATAATATCACTGACCAAATGGCCGGTCTTTGGTTCAATATTTATAAATATTCCAACTCCTTGTAAATTTCCATCACTTCCAATTCTAAAACTTTGGTACTCCTGCGATCATAACACAAACAATGTTAGTAGAATTACAGTAGGCAAAAACGTAAAAACAATAGGGATTGAAAATAAAAGTGAAATAATATTTGCCAAAGCTAGATAACTGTTAATTTGGCCAGGGTAGTTGCAATGGCCAGCTTGAATCAATATAAAATTTGATATAAGCTTAAAGAGTAAATTATCTGCAATACACCTTTGGACTAATAATCCGAGTAAAAGGATCCCCAAGAGTAGAAAGCATTCCACTGATTTTGTTATATGCAGCATCAGCTGAATTCAGAGGAAACATTTCCACCATAGTTTGCTGCAACTTTGAATCCCAATCTGCATAAGGGAAAAAGAAAAATTAACACAATTTAGAACCTATATATTCAAAATTAGCAAGAAGCAGAGATCAAATCATTCTCAAAATTCTCATTGTATGTCAAATCATTCACAAAAATCACATCATATATTCTTGTTTTTAGCACTTCAGGTTTATACAAAATTGGGCAAAAAGAAAATTCGATAGTTCTTCAAACTACCTTGATGATTAAATGTTGGGTCTATAAATGTTTCTCTAATCAAACCCCAAGCCTCCACAAGCGTTCTTTGAACTGTATTCACCTAACAATAAGCCAGCCTTATTGACTCAGTGATTAACCTTAATCACTAGGAAATACCAATAAATAGTAAATAATTAACAAAAATTTTTATTTAAAGAAAAGAAAGCGATAAGAATGATGAGAGATGAGTTAGTGTCACCTCGCGAGCGCGGGAAACAGGAAAAGCGACAGTTAGAGACTCTGCAAAAGCCGGAGAGTCGCAACAAAGAGAAGCTAAAGCTGTAGCAGCGGCAGCGAAACCAATGAAACCTTTTCCGATCGATCTGATTAAATTTGGAGCGCTGGATTGAGGTTTGGAGTCCGTTTTAACCGTTTGATTATAGGAAGCACAGGGCAACGATGCACTCCATTTTCTAGCTATATTAGGTCTATTTAAGCTCGAAATTCGATTCCGCGAAGAGAATAGAGGAAGTAAAGCAGGTTTTGAAGGTCTTGTTGAGACCGGCGAGAGATCGAAACTCGGACACAGAGACTCCATTTTTGGCGTTAAGAGAAAAATAGTAGCTACTTCTTTTGAAGCTGAAGAGTTTTTGTTTTTTATTTAATTTTTTTTTTTATAAATTTGTTGACCGTTATTTGTTGTTGCTGGGGTTCCTGTAGGGTCCACAAGAATCTATATACTTGTGGCTATGGGATCTGTTGCGTCGCGTGTTTGAGAATCTGAGTGGGAAAATGGCGAAATAATCTGCGTTTGAGCAGCCTCGAGTGTTTGCAAACGTGCGCCAGTGAACAAAGGAGAAAATGTTTTTATTTATTTCTTTATTTTAATTGCAATCCACAAATTAGCTGGGAGCGACTCAAATTAACCGCCAGGGTAGCAATGATCACGGTTTGCAATCATAACGAATTTCTTTTTAACTCGTTAGAGGTCTCTCCCAGCAGCTATTATATATATATATATATATAAAATAGAGAATAACTCTCTCCTCTGCTCACAGTAAAAATAAATATAGTTAAAAAATTGAATTTAAAATTTCACATTCCTTATATAAGTAAAAAGGTTAACCAAATTATCACCTAATCGGCAAAATTAAAATGAATTTGAACATATTAAAATTGACATAAATTATGATTAACAGTTTTCAATTTCAAACGGTAATCAAAATTTTATGTTTACAGTTTGATTTCGATTTTTTTATTTTTTAAACCAGAATCAATTGTTTTGATTTAAAATCGACGGTTATGATTTGATACCATAAAAAAAAGTTTTCAAACAATCTCTCAAAATTATTTTTTGATTTTATTATAATTTTTTTAACACTTCATTAAATTAGTTTATTTTATACCAATCAGGTGATAATCTGGTTGGTCTTCTCACTTATGTGAGAAATGAAAACTCTCAAATTCGAGTTCTTTCAATCATAGTTGTTTTCACCAATTTAGTGAGCCAAGGGGAGGACTGCCCCTGTTACAGTCCACAATATTATTTCGGCCCATAAAAACCTCCAATGAATTAAAAAAATTTAATTTAATCTGTTTCAATAATATTATTTATTATTATTATTATTTATTTAAGCTACCAAACTTAAAAGAAAAAAGTTGAAAATGCTTTGATCCCAAAATCAAAGAACAGAATTAAAAATTCAAGGTTTTAAAACTTTCTTAAAACTACCTAAAAATAATTTGATTTCAATTTCACTCTCATAATCAAAATAGACAATTTTTAACTACTTGGGAAAATTTTTATATTTTTTGGGTGAAAATTTAAACTTGAATCTATTGTGAGGACATATATATACTTACCGCTAAGGTAATGCTTCAGTGTGTAAATTTTCTACGTATTTTAGAGCTTAAAGAAAATGAAGTTAATCCATTTTAGCCTTAAAATATTCCTTGTGACAAGCACTAGGGATTTTTTTATTAAAGCAAATCCTTTTAACAGTTTTAGAACAAGGCTCATCATAGTTTGAAATTGGGCCATTTGTTACAATGGACTCAAAATTGTGGGCCATTTTTACCAACATCTATTTTTAACCTCACATCTTCTTCTTCTTATTGTTATTTTTAACTCTATTTTTAATTGGTACTTAAAAAAAAATTTCAAAATTAAGACTTCATTATAAAAATTTCAACTCTTAACCAATAAAATGTATGTTTGGAGACAAAGTTATTATTTTTGAGTTTTATGTACTTTCAACTCCATTTATAAATATTCAAATCTTAAACCATGTTTGATTCAATTGTTCCATATTGATAACTAATTCAACTTTCAATCACTTATCGATTAGTCATAAAAAATTTTAGTTTTTACAAATCACTATTAGTATTTTTTTTTATGTGATTAGAAAAAATATATAACTCTTAACTTTTTTTATATAAAAGCTTCTTAAACTAGACCATGTAATCCTTTTTTGAGTCATAAATTGTGAATAATTTTAGCTTTTTTTTTAACAAAATGCGCTTCTGAAATTGAACTTATGTTATCACCCTTACGAAAATTGAAATTTGTTACTATCTCAACCAACACATTATTAATATAGTTTGTACTTTTAATAATACGTAATATATTGATTTAGCTTTATATAGGACATATTCGACAAAATTAACTGTTTTGATAGCTGTTAATTATTTTAGTAGCGTTTAGCTGTTTAAGTAGTTTGTAACTATTTGAGTAGCTTTTTATAAAACGTTAAAAACTAATCGTTATAGGGTTAATCTTTTAAAAAATGTCATAACCTCTAAAAACTAATTCAAACACTATGTTATCGAACAGTATAAAAAATAACATTTTAATCAAAATATTAAAAACTATTTAAAAAGTTTGTTGCGGAAGTGGGTCATTGAGTTCATCACCACAATCATTTTACATGTTTTATTAAATTAATTATTACATTGTTATTGATCATTTTATATGTTTTAACAGCAGCATCTAACCACAAAATTCACCAAAAACATTATTTATTGAACTATCAAAAATCAAGAATATGAGATCCCACATTCCATGTGCTAGCCATCAAAATCTTACTGAAAACAAGGAGAGTTTGATTTTGAAAATTAGGAAATGAAATTCCAAAAAGAACAAACCATATTTAGTGACCGACTGCTCAAATGAGGCAAGAAAAATTATCAACAAATTTTCTGGATCTTGAATTTAATGAAGGAAGAATGTCATTTACACCCCACTTTAATTATCAACACGACATTCTTCAATCTTGTTTTTAATTATGTTTTGATTGTGATTGAAAAAGTCACTTTCTTATTAATTACCACCACATGGTTTCTCTAGAGAATGTCTTCTTTTCTTTTTTCCTTTTTTTTTTTTTTTTTAAAAAAATGTATAGTTAAATAGATAAATTAATCCCTCTGTTATACTCACTTAGGGTATCTTTGACAAAATTAGCTAATTTAATAGTTGCTAGTTGTTTTAGTAGCGGTTAGTTGTTGAACGTTTATGATAAATGCTACATGATTTAATTTTTTATAAAACGTTACCTTAATCTATTTAAATTGAAGGAAGATGGTCATTTATCACCCCCACTCTTAATTATCAACCCACGACATCTCAATCTTGTTTTAATGTATGTTTTGATTGTGATTGAAAAAAGTCACTTTCTTATTTAATTACCACCAAACAATGGAGTTCTCTAGAGAAAGTCTTCTTTTTCTAAATCCTTTTTTTTTTTTTTTATAAAAAAAAGGTATAGTTTAAATAGATAAATAAATCAACACTCAGTTATATCTCACATAGGGGTCATTTTTTTTTTTTTTTTATAAAAAAATGTATAGTTAAATAGATAAATTAATCCCTCTGTTATACTCACTTAGGGTATCTTTGACAAAATTAGCTAATTTAATAGTTGCTAGTTGTTTTAGTAGCGGTTAGTTGTTGAACGTTTATGATAAATGCTACATGATTTAATTTTTTATAAAACGTTACCTTAATCTCTAAAAGTTAGTTCAAATGCTGTGTTGCCGAACACTATAAAAAATAATTGTTGCCGAACACAGTCTTAGTCTTATGAAATTTTGTAATTTTTTTTTGAGATTTATTGATTATCATAGGTTTATCAATTTAAATTTCAATTAGATATTAAAGTATTATCAAGCACAGTGGCACAACATTTTAAAAGAAGGAAGAACAAGATTAATGCATGTCTTGCTATTTGACATAAGGGTAATGTTGATAATATTTTTTAAAACATGAATATAATATAATTTTTATTTGATTAAGATTACTCTTAAAATAAATAAACAAACAAACAAATAAATAATCATAAACACAGAGTATCTTAGTTATAATTTTTGATTTATTTTAAGTAATTTTTCATCTATAAATAAAATCAAATCTATTTTACTTATGAATTTGAACTTAAAATTAAAATTGAGTGAATTAAAAATAATAAAATTATATTTTCATTGAGTCATGTTTTCCACACTGAAGTAAAGGTGGGATTTTGATTGGATATCCCAAAGTTACATGAGAAAGGATATGGGAAGGGGAGCTATAATTAAAGACACCTTAACGCCAAAACTGAAAAAGAATGAAAGGTGAAGAATTATGAAAAGACATATTAATCTTGTTTTATTGTTTCTCCATGCTTTGCAAAAGGTCAGGCTTCATTTGTGGGTATTATACTTAGCAATCAGCATTTTATTGTACTAGCAACACACCAAAATGTACGTGTGGGTAACGCTTTATTGGGAAGACAAATTGGATGGTAGCTACATAACCAAGCAACTATTGATTGGATGTATTATTACCTCCCTTCTACCCTTTACAACTAACATTTCATTTCTTGATTGCCGATAAAAAAAATGATTGAAACACGTTAATTTTTTAAAGATATATGATAAATCGTTTAAATTGTCCTTAGAATTAATTTTTTTTAATTAATTTTACTATAAAACACCTAAAATATGGGTAAAATTGAAAAAAAATATAATTAATACATTTTCAAAATTTAAAATGAGCATTTAAAACGAAACAAGATAAAGTGTCTATTTATCACTATTAAAGTGAAACAGAAAGAGTATTATTATTGGACATTAATTCACATCGGAAAGCTTTCTTGAAAATAGTTGAGCATTACAAGCAATAGAACAATGAAACAGATGGAGAAACAATCCCTAATGGGTAACAAAAAGACTTTATGAAGAACCTCTTCAATTTTGGTCGTTTTAGAGTGTTAAATTCGATGGGAGGATGCAATTTCCAATGTAAGGCTCAAACAACTGATACTGTCAAATGCAGAATTTACAGGTATATAAGCCCTTTTTGGTACATGACATGTTCTATCCATTTGGGCCTCTCTCCCAGCCCATAGAAATTCTCTCTCTCTCTCTCTCTCTCTCTATAAATTCGATATCAATTTTTTAAATTTGTGTATACCTTCTAAGTTCTAGTTCAAACTCAACAAAATTTTGTTTGGCCTATAACACCAATGATATACAAAGTTACCTACATCGACACAATACGTTTTCATTTTTTTTTTTTTTTTGTCGCTAGGTTCAAAACTCACAAACTATTGTTTTGTGCCCTATTTAAACACCAAGATTATACAAAGTTATTCCTACATCGACCAACAATACTTTTCATTTTTTTTTTTTTTTTTTTGGCACGATGGCAGGACATAATTGAGATTTATAGGTTGTACATTTTAGTTCTGAAACTGAGGATACGTTTGATTTTTTTTTTTTTTTTTGGCACGGCAGGACAAAATTGAGATTTATAGGTTGTACATGTACTGGACTGAGGGTTTTGGAAATCGGACATGACATGGTACGAGCCTAATTCTTATTTAAGTGGCCATGAATAAAGCCTCCTCCTACATATCATATGGGTATGGCCCCGACCTATTTCACACTTCTGCCTATTTCACTTTATCATCAAGTAAAAAGAAACATGAAAATAATTTATTTCAAAGTTCATAAAATAAAAATAAAAATAAAAATACAAATTCAATTTTAAAAAAGCGCAGATACTAGTAAAAATAGTAAAAGAAAAGAGGCTTTTATGGTAATACTTAGAGTGAAGCTAAAATTTGGAGAACTTAAATGAAATTAATGTAGCCATAAACACAGAAGAGAAACCAAATAATGGAGATGGTCGATCGTCTGACAACGCAGAGAGTCTTTTGTCAATATACATTTCTATTTTCAAAATGGGGCCAGCCAGCCAACAGGGTAAAAAAAAAAAAAGTGTTGAGAAGTGAAAAAGAACTAAAAATTGACATTCACAAGACAAAATTTAAAAAAAGAAACTTTTTAGAAGAAACAGAAAAGAAAAGGAAAGAAAAAGAAATCAATCAATCCTCGCCTTGTTGGATGTTATGAGCTATAGTGCCCTAGAAATATTCATTTATGATCCTACATATGTGTTATGTATAGGCATATGTATATGGCTATGGCCTTTCTCATTTGTATCATGTAGACAAAAATAAGGTTGTGTTGTGTAGGGCATTAGGTCTTTTATTCTATCTGTCTGGTATACTATATTTGGTCCCTTATCCCTTAATTCAGGGGGATCAATTAAGTCTTCTGTCCCTCTTCCTCTATCCTTAATCAATAAAATACCTCCCATTATTTATTCACAATCATACATGTTTTTAAATTATATTTTTAGGCCTCAAAGCTAATAATTCACTCCTCTCTTTTTGGACTGCATAAAATTACAAATTAATACCATCACCCTTTTAAGATTCTTTTTTTTTATATATATATAAAATAAAAGCAGAAAATGATTACAACATGTTAATTTAGTTAATTAATATTTTCAATAAAAAAATCATTAAAATTATTATTATATCCAATAAGGTAAATTGATGGTATATATAAATTCTATGTACCTATATGTTTCTCCTTTTATCGTTGTTACTTTTGCCAATCAAGTGTAGTTCTTCTCATTTATACGATGAGTGAGAGGTTTGAGACCTCTCGACCATAAGTGTTTTTAGTAGTTTAGTGAGTCCGAAGAAGAGCTACCCATATTGTGTAACCCACAATATTATTTCAGTCTATCGAACTTTCAATGGATAAAAAAAATACTATACATTATTTTTATTGTAAATAAAAATAATTAAAATAATTATATGAACTGTACAAGGGGAGTAGCTTTTCTTTTTATATAATATTCATTATTTTCTGCAACTAAGAGTAAAGGGATTGAAACCTCTTTCTCGAACTTGAAATTTATATATATATATATTCTCATGAAATTATTTTCCTCCTCCTTGTAATAATATAGTTTGCACACAATATTTTCCCTTCATATTTCTCTAACTTTCCATTTATCATAATTAATAGATTTTCCACTTTTTTTTTTTTTAAACATTATACTCACCTTTTTTTCCCAACTTGGATAGGATCCTTCTAGGAATGTGGTGAAAGCTATCTTTTTAAAAGGAAAAACAAAAAAAAAAAAAAAAGTTAAATAAAGATTTTAAAAAGTAAAAACTACCACATCTCAAATAGGTCCTACATTTAATATTTAAACATGACCCACCAAAATTAAGAATCGATCCAAATCATTCAGTTTTGTCAGTCATAAGCAAATGATTAGACCATTTAAAGTTATCATCAGAATTTTAACTAACCAAATTAATTTCTACTCTCAAAATTTAAAAATAAAAATTTCTTAATTATTGAAATATATATATATAAAATAAAACAAATATTTAAATCTTATCCGCACGTAAAATAGCTTGCCATGAAAATCAATTGATGAACAATATATTAAATATACATTTTTTCTTATTATGTAGGATTTTAATTTTAACGGTATGTATCAGGGTGACAAATGACTTTTATCTTGATAATAGTAAAAATATAAATTTAATTTTTGAGAAATACATTTTTTGAAAAATTAAAAATTTTTATATTTTAATTTTTACTATACCATATCAGGTTGTATTTATGTTTTGAAAAATTAATTTTTTTAAGTTTTGATTTTGACAAAACGTAGGGCTTGCACAGCCTGCTCGTTCTTCACCAATATGAGAAAGTGTAATTAAGATATATCATGTTGCCAAGTTGTATATAATTGCATGAACATCGGCATCTTCATGTATAAAATTATCTATTTGGACTTTTTAATTAAAAGGTATTTGTCCCTCTGGGTTTGGTTCTCTGATGAGTAGTCTTCTTGCTTTATTGGCTTCTTTCTTTTCTTTTCTTTTAAATGTACCTTCAATACTAAAATCTTGTGCAAAAAATCCATATCTTTCCCATTTTTTTAAAAATTAAATATATTAAAATAATATTAAAAACTACACAGTAAAGAGTTAATGAATTTTTATATTATCACGCACCTTCATATAGTATTATCTCCTGACTTTTGCATGATGCAATAATTAAAGATAGTTTATCTCGTGATGATATAGAAATTAATTTTTATTTTTTTCTATTGTGGGCAAAAAAAAAAAAAAAAAAGATGATATAGAAATATAATTTTTATTTTTTCTATTGTGGGGCAAAAAAAAAAAAAAAAAACTTTCTTTTTATAAATAATTTATTTTCATTAAAAATAATTAAAAAAAATTTATAAATTGAGATATATAAAAAACAAACTCAAATAATATAGTTTGTTGATGGTTGATTGATACCCATGAAACGTCAAAACATACTTTTTTTCTTGACCTGAGCAGAGAGAAAAGCCTAGATATGCCTCTCCCCTCTTTCTTTAAGTTATGTCTCTCTTTCTTCTCAATGAAGTTTATTTTCATCCTTTTTTTTTTTTTTTTTTTTTTTTTTTTTTTTTTTTTTTTTTTTTTTTTTTTTTTTTTTTTTTTTTTTTTTTATTCTCTACAACAATAATAATAAGAACAAAGATACCCAATCACTCACAAGTTGGAGAATCTCCAGGCACCAAAGCAGGGTAACTTTGTCATGGATAATGATCCTGAGAAAATTTTAAGAGATCTCTAGGTATAGTCCAAAAGAAGGATTTTTGGACCATCTTTTTTTTTTTTAATTATTAATTATTATTTATGATTTATGTAATATATATATATATATATTCCTTTTCAAAGATACTTGTGATTATGGGTCAAGATTATTTTGCTTTTCCTATTGCTTACTGGGTCCTCTCTAACAAAGTTGTCTCATATACTTTGAGGAATATTAGACTAACCTCAAGTTTAATTTTATTTACTTAATTTTTTACATAAATTAATAAGATAATAATATTATTTAGGAATAATTATTAACATTATAATCCTTGAAGTTTACTTTTGAACTAGTGATAGGCTCAAACTCTAAGGTTAAGGAGACCAAAAAAAAAATTCAAAATTAGGATTTTAAATAAAAAAAAATTAACGGTATGTAAAGTGAAATAAATAAACAAAAAAGGATCGAGAGGAGCGGTGCCCAACCTGCCTTTTTACGTCAGTTGTTGAGTTGATTCATTGAGAGATCCAATGAATCGAAAAAAAACTGCAGGCTATATAACATGACATAACCTTTATTTAATTTACTGAATTATTTAATTTACTGAATTGGTGAAAACACTTGTGATGGAAATACTTGAATTTGAGACCTCCAACTTTTCATATTAGTGAGAAGATCAATCAAAACATTTTTGATTGACATATATATATATATATGTATTACTATTAGTGTATTACTATTCCGTCCCAAAAAGATATTTCACTTTTTATTTTTACATAGATTAAGAAATATGATTAAAGGACAATTTTATTTATATAACTTTTCTATTATGTCCATCTTAAATAATACATGAATATTGAAAAGTAATAACTAATAATTAATGATGGTTATTGAAAATAAGATAATTTAATAATGGTATAGTAGACAATTCAATGATTAACTATAGTGAAAAAAGAAAAGTGGACTATATTTTGGGACAAATTAAAAAGAAAAGATGAATTATCTTTTTGGATTGAGGGAGTAATTTTTATTAAAGTAGTAGATGGTAATTTAGAAAGAAAAAAACTCTCATTTTAATGAAATTAAAAGTTTATATATTTCATTCTTAATTATTAATTGTTCAATGGTCATGTCTTAATAGCTTTTATTATGGTGATGGACATGTTCACCTTTAGCACCCCACTAAGATTTAATTGGCTTGGTGGCATCAATATGGTAAAGTAACTTTTATTTTTTACTTTTTTTTTTTTTTTTTTTTTTTTTTTTTTTTTTTTTTTTTTTTTTTTTTTTTTTTTTTGCTTCAAAGTGAAAATTTTGTGCTTTACCAATAAGAAATCAGATATTGTCTGATAAACGTACAAATTAAAGTTTCATTTGCCATAGAGAATTTGGTTTCCATGTCATGCTTTCATAGGCTAAAAGAAATCTTCCTTTCTGCATCACAAAAGATAAAAATTATTACCAACAGTAAATTCTTTCTAAAAAATATATGTCATACCAATAAAAAAAAAATGTGCATACATACACATGTCTCTTTTGTTTTTTTCTGAGTTAATAATTAATTAATTGTATAATGTTAGTGAGTCGAGGCAAGGGAGACAAGGCTGTCCCCTTTGTATTGGAATATAAATACAAAGGAGAGAATAAAAATATATAAATACATTATTATACGTATTCTCTCTTTCTTGGTTGGTCTGCTTGACAAGGTCAAGCCAACAGTATAATGGAATTATGGAACCAATCTTATTAATTAATTATAAATTTATTGTGTATTTAATTGCAAAAAGGAACTGAAAAAAGGGTATTGGGATTTTAAGCAAAGGAAAGTATTATATTAATAATAATAAAAAGAAGAAGAATTTGAATTGATGAGGTCTTGAAATTGCATGCATGTGAACCATTTTCTAGCAAAAATCTCTCATTTGGGATTGGGACCGATGCCTAGCTTTTTCTTTATTTAAAGATATATGCCAAAAACTTTTGAATAGCTAATCATCTCATTCTGTATTTTGTATGCAAAAGAAAAGCGTTGTATAATTAATTAATACGCCTAATTTATTGAAATTACCTTTAAATCAATAATAAAAGCAATAAATATATTGATATTATCTCTTAAATTAGTTTAATATAGCATTTAATTAGTGTTTTGAGTATTTAAAGTTTAAAAGAGCTGATTATGAAAGATTACTCTCTTTAAGGTTTAATGAACACTAGTAAAAAAATTGACAAACTACTACAATAACTAAAAACTAGTACTTAGATAGTTAATTTTGCCGGAGAAAACCTAAATAAGCCGAGATAATATATATTCTATCAAAGTTCTCTGAGCATTAGAGACTTTATAGGCTTTAAACCTTAAAAGATTTCATTAGAAATTAACATAGTTTACTTTAGTTGGATCAACTGTCAATTAATTATTTAAAATATGAG
The DNA here is from genome assembly GCF_014843425.1 of Jatropha curcas. Next base: position 1,893,045 of record NW_023590739.1, read on the forward strand.
ATTAAGTAATAGAAAAATATATGAAATTATTAATTACTATGCAACTTTCAAATGCTTGCATGCTTTACTAGAGAGAGAGAGAGAGAGGGCCAAGGTGATTTATAGAAGAGGGGGATGGTGGAGGGTCAAATATGGTAGGGTTAAGACATTGATTGTGAACAAATGGAGTAGCTTCTGAGATCGACTGGCTGTGAAGAATTTTGCATGAACAGTACTACATTTCTTTTATCTTAAAAAAGAAAAAAAAAAAAAGAATTATAATTTATAAAAATCCACATGCCTATCCAACTTAAAATATCAGTACTTTTAAATCTTTAATTTATATAAATAATATTCTGATATCTTTTTTGATTTTAAATGATCCCAAGACCATATAATATAAATAGATAAATAAATAAAAATAATTTGTTTCTGATAATTATGAATGCATGTAGTTGAACGCCAGTGTACAATATGATGTACTAAGAGCAAAGGAAAATGCAGGTTGAAATTTTGGTCAAAGAGAGAGAGAGAGAGAGAGAGAGAGAGGCATTGATATGTCGTTTCAATGTACAGTTAAGAGGTCTGCATGCACTGTAGGAGGCATCAGTATGTGTTGCCAATTTGCCCAACCAATAGACCTTGCCGTCCACTCTCTTTCTGTTTATTTTTAGCCTCATCGTTTACTCTTTGCCCATCCTCCCCTCTTTCACACACAAATCTGCCAACAAGATCCATTCCAATATTTCTTTTCTTTTCTTTTTTTTTTTTTAATCAGAGCAAAATGACAAATCAATTTAATCAGTAATGATTTTCTTAATTAACTTTTTTTATAGAAACACAATGTGTAATTTCTTTCGGACATAAGAATGTAAAAGTTTTTACCCAGCAAATGTGATTTCTAGATATCGAATTTATGTTATCACTCTTATTGGGACTTTGCTTACCACCTCAGCCAAATTCTTATTTGAACAATATTAAATTAATCATCTGGAATAATAGGTCTCCAGTTTGTACTTTAATCTTGAAATCCTTTTCAGTAATTAATGCCATCAAAATTATAATTGACCCTGGATTAGGTGGGTAGAATACTGGATAGGGGAGTTTTTTCTACTTGCTTCAGCTGTTTCCTACTAATAATAAATTTATATTTTTCGATAAAAAAATTATTATTGACCCTAACTGAATCTGTAATTTTCTTTTAAAGTGTTTATATATTGTGTTGATTTTAGTTTAATTGCTGACTCTCACAGTCTCTCTCTCTCTCTCTATAAAAGCTAATGATTTGTTTTGAATTTTCGAAGCAAACAGTGAATCTGAAATGGTATATGTTCCATCCATCAATAGAGAGACACACACATCTTTCCACTAACCAAAGCAAAAGGGCATCAAATGCACCCTCTCAAAAAGCTGATGCATTTTGCAGAATGAAAAGCCTATCTCAACTACATTTGGAACAAACAAAATATACTCTCTCTCACTCCATCACCTGTCTTCTTCATCCATCCATCCATCCATCCATTTCTTAATTCTTTCATGTACATTCTCTCTTTCTCCCCATACCCATTTGCTAGCTTTGTATATATATGTTATGATTTGAATCATTAATTACGGCAAACATCCATAGTTAAAATCCCACTTCATGCATGCATATATATAATGTGCATGGAAGCTTCTCTTGACGTTAATTCTTTGCACATATCCATGGCTGTGGGAAGGAAAAAATATCAAAATACCACACAATTTCCAAACTATACTGAAAAAGAAAAAAAAAACACAGCTCAACCACTTATTTGTACTTGAATAAGCAGTTCATGAATTTGCTAGCTCAATTTATATCTTCTAATGCATATAATTAGGATTTATTACAAGTAAATACCAATCCTCAACGACTTGCTATTAGAGAATCAAATGCTGCTGCTTCCAAATTTAAATTTTTAATCATAATATTTATTAGATAATTAACCATTGAAGTTTGAAATATTACTCCAAACACTGAACTACCAAATATTTTAAACTCATTAACAACTTGAACTGCTCATCAAATACTCCTCTGTATATAGATTAAGATTTAGGTAATCAAATTAATATATTGGAGCTCCTTCAAATATTTGTGAAAAAATTATCTAAATATTGTGAGGGTTTGGTTTTCACATAATCTTCTGATATAAATTTGCAGCCTTCTTGATCGAAGATCTCAATGTAATACTAATAGTTAAGAACAAATGAATGCATCAACGATAACTAATTAAATTTTCCTAATTAGCATGAAAGCAATAACTTAATTAAAATGCTCAAAATAATTAAAAGAAAAAAGGAAATATATTGAAGATGGCTTTCCAAGTAAACAATTGATGCTTATATACTTCTTACTTCAAAAGCCTAAACTATTTCATATATTATATATATAAATTCCAATATAATTAAACTAATTCTAGTTCTCATCATGATAGCTAATTAAATAAAACTTCACTAATAATAACCTGAATACCCTCCATTAATTAATTAATTAATCTTCTGGCTATACTAATAATTAATTAACTACATGGGAATTAATTAATTAATTAATCATTATCTTGTTCAACTTCAGAAGCAGGATCATCTTCTTCTTCAAAACCATCAATACCATAAGCTGCATGGCCATTACCAAAAGCTTTGATGTGATCTTTAAGTGATCTTTTGTGCTTAAAGTCAGAACCACAAATACAATACCAAAGCTTTCCACAATTCTTTTCATGTGTTCTCCAATCTCCTCTTACCGCAAAAGCCTTCCCACATTTTCTACACATAAAAGGCTTAATCCCATGCTTTCTCTTATAATGTGTTTGCAAAGTTCTAAAATCTTTTAATGGCTTCGCTCTTGGATGATCAATATTATTTCTGCAACCCACTGCACAACAATAACAAGGAAGCCTTAACATTCCTGTTGGTTGTGTTCCTCTTAGAGATTCTGGCCCTTTTCTGTATTGAGATCCATGCCCCCACATATGCATCTATATGTTATACATATACACAAAATTAATTAAAAAAATTCATTATTCAGTAGAGTTGGGTAATTGTGCATATATATAAACACACAAGCAAAAACAAACACAGCAAACTAAAGTGCTATCTAATCACAAAAGCAGATTAATCAAAAATTTTGGAATTATTAATTTTTCATTTTAACCTTATATATAAAAGAACCAATTCAAAGTAGAATTATTTAGTGGCACGTACATATCTTAATTATATGCAAAACCGTGTCAAGAGGATATTGCTCAAATAGTCATTCTTAAAGCAAGTACTTTACTTTGAAATTAATTTTTGTGAAAAAAAAAGAAAAACATTGAAGAACATATGAAAATGAAAAGTAGCTTTTATGAAAGTACAGAAATGAGAGTTTTTATTGATCTTTGTTTTAATTTTTTTTTTTCTGGGTGATTAACTGAAAGCAGAATTCTATATAGTGAACTGAGCTATAGGCTTGTTCTTGTAATATATAGGAGTGCATTTCTTGATTACATTCAAGAAATGAAGAGAAGTGTTTGTTTGTTGTGTGGACTATCGGAAGGTTCAAAGATATAGCTAGAGAAATGAAGGTTTGTTGTTTAATTAAAGATGATCTGCGACTTGCAAAAATTTCAGTTCTAAACACAGATATGTTACTGTTTTACAGCACAAACTTCAAAGTATTAAAGGCACAAGGAACATTGCCTGAGTTGTTCAATCACATAAAGGAAGATACTGATCTTAGTCCCAGTTTGGATCAGAAAATTTATTGGAACTCCAAACCCATATATACCATGCAAAAAAAAAAAAAAAAAAAAAAACTGAAAAGCCAGAATTCTATATAGTGAACTGTGCTACTCTAGGCTTGTTCCTTGTAATATATGGAGGGGCCATTTTCTTTGATTACATTCAATGAAATGAAGAGAAGTGTTTGTTTGTTGTGTGTGGACTATCGGAAGTTCAAGAGAATATTAGAAACTAGAGAAATGAACGGTTTTGTTGTTTAATTAAGATTGATCTGGGCGACTTGCAAAACAATTTCGAGTTCTAAAACCACAAGATATGTTATGTTTTACAGCACAAACTTGCAAAGTATTTAAAGGCACAATAGGAACATTGCCTGAGTTGTTCAATCACATAAAGAAGATACTGATCTAGTCCCAGTTGGGATCAGAAAAAAACTTATTGGAACTCCAATATACCCATTCAATTACCATTGCCCAAAAAAAAAAAAAAAAAAAAAAGGAATAAATAAATTCTCAAAAAAGAAAAAGAAAACCCAAGTTCCCCCGAAAAAAACATGAGAAGCGTTAACGTAACCAGACATTTTATGTTGTCATGAAGATCACAAACTGATTTTTCCTTACTTTATCCAACACATAAGAAACACTAGCTAATACTGAAAAAAGATTCAAATCTGCGCAAAAAGAAAAAAAAAAAAAAAAAAAAAAGGAATAAATAAATTCTCAAAAAAGAAAAAGAAAACCCAAGTTCCAAAAAAACATGAGAAGGTAAGAACAGAATTTTATGTGTAAGATCAAACTGATTTTTCTTCTTTAAATCCAACCATAAGAAACACTAGCTAATACTGAAAAAGATTCAAATCTGGCAAAAAGTTAAAAAAAATTAACTCATGGTTTTTTTTTTTTTCTTCAAAATTCTCTTGACAAAAGAAAGGGAGAAAAAAAAAAGAAGGAAAAGAAACGAGTATTGATTTGATGACATGAAATTAATTAATTAACCTTACCTGCATGTTATTGTATCTGTTGAAGGTTTTGCAGCAAACAGGACATGAAAACTGAGTAGGGCCAATCAGAATCTGAGAAGGAGTAGGGATCCAATATTGACCCTTATTAAGCCTGTTAATAGGGTACCCGTTAGAATCATCTCCATCTTTTTCATGAGTTACATCTGAAGAAGAAGATAGCACGGAAGCTATTTCTGCAGCACTAGGGCTAGGTAACCCTATATGCAGTGCAACAGTAACAGTATCATCTTCTTCTTCTTCTTGATCTTCTTCCTCATCATTATTATTATTATTAGCACTAAATCCACTAGTAGAAAACGAAGTACTACTCCTTTCTTGATCTTTGCCCAACATATCCATACCAGTAGTGCAAGAAATCTGTAATTCTTGATTTTCTTGATCTAGAAGTTCTTGATTTTCTTGTTCTTGGTCTTTTTCTTCTCTTGTTGGAGTTAACCTTAAAAGGGGTAGGGCTTCTCTTAGAGGAGGAGATGGAGGTCTAGTTTGGTTGTGAAAAAACGAGTGATTTTGGTTTACAGTCAAAGGATTTGTATAAAAAGGAATTTCTGGCTGTTGAGGAAGAGATGGAATTTGAGATGGGTAATGATGAAGAAAAGGGTTAAGATTACTATTAGTATTAGTATTCATATTATTGTTGAACTTGAACCAACCACTGAAGAAATTTGAGTATGGGTCAGCCATGGTTGAAAGAAAGAGAGAAAGGAATAGTTTAGCTTTTGTGGGGTTTTGCTTTTATAGATGGAGATGGCAAGAGAGAGAGAGAGCGAGAGAGTACAAGATGACTGAAGAGAGTTTGGATGGTGGAGAGAGATCACTAGTACTGATGATTCAACAGAGTAAAGGCAAAGAAAAAGGAAGAGAAAAAAAAAATAATGGGCATAAGAGAATAGTGTGAATATTTTTCCTTATAGCAGTAGCAGTAGTAGGGTTCCTTTTCTTTTGAATTTAATATTATTAAGTTTTAATTGCTAAAACACTCCTTGAAGATTTTCTTATATATATATATATATATATGAACAGTTCTTTAATATATTTTAGCCTCTACTATTATGAAATTAATGTATTTTTTTTATAATAAAAAAGTTTAATCCCCTCAAATTATAGAGCGTAAATATTTTTTAAATAGTTCTTTTGTGTTTTTTTGTTTTATGCAGTCTATTATTAATTAGTAACATTTTTATAAGATATAGTAATTGGAAAATAAATATTTAATTTTTGAAATGTTAGTGACTGGAGTGGAGTGAAAATTTTATAATTTTATGTTGATTTGTTAATAAAATTCATCAAGATTAAAATTATAAATTTTAAAATAATATGGATCAAAATAGAAAAATTCATGGATTTTGGTAACTAACAAGAATGATTAGAATTAGGGTGAAAGAATCTAATTGTAAAAAACAATTTTTTTTTTTTTGGAGCAAAAAACAAATAGAATCTTGGAAATATACCGTTAGGCTGTTTTGGTGTATATTAGGTTGCCTTCATTAAATTCTTTTGGACCTATTTGCACCTTGGGAACAATACACATTGACCTAAATGCCCTTGTACACTCCTTAATATCAATTTTCATTTTATTACCATATTTAAACAGTTTGGTGGGTTTTGCTTTTGCAATGTTTCACTATATGGTCAAAGAAGTTTATCTTGATTTGATTTAGCTACTCAATCTCAATTATATGTGCATCAAGTATTTTTCTTTTCTTAAAAAAAAAAAATACTTATGTTAATTAATATATAATTGTTTATTATATAGGAATTAATAATTATAAAAGAACAATTATAGTAAAGGTTATTGCTAGCAAAAAGCTCTAGTTAATCATATTCTGTTAAATAATTTAATAAATCATAAAAAAATAATTGAGAATTAATTCATTAGATAAATAATTCAATAGTTTATTACCTATTCCAAAATTTTTTTTTTAAAAAAAAAGAGGGATGAAATTACAATTTATGATCTTAAAAAAAAAAAAGAAAATCAAAACTTATTTTAATGTCGTTAGAAACACAATCACAAATATGTGAAATTTTCCTTTTTCAATTTGTTTTATTCAGCACCATCATCACCATTAATTCAAGCATTAGCATTTTGGAAATGCATTTTCTTTATTGGAGGGCATGAACTCCCAAGCCATTTTTTTTTCAAATTTTGAAATGTAAAAAAAATTATAAATAGCATATAAAAATCCTTAAAAATTAAAATTGGTAACCAGACAAAATAATGGTAAGAGTACTTAAATATATTAAAAAATATTATTTTATGCTATAATTTTTTTATAAAATACGATAAAGGTCTAAATATATATACAAACGTGCGTTGCATGCAGCATCAGGTAAGCATTGAGCACTACCACCTCCCTAATTAAACACAAAGGGACAATGAACTACGTAAAAGATTGATCATCATGACACCTAATTAAATATTTTTGAAGCTAATAATAATAAGCAACTCATGTTTTTGCCTTTTTTCTTTTTACCGACACCTAATTTCCAATATTTACTGTTTTAATTAATTAATTAATTAATTTCTTTTATAATATAATTATTAATTCCTCATAAAAGAAATTTGTTGCGACAATTAACAATTGTGATTGAAAATTGAAATAGAGGGATTGATTAGTTGAATACGAGAGAGAGATTAAATAAATCCTGCATATCATATTGTTATTCAAAAAATAACTTCAGTTTGTTAATGTAAAGAAAATATTTTACTCTATTAAAATTGAAAATTATTTTCTTTAAAAATGACTTAATTTCTCTTTGATTAGGAAAATATTTTTCATTAACTTATTTCTTGAACGTTTCCAACGATCTGCATATTATTTTACGAAAACAAACGGATCCACAATAAAATATAAGATGTGGTAACACTGAGAGTTTTCAATCTCAATGACTAATTAGGTTTGATTTGTTTCATTCTATAAGGATTATTATTTTTCTAACAAAAGAATCAAGAAAGAGATAAATGTTACGTAGAGAGATAAATGTTACGTAGAGAGAGATGAATTGTTAGAATGTACGGGCAACAAATGTATTGGTAAGCGTACCTTGGTCGGCTATACCCAAGGAGATTGTCTCAATCCCCCACTGTTTCCTCTCTTTCTCTCTCTAAACAATGTGGTAACTACAGTAAAAAGAACATGAATTGAAAAATAATTTTGCATCATAAACTACTTAGTAATATTTTCACATGCAAATCATCCCTTAATCTTATTACATGCTCTGCTCCCAGACTAATAGGTTTGAAGTTTGGTGCTTTTTGCAAGAATTTTTTTTTCTATAGACGAAGGTGTAAATTCCTTTTGAGGAGAGAGCAATAAATTTTTAGAGAATTGAATTTATATTTTTATTTTTACGGAAATTGAAAAATAAAATTAGACTTGACTCCATAAATATATATGTATAAAAGAAGACGCAATCTTGGCATGATAAGTTATAGTGGCATGCAAAACCCAAGTGCATGTCAGTTTGCTTTTTGTCCTTTTAATTGACAGCTTTGATGTGTGAATCCATGCATGTATGTGATCAAAAGCATGGATCTATATATACATATCATTTTATTTATTTGTATTGTGATAGCAAAAATCCCTGACCTCAAAACCAAATAATTGAAGAGCTTTGGATGTGTGAATCCATTGCATGTATGTGATCAACAAGCATGGATCTATATATACATATTCATTTTATTTATTTGTATTGTGATAGCAAAAATCCCTGACCTCAAAAACCAAAAGGTATTTCATCTTACTTTATTTTGTATTTTTCATAGCAAAAATCCCTGACCTCCAAAACCCAAAGGTAATTGCCTTTTCCATTAGATTTTTTCTGCTTTCTTTTTTCCAAAGATAAAATCCCTGACCTCAAAACCAAAGGTATTGCCTTTTTCCATTAGATTTTTCTGCTTTCTTTTTCAAGATAAGGTTTCCTCTGTATAACCCATTCTTTATATATAGATATAGAGGAGAGCATGCTTTTTTCTAATGTTTATGACATTCTTGTTTGATCCAAAATGGAATGCCTATCTTGTAAAATATGTAAATAATTGTAATAATAATTCTATTTTATCACATGTTTCAAAAATTTTCTGATGTATAAAAAAATGAACCTTAAATTAATAAAATTTGAGTTGAATCAGTAGCTAATAGAAGGGAACTATATGAAGTCTCTTCTGTAATATTCATTAATTAAGTGATGAGTGTTATTTTCATTTCACCTTTTATATATGGGACAAATTCAGAAGATTTTTCTTTTACATACATATATAAAGTGGGACAACTAGTTGAAATTCGTCATTTAGCAAAGTTTTGTCTATTTCTATTTTTATTTTTTGCTAAAAGAATAGTACAAGTAGAGAAGGAAAATACTGCCAGAAATTTAAAAAAATAAAGTAAAATTCTAATACTGGGGAAGCAAAAATCAATGGTAAGAGAAGGAAATCTAATTATCTAGGAATTGGCAGCCCAACATGTATGTGAGCTATGGTTATGCAGTGAAAGAAGCAAATCTCTGGTGTAAGATTTTACAGAAACAAAGTACTCATCAAGCTAGAAATTTAAAAGATTTAATATATATATATATATATATATTCCCCTATATTGTGGACCCATTTTTGTCACATATTTTTGGGTAAGAGATGGGTTAGTGGCATTGTGGGCTAGCTAAACAGGAATGTGCATGAAGGAAGGGGACACATTGTGGGCTATTATAATATATATATATAATATATATATATTGTTTCTTTCAATTTGTGGCCACCAAAAAAAGGATGGTTTTCACCTTTAATTTAAGGCTTTACTTATTCTATATTGTTTCTTTCAATTTGTGGCCACAAAAAAAGAAATGGTTTCACCTTAATTTAAGGCTTTACTTATTCTTCTCTGATTCCACTTGTGTACAATCTAGAGATGTTGAACACACATTAAAGCTAACATAAATTGCACTTTCTCTCCTTTTTCTTAAAGCAAAGAGAAAAAAATAAAGGGAGGGTTATGGGTGCATGTGCAATGTCTATTAAGTGTTTGAAGGTTGAACCCAAAGATTTGTCTTTGTCCCCACATATTATGCACCTGAGCTGCTCTACTCTTTTTACTGTAATTAAATATAGCTGACCAACACCATTTTTAACCCAATCTGGGTTTTGATCATACTTTGTATTCCAATTGTATTCTTCAATCTATGCATTTGCTTGTCGCCTACAATCTTTTGTTCTACCGATATACTTTTGTGGTTTTCAAATACTTGTTATATTTGAGAAAGTACTATTTTCCTAGATACTTATTACGTTTATGGATTTTACCAATAAAAAATATTTTTTTCATTTTTACCCTTTGCGTATAACCAACAGTGATTGCTTTATTTCCTCAATATTTAGACAAATTAAAAGTAGTATATTCAATTTACTCAATAATTTATTATAACTTAAATAAGTTGAATAGTTTACCGAAAACTCAAATGTGACAATTATTTAGAAACAAAGAGAGTACATTTTAGTGGTAGGTTTGAAGTCTCAATTATTAGCTACATAGGATAAGTGCATGTGTGTGTTCATGTATGCATGCATGCACTTAAATTGTTATTTGTATTTGTTGATATGTTTTCTTCTTAAAATACGACCAAATGCATAGATTTACCCTTGAAATTTATACGAGTTGTCTTGTAGTATCCTCAAATTTATGAAGGACCTATCATGACCTCAGATTTTCACATTTCAGTAATAAATATGTCCTTCACCAAAATAAAATATAAAAGTACATGATTATTACTAAAATGTGAAAATATGAAGTCATAATAGATCTACTGTAAACTTAAGAGTCCTACAAAGCAAATCGCATAAACTTCATAGCAAATTTATGCATTAAGCCCTTAAAATGCAGGATCATGAACCTCAGTCAAATAATGAAAATTTAGTAGAAGGCCACGTTTGGTTCAAAATGACTAACTTCCTGGGAATTATAGTTCCCGGGAGTACACTTCCGAGAAAATTATTTCTCAAGAAATATAATTTGTATGTGTTTAGTATGCAAATCAACTTCTAAAGAAGTGAATTACTCTCAAACTACAAATCACAATGATATCCATAATTAGATAATAGGATAAATTAGTAAATTTATTGCATTTAATTAGGGAAGTGTAACTTTTCCACCAATGCTTAAGAAACTTATTTAAGTTGTATAAGGAAAATTAGATGATATACTTCCTAAAAAGTAGAATTGATAATGTATCTAAATATAAGCATTTTATGCACTCTCCGAGAAATTACACTTCCCTAGTCTATCTACCCTTTAGTTAATTAGGAATGCATTTTCAATTCTACTCAAAAAAGAATAATGGAAAAGAAAGAATGTCTTTTGAATATATATACATACAGTTTATGTTTCATCCATCTCAACTTTCAAGCGTAAAGAATAAATAATTTAAAAATTAAGTGCTTATCTTCCAAATAAAGAACTACATACTAAATTCTAACCACTTTTTTCCCCTTATATTAGTGAAACAAATATTTGTTTTTTTAAAGAAATCTTTTATTTAATTTTGTTGTTGCTACCTATTCGACCTTTCTATACATATCTATATTGCAATATATATAATATATTATATATATATATTATATATAATTTGATGTAATAATATATTTGATGTATATCATCGGTATCCGAATTTATTATCAAGGACCGTCTAATCCGGCTCGAGGCTTAGTCATAGTTAAAACTCTTCTCCCCTCCCTGCATGTGAATTTAGTGGAGATCAAACCCAATAACTCTTTTCACATGTTCAACCTATATTACTAAATGAGTCACAAACCGTAGATTATATCGTAATATTTTAACCTCCACCAAATTAAACTAGTTTTTGTCAAAAAAATTCCTTCACCTAGTTCAAAGCCTATAGGTTTCAACTTCACTGGTACGTAGAATTATTTGGGGATAAGAAACAATTGTCTCAAATCTCTAAGCAAATCCAACATGTAAGCATAAATTCAGTACACGAAGAGCATGCAATGGGGGAAGCACTATAACCACATGGGTATATGCAAAGTCTATTCTTTTTTTTTTTTTTTTAATGTTCCTTTATTCTTTTTTTTTTTAATGTGATTTTTACATTCCCAGTATTTTTTTTTTTTTTTTTTAATGTGATTTTTACATCCCAGTAAAACAAGAACATGTTTAAAGAAATATAGATTATAAAAATGCTAAAATTAAGAAAAAAAAAATATGGGCAAAAAGAGCGCAGAGAGTGGGTGGCTGTGTTGACCAGAGATCCCATGCTTGTTTAATTTGGTTATATTTCCAAGACAGCACGAGTGTGCTTTGCAATGTAGTAACATGTTTTACAAAAACATCACTTTGATTTTCCCATGTCTATGTCTTGTTTAAGATTTCCAAACATCTCTGCGCTTCTCTTCCAAATCCCAATAATAAAAAATGTTCCATCAGACATTACACTGCTCCTATTCTATGCTTCCAAGGAACTTCTCATTTTTCAAGCCATTTTCTCTTTTTTCAATCAAATTAAAAATGGTTGCCAGCAGAAACTTCATAACTTGGTATTAATGTCCCTTGAGAGACACTAACCCTGTTAAGAAACAAAACAAAGAATATTGCAAGAAGAGAATGATTGAAAGGAACTGTTCACGTAAAGAAATGACATCAGAATTTCAATTTTCAGGTTCATCTTTGGAGGATTATGATTTTTGGTCCCATTTGCAATGATCACTATCTGATACTGAACTACTTGCAGGTTTGCTATCAATTTTCATAATGGCTTATGAACAACAAAGTGCATTGTACGTAAGGGTTGAGGCCATTCAAGACACTGAGGGTCCTTTCTTTCATTTATTTTAAGTTACTTGTCAGATTTTCTCATAAATCCCTTAGTCCAATTTTATTTGAACCTGACACAGTAATAATAAAAAAAAAGTAAGGTTTAATAAATCAAAATAAAATTATTCTATCTCGTAAAGATACTTGAAAGATAACTTATATCCTTGAACTCGTATAGAGAGACTTAAGTATAGTACTCGAAAATATGGTTTATTACTAAAAATTGAGAGAGAAAAGGTACAAGAAAAATTAATGCTACTCAAAGAATAAGCATGCTAGCTCAATCTTCAGAAGATTGTAATTACTTAACTTTGTGCATATATTTAAGAGAAAGGGCAGAGTTGGATGAAGTATCACCATCTCTCAAAATCTTCTGATGAAGAAGCAGCATCAAATCTGGGTTGCTAAATGATCATATTTATTAATCAACTTAAATAGCTACAAATAATTATTTTACTGACACTTAATTATGTTTTTATAGAGTCAAAATAATGTCATTTTCATTGATTAGATATATTTCCAATTTTAGCTATTCATGACTCCACAAAACCTGTTTATTTGGTTTGCCTAAAGATTATTAAATGACTTCTATGACTTCTATTCAATGTTTTTTTGGAAAGATTATGCAAATACAAAACAAGTACAAGACTTCATAATTATATAATACAAAAACAAGTACAAGACTTCATAATTATATATATTATATATATATATATATATATATATATATACATATATATATTGAAACATTGCAATCATTATTGCAGAAAAATTGAGATGAAACTATTTACGAGTTAAACAGCAAATTGTGGTTTTACCCCAAACTTTATTGTATCAATCACAAATAAATGCAATACAGCAATTAATTTATTCGAGACAAAAGCATATAAACAAACATGTTAGCATGCAGAAAATACAGAAAAGATAACAACAAGAACCAGCTAAACTTCCAAACCTAGTTCGGAATCCGCTATAATGAATTATATATTGAAACATTGCAATCCATTATGCAGAAAATATGAGATGAACCTATTAGAGTAAACAGCAAAATTGTGGTTTTACCCAAACTTTATGTATCAATACAAATAATGCAATACAGCAATTAATTTATCGAGACAAAAGCATATAAACAAACATGTAGCATGCAGAAATACAGAAAAGATAACAACAAGAACAGCTACAACTTCCCAAACTAGTTGGAATCCGCTATATGAATCTTTTATATTCAATATGTGCTCTGTTCAGATTAAAAGCAATCAAAAGTAAAATTTTGAAATAATTTTTGTGGGGAAAAATTAAAGAAAATTTTTTTTTGTCGAAAATTATTTGCTATATTAATACATAAAATAAGGCGTAAGACAAGCAATAACACGTAATTCGATTTAAGAAGTATAATTGAAAATCAGTGTTCAATACTCATCAGAAAACTTGTTAAAGAAGATGGAGTGCCAAAAGAAGGTCTTGTTTAAAATCCTGCCAACAACTATTAACAAATATACTAAGTGACGGAGGATATAAAACCCTGATGTACCAGGCAGAATAGAAAGACAAGTCAAGAACCAAATATTAGTTTCTGATATTAATTGAGGCTCTCTTTGATTATAAATTTGAATACGACCTGCATACTGTGATAATTTTTATTTTCAATGAACAGAAAACCATTTGTCACTTGCTGTCAACATTTCCTGTTTGCTTTAACTACAAACAATTCAGATTTTGACTATGGATTAACAATTTTGTCAAACAGTAAACACCCATCGTATCAACATTGCCAAGAATTGAAGTACAACAGGAAGACATTGATTACATCTTTTCATTAAAGCATCTCATGGATTAACTTGCTTTATGATTTGACATGTTTCACTCAATTTAAAATCAATAAACTCCATCACTTTCATTCCACATGTTCATGTTTTCTTGCGATGTTGAGGCATAGGATTGGAGTATTATTAGGTTTTAAAAGAGATGAACCGCTCAAGTTTCAGTCTAATAGAAATTCGCTTTCAGCCAACTCGTAAACTAGCTTAATAAGTAGATATCACTTAAACGTACGTAATTAAAAGTAACGTCAATTTAGTTTGGTAGATTTCGAATTCGGTTCATTTATCGAGCCGAGCCGAGCCTGAGCATATTAGCTGAATCATCCGTCCATAGCCTTTATAAGTATAGTATTTTATAGAATCTGAACTAGTTCGGTAGATGTAGAGTACTTCATGACTCAATCATATACGTAAAATACCATTTTTTATCGTTTCAAGAATTATAAACATAATATACTATTTGTTCATATCAAAAATATTAAACATATACAAGAAAAAGATCTTTGAAGAAAAGAAAGATATTATGTCAGCATTTGAAAAGGGGTTTTTTTTTTTTTTTTTTTCCTTCTTATGGAAATTAGAAATTATTAGTTAGGGTCTCAAATTTTAATTTTTATATAATATTAGAAGGCAAACATTCGATTGTTGGGTTTGAAAGTGAATGCAAGGAGGTCTCAAATGATTATTAGTTGAAGCTGAGTACACTTATTTAAACAGGATGTGCTGGAAAGAGCAGACAAAATAGCTTTTTCTTATTCCAGGTTTTACTAGCATCAACTGATGTAAAGGGCGAAGCATTTATTATACTCTGTTTAGTCCAAAGTCATTTCAACTTTAAAGAAGGTGACAAGTGAAAATCAACTCATCTTCTTCTTGTTTTTTTAATGATTTTTATTTTTTTTACTCAGATTGACCTAAATTACTGTCTTTTTATATGTTGTTTTTGTTCTATTGAGGATGTTCTAAAATCCCATCACAGCTTACCACCGAGATTTATGTGCTAACACAATAAAAGCTTCAAGATATATGGAAAAACTGGGTAGAGAAAGCAAACTATACAGAAGTATACAAACACTATTAATTAATAATTAGCATGTGAGCAGACCTTATTCTTAAGTTTTTGCAAGTCAAAATTCTTTAGCAAATTTCAAATATTTAATGCTATATTATCTCCTTGAGTTAGTATTTTGTCTTTCGTTTTCTTTTTTTTTTAACCCTCGTTTATTTTTCTATTTTCACATTCTTTATTCTCATTTATTCAATTCTCATCAAGGTTTGTTTTGGGTCAATCCATAAAAGAAAATCACATTAAACAAAAAGCAAAATAAAGACATCAATGAGACTTAACTCCATGCTACTTGAATGGGCTTTGCTAAATGGCACGTCGCAATCTATGTAAATTTACAGTTACACCCTTAACGTGATATCAGCAATATCTAAATTGCTAAAAAGTTTTTCTAAGACATTATAGTATTTTCACTCATATTGATTCTAACACAAGTTGTGTCAAAAATATTTTCCTTACTAGAACAGTCTCCATGTTAGTAAAATTGAGAGCCATAAACAAAATAGAAACAAAACAGTGCATTAACATTCATTCAAACATAAGAAACCTAAGTATAAATAAACTAAAATATCTGAGAACAAACAGCCATGTTTCATCAAAATTTTGCTTCAATAAAAGCCCAAGTCCAATTTGATGGCATGGCATGATTGCGTAATCCAAAGTTCTTGACAAACAAAAATCCTCCATTGCTTATATAAGCTCTCTATTCAAATTTCAAATATAAATTCCACTCCAGAAGACAGGGAAGAAAAGTTATTAACCATCATTTCCAACTAAACTGATCTGCAACGGAGAACCGCTTCATTCTCAAATGTACAAACACTAAGAATCCGCTTCATTCTCAAATGTACAAACACTAAGAATCCACTTGACATGAAGAAATTTAAAAGCTTTAATTTCATCAACTTTATCAAATTCAAATATAAAGAGAACTTGGATGTTGCAGTGATATAAATTAGGGGCAAAAAATATACATAGATGTAATTTTATAATGAATCAAGAAGCAATTAGAATAAGAATCCTTCAAAAAATTGAAATGCGCATCAAATTTCCAGTTTTTGCATCAAATCAAAAGCACCCGTACCCATTTTCACTGGCAATCCAAGACAAATCCTAGCAGATGGAGTCTCTAAGTTATCAGTTTCACCATGCAGCGCCGCTTCAACAATGAATTTGGAAGCTGTCTCAAAAGACATTTTACTAAAAGGCGATATTGACTCTGCTATTCCCCCAAAACGGTTCATTGGACGATAACCACCCGAATGGGTCATAAAATCAGCAATAAGTGACAAGTGCCGGGTACTAACAGATATACCATAAGACTTGAATACATGGTTTATCTCTCTAATGATAGTTTCCCTGGCAGCTTCTACTCCATAAGTTGTTAACATAGCAGTGATGTTATTGGAATAAATATACCTGATATCCAGGTGATCATGCATTTTCCAAAAAGTACTAAAATCTAACCCAGTTGCTTCTAGTGCAGGAACATTTTCTTTTTCTTTAGCACTAATATCAACCCTTTTCTTTGGATCATCCCCATAGTAAATCACTTGATTCTCTTTGCAAGTAGTCAATCGACATCTTTCAATCCTCCCAGGGTTCTGGATGTAGACCTTCTTGGCTGTCTTCTGAGCAATCTACATATATGATTAAATAAACATTTACTCTCACCTATTGGTGTTAGAAAGAATTTAATAGGATATGAACAAGAACACCATTAGTGTTTTTTGACATAATTACCCACTTACATCAAAATTCAGTAAGTGGTAAACATAATTATTCTTAGGATGATATCAACTAACGGATAATGATTCACCACTATGATGCTCAATTAAGATAGGGCAAGACAACATCAGGATATGGCAGCACATAAGTATGCACATGTTTATGATGCTAATCAGCCTAATTAATCAAATAGAAGGTGGATAGGGATTACAATCCTTGGCCACTAGTCTAAGAGCACTAGAAACTTAAAACAAATATCATGATCTTAGGACAGGCACAATAAGAAAAAAAGTTAAAAATCTATCAAATTGCCAAGGCATTTTAAATGGAGGTCAACATTGACATACAAATATCAATATGGCAAAAGCTGAAACACCAAGTTTAAGTTACCTCAGCTAGCAAAATATGAGGTTCATTGGTGAATTTGAAGTGGACCTCAAAGTGCATATCTCTGGCTTCCACAAAGATTGCTCTATCATATTCCTTTTTGGATAATTTTGGCCTGTGTGTTCGTTTCGCCTTTTGTTTCTTCTTATTCCTTGACTTGGCCTTAGAATGGGTTTCACCCTGTGATGGACTTTCTGTAGCTTTGTCCTTCGACTTAGACTTGGAGGCCTTCCTAAGGAGTGGAGTTTCAGAAGCTTTGTTATCAAGCATGGCATCCTTACCAGTCTCAGTCTCATTATCTCCCTGATCAATTTCGCTTTCAAATCCAGACTCCTCACTAGCTGTAGATTCCCTTTCATTCAGTTCCTCAATGCCATCATCATAATCCATCTCATCAGTAGCTTGAACCTTTCTTTTCTGTGCATCTAAACCAAGATCCTCAGCCCTTTCACCATCATCATCCTCATCATCCTCATTACTGTCATCATTTTCTTCCCTGTGTAATCTGTTACCAGAAAAATCTTGTTCGTTGTCTTCCCTGCGTGATCTGCCACCAGAAAAATCTCCTTCATTTTCTTCCCTGCGTGTTCTATCCCCAGAAACATCTTCTTCTGCATCATTTGAAGCCCTTCGACTTGATTCCGAAATATTTTTAATGCCGCTAATTCTAGAGAGCAGAATAATATGACTTTGTATAGCATCCTCCAAGTCCCTCACAAAATCCACCTCTAAGATCTCTTCCCAGTCTTCTACTGATACATCAGCATATTGCGGATAGTGTACAGGTCTGTAAAGCTTCATTTTAAGCTTATAAATTCTGCAAATGCCATCACCCTGAATAGCAAATGGGAGGACGGATACTTCCATACTCTCTACTATGTCTGCCACACTGACCTTCTTCAACTTATCAGCAAGACGTTCCGCATCCTCCCTGCAGACAATAAATATATCAATTTATTTCTTCAGCCACAAACACATCCAACAACCACCTTGCTTTGAACAATAGGTCCATGCCACTGTTAAAACAATTACTTGCTTTAAACTGCATATGTGGTTAGAAACACAATACATTGATTCATATATATCACCTATAGACTAGAAAAAGAACTTGAATTATCCTGTTAAACCATCCTCCTGAAATGATGTTTATATACATTAATTTCATTTACTCTGCCTAAGCAATCTAATCAAACATACTCATGAACAAAATCAAGGCAAATCACCTATGCTCGTATCTAGATCATTTATTAAAAGAACGTAAAATGTGCATTCAAACTTGTTTGTTAATTTCAAGAACAAACATTGACAAGATTTTATCAAGCATGTCCATGAGGTGTTCATCAACAACAATAGTCTACTTAGAGGACAATATAGTTCGTATATTGTAAATGGTTCCTAATTTACCATCTCAGGTTCTCATTTGATATTTCCAAACTTGCACCATAACTCATTATGTCAAAAATCAAGTGGGGCAAGGAGTCTGAAATTTTGGAGTTCTGTAAAAGACAAATTTCCAGGGATATAGGAAATTTAACATAGCAAAGATTTACATGTAACATAATGATCTATACGCTAACTTTGATAACCCAACTGTTTTTCATTCGTCCACCCAATGTTAAGGTCAAGCTCAGACTCCGTGCCTGAGATCAAAGGCAATTATACAAGACATTTGGAGCCATTTATTTGATGTAGTGCTGTTACGGTCCCAAATTTGGATCTAGTTATGGGTCTTTGAATTAGGGGATCAGGTTTGAGATGGGTATCTTAGAAGGAGTTTTCTTCCTTGTATCAATGGTGACAGACTTAGAGAGAATCTATCAAAGGCAATTATACAAGACATTTGGGAGCCATTTATTGATGTAGTTGCCTGTTACGGTCCAAATTTGGATCTAAGATTATGGGTCTATTGAAATTAGGGGATTTCAGGTTCTTTGAATTAGGGGATCAGGTTTGAGATGGGTATCTTAGAAGGAGTTTTCTTCCTTGTATCAATGGTGACAGACTTAGAGAGAATCTGCAATCTCTTAGAGCTCGTCAAGAGAGAACTCTACAATATCTGAGTTTTAGGAAATCAAAACCTTTTCTTAACAGTCTGCTTGCATTTTTCCTGATATCACAGCCTTTTAAACAACTAAATATAAAGCTAAAACTACCCACTACCCGCTACCCACTAATAGCTACCCATTACAATAAATAACTTGCTTAACCACCCCACTAATACCCGCGAACAAAGAAACTTATAATAACATGATAAACACTGAATAACTAAATAGCAGTAAAACTACCCTAATTCCAGCAGTGCCATAACAAGTGCACAACAAACTGAGCTCTGTTCCAGGATATATTCCTTCAGAGCACACAATTATTGCAAGAAGCAATAATAGGAATGGACACGAAGTCTTAGATGTTGTCTGGTAAAATTGAAAATTAACTATTGAAATTGAAGAGCTGGGTATTAAGCATTGAGCAATACAAGTGCAGAAATTTATAAATTTCAAAGTTAATTAGCCTCATTGTATTTGATGTAAATTGTAGGTTAAAATTTTAACTTATCATTTTAAATGAAATTTAGGTTAGCTGAAACGATTAAGCTTTGTTTGGATGAAGGGAGGGAGGGATAATTAAAGTAAGGTATAGTAAAGTATGGTAAGAGAAAGTATGTTAGATGTCTTTTTTGTGTTTGTGGAGATGGTATGGTAAATGAAGGTTTAATAACATTGTTTTATTTAGTTTAATGGTACAGGAAAGTAATGTTAAATGTAAAGATTACGAAAATATCCTTGTTATGGAAGATTTATAAATATAACTATGGATAATTTTGGAAATCAAATTTTTTAACCATGCTTACACCCTAATTCGGCGGGTTGAAGATTGGGTATTTAGATGGGTTTTCAACCCCTCAAATAACTCTCGAAAAACCATCCTCTCCCTCAAACCCTCTTCCCAAACAACTAAATAATCTCCCCTTACCTTGCCATACTCTCCAAACCCATCAAATAACTTTCATCCAAACAATCTGTTAAATAATACGTAAATAAATGTTATCAAACAACTTAAAACTAAGTCGTTGAAAATGGTGTTATCAAAAACCAACTTAGTGTTGGCTGATAAAGTTTATGCAACTTACTTTGTTCTTCCCTTTTGCAGGGGGCAGGTGATAATTGGTGTTTTGATATTACTTGCAGCAGTCATCAAGATTTCTTGAAGACGTGGGATACCCAGGGTGACATTCATTTCACCTCGCCCAGCCAAATGGAAAGTATTCAACCTGTAAATCAACAACAACATTTAAATGAACAAATATTATTTGCTCAAGCGACTTAAGTTGAAAATAATGAACTCAAGTGCATATGAAGAATAAACCTCTATATTTATAACTATACGTACATAATGGAGGCAATACTAAAATTTGCATGCATGAACAGAAAAGAAAAAATAAATCCTTCAATTATCTATTACACATGCATTAAAATGAATGAAATTTTTTAATTATGCAAAATTAGCCAATGTAGGATCACTGTTTCATTTTACTCCTTCAACCTTCAACTGTATTAACAAATAATTGCCCTCATTAATATTTGCACCAACTCAGAATTATGCTAAGCCCTTCCCAATTACCCCATCAGACCTTCCAAAGTTAGACTCCATTAGATAAATTTAAATATCACTGCATGACTTCTGAAACTTTCAGACTCATCCGCTGTCATTTAAGTTGGTCCATTCATATATATCCAAAACAATTCTATGAGAGCACCCAAACTTACAAGATCTCCAATTTGTAACTCATTAATATCAACTAGTAACCAAATAAAAGTCCAATTTTGTAATGCCTTTCATCTCCTACTATCAATTGTTAACTCTCCTCGTATATATCTCCATTCAATGTGAACTAGAAGATAAGAAAATAAAATTGTTACCTTGATTTAAAACAAAACCAAACACAAAATCCAAAGTAGAGTAATTTGAAAAGACCATCAAAGAAGAAAAAAATTTTCCTTGAAATCAAGCGTTACCATAAAATGATTGAAACCCCCCCCCCCCCCCCTGATTGGAAACACCCCCCCCCCCCCCCCCCCCCCCAAAAAAAAAAAAAAAAAAAAAAAAAAAAAAAAAAAAAAAAAAAGCAGAGGAAAAGAAAAAAAAAAAAAAAAAAAAAAAAAAAAAAAAAAAAAAAAAAAAGCAGAAAGAAAGAAAGAAAGAAAAGGGAAAAAATAAAAAGATAAAAAGATATAATGATGATTGTATTATACAACTTACAAAACCAAATTATAATTGAACCTCCAAATTACATCCCTATTATGTAATTCATGAGCTGAGAACAAAAGATGAATTATTTTCAGGTACATAATCAAAATCATATTAAGCTATGTTTTCTCAGAGCTCAAACACAACATCAACTGTACAACCAGCATCACACAGTTTTAACTGCAGACGCATAAAGCCATAAACCACTGAACCCCAAAAACAATAATAAAAGGTGTGAAGTACTTGTTGTATGTTGAGGAAAGAACACAAACATACAGGTATACATAAACTAAATATAGAAAAGAAATCTCACGTCATCTGTGTTGATGGCTCTCCTACTGACTGAGCAGCCAGCACACCAACTGGTTCTCCAGGCTGTGCAAGACTCAAGAGGAACTTCTGCTTCATTAAGTTATATAAATCCTCATGTTTCACTAAATTAGAAGTTACACGCCCCATCAAAGAGAAATCATCAAGGAATTTGGCTGCTTTTTCACTAAGAGCTTTCGGCAATTCCGAAACATAAGAGTTAAATGTGACAAGCTGGTTACCACATTGTTTGTAAATCATGTCTTGATTCTGAAAATAAAAAAATAATAAGAAAATAGTTCAGGATCCAGATTCTGAAAAACAGATTGATCTATTAAGTTGTTCCATTAAAATTCACACCCCCAAAAACCATAAGCAAGTTCTCACCATTGCCAGTTGTTCAAATTTTGCAATGAAGCTCGTCCTGTGAACATCCACACCATCTTCTCCATAGTAAAACTGTACGACTGAGCCATCAGCATCACGAACTGTATGATCATAACTAATTTTCAAACACTCGAGGTTTTTAATCAAGCATCTTTGCAAGTAACCACTACGAGATGTTTTCACTGCTGTATCAACAAGCCTATAGAATAAAACGCACAATAATTAGTAAAATAATCAACAATCAAATGACAGATTCTGAAACCTGGTCCGAACAAGCAAGGTGCCATGTAACAGGAAGTCTTTGC
Organism: Jatropha curcas; assembly: GCF_014843425.1. The sequence goes on from NW_023590739.1 coordinate 1,915,847, forward strand.
ATATAATACCAAACAGCACAATGTTAGCATTCTGACAGATAAAAATCCAACTCAAAATGACGAGAAATAAAGTAACAGTTGAGCATGTGGCCTAAATTTAGGTCTAGCTTCTAGATAGTCAAAATAGACATTCTACAAAGTTGTTTTAACCAAGTAAGGTTTCATCTGCAAATCATAAATTATACTTGTCATTGGTGGT
>NW_023590739.1:1916545-2063204 GCF_014843425.1 Jatropha curcas
ACAAACCACAACATAAATATGCAGATTTATTTTATCTACCTAGCAATTATGCAAGTAGATGCATACGAAGAGTTTTCTCTCCCTTCAATTACACGAACGGACATGTCTGCCATTAAAAACTTGGGCTTATGAAGTGTTGGCTGGCAAAGCAAAAAATAGATCACAGTAAAAAGCAAAATGAAACAAGCCTTTTTCTTTTTTCTTTTTTTTGGTGAAAGAACACACATAAAGATTCACAAGATAGGGAAGCTTGATTAAACCTACGGTTTCAGGCCCTCAGAAACGGGACGACAATAGAAGCAGTAAATAGAGCGCCCCCAGGAGGGCGGGGGGGGGGGGTGTGGGGGTACTCAACCAGAGCAGAGAAACAGTGAAACAAAATTTCAAAAAATTCCTTCTAGATATGCAAATAAACTCACTCTCAAAGCTCCAAATACATAATAAGAAACCTGCATCAATAGTCTGCTACAAAGCAAAATTGACCTCAGTAAAAACCTCCTGTTTTTTTCCCACTATGGAGCACCCATAATCAATTATATGCAAGTCTCAAAGAATGTCAATTAACTTGCTTAACCAAAAGCCCCAGAGATAGAATCAACACGTAGAGCACTTAAATAAGATGAACTTTTTCATGGCATGTTCTCAAAATTAATAAAGAAGGGTAACATGAAAACATAAGATTTCCCTAGAAACCCATGCTCTTTTGTACCTAGTACAAGCAAATTATGGATAGCCCAGGACCAAACCTTTATTATTGAGAAAATTCTTAGTTCAAATCATAATTACTAGAAAAAATGGTTTGAATACAACACAAACAAGTTAGTGATCCTTACCCATGAGGAAAAGGCTCCAAAAAATAATGTAATCAGGGGATAAATATCACAGTTCATCAAAGACAGTGCTGCTATTATCAGAGTTTAATAGTAATTTCAAAAAAGCAGCACAAAAATCACATAAATGAATATTTTAACTTAATTTGCAAAACATATTAACCACATTCTGCTATCTTTCCTCATCATATGTGCCTCCCCCTGCTCTGATGTCCCTTATCCCCTGACTTGTCACCCCACATTAAGTCTTTAAGTTCTGACCTCCTTTGTCAGGAGCCAAGCTGTTTAGAAGAGCTCCAAAACAAAAGAAAAATACAAAAAGAGAGAAGTGGAATACATCCCAAGCATACAAAAAACCAATCCAACCAGGATGCAGAAAACATGTCTTAGTTCAACAAAATACTATACTTTGAATAATTGTAAAGGCATTAAAAACATAGAACTGTTGCATTTTTTTTTTTTTTTTTGGCAGAAAAACATTTGCAGATGTCATTCACAGTGACATCAACGAATGAAAATAAGTTCTATCACAACTGTAATAACCTGTCGTTGCATAAACCAACACATCTCCATTCTTGTAAAATGGGCGATAACAATCTTGCCTCAATATTTCACACAATGCGAGAAGCTCTTCCCAGGTCATAATAGCTCCTCCTGTGAGGGAAAAGGTCAATTTCCCCCGTGATATGGCAATACGCATTTCTGGCAACTGGCAGTTTGTTTAGTTGACAACTTATCTACATAGTGCTAGCTCCAAGGGTCTGACCTTCTGAACCATGAAGACATGCATTTCTCAACTTAGCAACGTTCCAAAGGGTTGTCACGTCCTTGCAGAGGAAAATAACATCAAAGCAGCAAAGAAATAAGAAAACAAAAATCATGGTAACGAACGTTTTAGATAAAGTTTCCCCCATACCAAAAAAAAACAGAAAATGTGCTGTTTCCAGCAGTATTATGACTATCTGTAGGCCACATTTCATAAAACTAATTAATTATGCAACAAACAACTAAAGAAGAATATATTTTTGAAATAATATCTGAAACATAGGCCCTAACATCTAGAAACACAAGAAAAAAGGAAAAAGTTTACTTTTCAGTGCAAATGCAGATTGAAGGTAGAATCACCGCAAAATAACAAAACCAAATTACCAAAAGTGACACCTAACTAAACAAATTGTAAATGCACATGGTTATCAACAAGTTATTATCGATGTCCTTTGTAATTTTAAGGAGGTCCTTCTATTGACTGTGGCATACAGTACCTGCCGTTGTTCACCCTACACTTAGGGCCTAGCACCAATAGATTACCTCCATGGCACGGAATGTCCGCGAACCATGGAGTTAATATTGTTTTTAGTGTATAAAAATTGCAAAGTCAGACCTGTGATTCCTATGGACCATTCCTATAGTTATACATTCTATATTTTATTACTTTTATATGGGTTTTAACTTTATTTTAACCAATCCCGTCTCTTGCCAGCGGTCTTGTCTGCTCTGCGGTGTGCCTGCCTGTCACCTATTGGATAGAATCAGTCCGATTCAGAAACTTCAACAAATTTAGCCCCTTGAGGTTTAAAATGTTCATTAAGTCACTCTTAGCTTGGATCAAGCACAGCATTATCCACCTTTGCTTTCAGTTCACCAAAAATAGACCCTCTGATCTCATGTAAAGAGTAGTTGAAATCCACCATTACCAAACAATTCCCCAAATAAACGTCCAATTGTCCAATCTTTTTGTCCTAAAAAGGAGTAAGAACAAGGGAACATAGACAACATTATCACTGACCAACTATGCATCTAGTGATGAGCCACAAATTAGCCTCATATGCCAATCTTTCCCAGGCGCTTTAGTATAATGTTTACAATAATGAAAAGGAATTACCTCCATGACTAACATACCAAACAAATACAAAAACTTAATTCCATAGCTAAGTAATCGAAATTTTTTATGTATATCTACAGAATAATCTATTTATCTAGAAGAAATATGAATCACATTTTCAGAATAAAGATAAAAAGAATAAAACAAAATCAATGCTTATAAGTAAGAAATACAATTTAAGGCGCACAAGGGAACATGGTAAAATAAAACTTTGATAATGTAATATAACTAATCAAACAATACAGCAACATTCTATAAAAAAAAAACAAGAAATATGCTACAAAACAAAAGTAATCATCTACTACTCCAAATGAGTAAAACCATCCCCAATGTTTTCAAAAAAAAAATGTGTAATAATTCATATTCCAGAAAATATAAAATATGTTAATTACTCTTAAAGATCATTAAAAACAAGAATTTTTTGTACAAGGAAATTCATCCATATATCATAATCTAAAAATTACAATTTAAAATGTATACTATTAATAATGAAAAATATAGCAGAACAAGAATTTTTTTTAAAACTAGTAACAAAGGATTTTATATTCATTTATAATTGTAGATTACAAACTGAAATTAAAAAAAAAATGATAAGAAAGCTGTGAAGTTTTCAATATTAATAAAACAATAAAATGATGAAATCACACTATCCCAAAAAATAACATTATAATAGATAAAAAATATATACCAAAGTTTGGCGACAATCATATTGCCCCTTCCTAAATTAGTCAGAATGTGTTTACACCATGAATATTCAACGTGTGAAAATTTAAAAGATACAACTTTACGGTGATGCAATAATAATTCCCTGCAAAGTCTACTTAAAGTAATAATAGATCATGATATGAAGTGCGATAGATAATTAAAAAAGCAGCCCCAAACCCACATAGTTTACAGATACGCTATCAATAATAACTTCATGAAATAGGAGGTCCTTACCTCAGGATATGTTAACTTACAGCAAAGCCAACGGAGGAATCCCAATTTCAATAACGACCTAAATAGGTCTGGGGAAGATAACAGAACGACATGTCATAATTAACGAACGCTTCCCCATGCATTTAGTTTTTTTTTTCTGGCGAAGTCCTGTCCTTCTTCTCATAGCAAGCTTGGCATATCAGAAGTACATCTCTCTGCCGCAGGACCCTACTCAAGAACAGGAGCCTTAAATCAATAAATGAGCCTTGATCATATGTTTGAAAAAAATTGACAGGTGAACAAAATTTAGATAGACAAGGTAGCAGATTTGCAAATTAATAATTGCAAAATATCAGCAACAAACATTTACTCTTTCTCCTTGGCCTACTATCACCAAGGATTGATTTTTAACAGAGAAAACTCAAGGAAATTCAACTAATAAGGCAACACTGCAATGCCATACCAGTAATTGTCCAGGAAACTAATCCTCAAGCAGCATATAGAAACCCAAGAAACCAATATAATTTGTTCTTATGTGAGTTTAGATACCGTAATGATGTTGATCCATGGAAAAGTCCTCAAAAGCTTTCAGGCCCTGGTGTCTTGAGTTTTATAAAATTAAAGATTAGGGCCTTTGTTGCTAAAATGTTTGAAGTTTGAAATGGATCCAACAAACAAAACACGTAGAATGTAATCTAGAACAGCATCATTAATATTTGTCAAAGAACATGATGTTTAACTTTATAAAAGTTTAAAGACATAAAGTAGAAATTTTGAATAGGAAAAGGAAAAGGAAAAAGTATGACGCTGATTCAACAAGGGCTGTTAAAAGTTTTCAACATCATCTGAAAAAGCCCCAAATATTTGGATCACCAATGGCCCAATTCATAGGGCTGGTGACCCTAAACTTTTAAGAGATTCCAAATCCCAGATAGAAAAAAACACCACCCCTAATGCCTTTTTTTTTTTTCCTGGTAAGGGTGAAGGTCAGTAAAGGCTTGAAAAGATATCTTATCTGAGTATATCTTGAACAGTTATGCCTCCTATAACAACTGGAAGGATAGTTAATAACAGATGATATTCGCGGCAGCAGAACAGCTGCAATTAAAATAACAGTTAAGCAGGACCAAATAACCAGTAGGCAGATAGAAAAGAATGTCCATCCAAGAGTAATCCTTCTTAGAATCAAATTACAGGGGCAGTTCTTGTGTGACTTTTGTAAATTTCAGAGGTTTGCCCACTTGTCTGCTTGTGAAGAACATCAATTTGTATTAATCTTTTTCCAGGTTTTGCAATTTCCAAAATATGAAAAACAGCCTAGACTGCATAGCCCATACATGCAAAATTATATTGATGAGGCAAAAATAAAAAATTCAAGCTAAACTGGTAACACATCTATCAATTTTAATAAACACAAGACAGAACTACAAGAATTAAGCGTGTACCCAACCTATATTGATTTGGCTGTTTGATTGAATGCGTAAGATCAACTCAGTGTCCGGCAGGCAGTGATCAAGTGAAGTCAGTTTATGAGAAAATATAATGAATCAACAAACCTAAATAACATACATCAGAGAAGGTAGGAGGTGATATATACCACCCCCCTTGCAAGTTTTGCCTATTCAAACAGAATGTTTATATAGATTGTGAAGACCATCCAACGCCTAACAATTTGAATGCTCTTTATTAATAAGCATCTCCCAAATAATATATGGCCTCGTAGCACACGCTTCTTGCTTAATAAGCTTACAAAACAGTTGAGGAGGCCTCTCCATCACCTGCAAGAAAAGAAATCAAATAAACAAAATGGAATATTGTGGCTCATTTAATGTGGCCTCAATATACTCCCCCCTTAGCAATACAAAAGAATCGGGGAAAAAAAAAAAAAAAAAAAAAAAAAAAAAAAAAAAAACAACGCCGCGTAAAAGAGGTAACAAAGACAGCAAAAAATAAATAAATAAATAAGATATAAATTAACATCATGATTCAAGAACAGGCATATATGCATGTTTGTCAGACAAGAATATAAATATGTAAGCTTGTCAAAATAATGTCCCAATTTCTACTTATGGGTGAAAAGTGAGACGCTGAATAAGGCCCTAAAAAATCCCTCCAAAACATTTAAAAAAGTATTGGACCTTTTCTTTGTGCAATTGTCAGAGTAAATAAATTCTAAAATCATTCACTTGAAGCCTTTCAAAATGAACTACCATGACTAAAGCTATTCTGATGGGAATTCAACTGCTAACCGTTCTTTCAAAAATTTATATTAGTGCTGCTCTTTAAGGCCAGAATTTATACAAGTACTTACAGAATCGCCACCCTTTGTTGGTGGCCGGAATTTTATAGCAGCCACTAGAATGGTCTCCAAAAAGAACATAGAAGGCCCTGCTTTTTTCTTTCCAAATCCTTGCTGCTGAAGATCACTTATAAATGAGCAGATGCGGTCCTCATTTTCCCATAAAAGGTCTAATGCATCTTTAACCTGCAATGTGAAAAAAGCACAGGACATACTATCCAATCAGAAAATTTAAAATGCAGTTTTTGATCCAAAGATGTTTTTCTCATGTTGGAAAACACATGCCAACTACATCAGCCAAAGACATTCAAAGAGGGCACTTGTTAATGCTGGAAAGACATACCTCGGATGGTAAAAGCTGCTTGGAGAAAGCACTTCTCTGCTTATAAAACTCACGAGCCTCCTGACTCCCTTTTTTCTTATGCCTCTTCACATCAGTATCTTGGTTTCCCGAAGGTTCAGCTGACTCTTCTACATCCGTCATCTCATCAACTTCAGCAACTAATGGCCCTCCAAGCTGGCGTCCTCTTATTATATTTGCTCTAATACTAGCATCTGTCATACCACTCTGCAAATATGAACCAGGGGAAAAGTTAGTATAGCCTTTACGGATATCACATTACAGCACATGTTAGAATACCAACATAAGCTGCAATAAGAAGTAGTCTATGACCAAAAAAAAAAAAAAAAAAAGAGAACCTCCAGATAATAAAACTGTGTGTATTCAGGCAAGCAATCCACATATAATAAGAAATTTTAAATGTCCATATGTTCAGAAGTATATACTTACAAACCAGAAAAATAATCTATACAAAGAAAGAAAAATTGCCTACCCAAAAATAGAATCTCACTCAATCATTGCTCTTACTACAACAACAAAACAAAGAATAAGCATAAAACTTTGACATGATTAACACCCAATATTAATTTTGAAATTCCATTGGCGTAAGAAGGAGATGGAGAAAAGATGGCAGCAAGTCAGCAGCAACAACAAAGAAAAGAAAGGAACTTTTCAAAAGAACTTGAATTCATCAAAAGTTAGAGAAAAGAAATATCAACAAAATAAGTCGGTATAATAGTTGCCTCAATACATGTCAGTTACAAATTAAATATTATTATTATTATTATTATTATTATTATCAATGGTCGATGCGAATATGATAAGCTTGTACAAAAAGGCAAAATGGTCCTGTGAGAGAACTGAAGAGCCAGATTACAAGAAAGCTCCATCAACTTAAGAATTGAAGCAAAATACATGCATCCATAGATTAATACGTTAGAGCACATGTCACTCGCAACAAAGTTAATTAGTTCAATATATCAACAAAAACTCCACACCCAGGATTCAATGATTTTCTTTTTCTAAATTTATGACATTTCCATTTATGATCAGGAACAAGCTCAAATACTTGCAGCAAAATCTATCATATATGATATATCTAAGAAAGCACATGCTATCATTCAAATTATAAAATGCAATAAAATTATTAAAGAAATAAAAATAAATAAAAAAGCCATAAATTATACTAAAAATATACCGTGTAAAACCACCCAAACATAGGTTTGGTAATGTTTGGATTTACTGCCCCACAATTCTTACACTTCTTAAATTTTGGCATCAGAAAAGTATTTAAAACAGATGTTGCTTCACTGAACTGAAGTGATGTCCACTCCTTCTGCTTCATATGCTCACCATTGTGACATTGTGCTCCTGAATGAACCGTAGAACAAGATTCATGGCTACCATCACTCTCCTCTGGATATAATGTCTCACTTGGTAAGACTGAATCTAATCTTTTAGCCCCAACAATATCACCTTTTACTATGAGTTCCAGTTGTTTAACGCATTTATCAACCTAAATAGATAGAGTTTAAAAAGAAACAGAATCAGAGAAGAAAAAAGCTATAGATAGATAGATAGATAAATAGATAGAGAGAGAGAGAGAGAGAGAGAGAGAGAGAGAGAAGAAGAAGAAGAAGAAGAAGAAGAAGAAGCCTAAGGGAAATACCTGGCCCCTATGAATTCTAAAATGGAAGCAATAAAAACAGGTCCTTTGCAGAAGTTTGTGAAGAAAATTGAAGAGCAGGGGATTGTAAACTGGAGAAACAAGATCTATATGGCCGCAATGACCAGGGCAATTGGTTAATCGTTGGCCACAAGTCTTGCAACTGCATTGAAGTAAAGAACCAGCTACATCAACTATAAGTCAACACGTTTGACCACGATATTGCAAATATGTATATTTAATATCGAATATATCAAATATAATATTACTAACTGCAACTCACTTTAGTGATGGGACACTATCAGAAACAACTGAAAAAACATCGCAATTCCTCAAAAGGAAACTCATGGACTACAAGAAAAATATTATTAAAACAATGGAAAGGTTGTGAATGATACCAAAGAATATCTTAACGTCCAAAAATGAATTGATATGCAATTTAAAACCATCAGTAATTAATGAAATCAAAGAAGAACACCAGTACATGTAACTAGCTCTGCAACCCATATCTAGTCCACGCATTTGAAGCGGATATAAATTATGGATATTATTACTTGCAAATGTTGAAATAGTATATCTCAATTGGAAAACATTCAGCAGAAGTTCTAATACACACGTGGATTTGCACATAAATTTTTAGTCTTTGAAAATTTTAAGCAACAAACTATCATGCACAGATTTCTATGTAAAAATATAGTAAGAACGTACATTGTCCCTTCACTTAGTGGCCCCAGTGCTGGATCATATAGTCCACCAAGCACAGGCCTATCCACAAGATCAAGCAATCTAGGGTCTGTAATCTTCACAAAACTATGTTTTCGAACCTCTTCATCAGTTAAGAAACTGAAAGTTATTGAGTCAATAGACTCAGTTGCACCCTGCAACAAAATCCAAATTCACAAACTCAATCAAATATTCAATATAACAGTCGATTAAAATCTAACAAAAGAACTAAAATTTAAAAGAAAAAAAAAATAAAAAACAAGGGTTCACGCATTACATTCACTTCAAGTAAAGGAATCAAAAATCACTTAAGAAGTTATTGTTTTTAGGTAGCAAAAAATTCTCAGCTCAATCAACCAAATCCTATGGCTCAAAACTAAATTTTTAACCAAATACAGAAGCATCATTCCAAGCTTTTGAACTCCCAAGCAATAATCCCAAATCAAAACGTTCAAAAGCTATATAGCATGATTATAGCCACATTATTTCACCCCATTAAAATTGAAACTAAAAATCCTCACTGGAAATTTGATTAATTTTTCAAAACCACAAACTCCAGCAGATTGAACCAATCACCAAAACTGAAAAACAAAATACTTCCAGTTCAACTGTCGTGCAACGACAAAAATATGAAAATACAAAATACTTTGTTTTTTCGCTTCCTTTCCTAATTTTTCTCCTGTGCTCTAACCATTAACATTAAATGATATGTATTATATCACAACGAAAGAGAGAAGAGAGAGAGAGGGAGGAGCTGGGAGTACCTCTGTTGTGGCTGTCATTTATGTGTTGCTGCGTTGGCGCCAACGTCAAGGAGAGGTTGCCTTGGAGTACGATGTGGAAGATGAAATGGAACGAGAGGTGGAGGAGGAGATGCGTCGTCTGCAGCAGAGAGAAGAGAAAGCCGACGCCCACTTTAGTTTAGGGTCTATGAGAGGTTTTACAAGACGCAGTTTAATTATTTATTTGTCTGAAACGAAACAGTGTGTAACAATTAACAAACAAGGCAAAAAAAAAAAAAAAGTCCAGTTTAAACCTACTAAATAAGTTGCCTGGTTACTATTCGATCTGTAAAATGTTAATGTAAAATATAAAATAACTATTAAAAATATAATTATTTTTAAATATTTTGATATTTAATATATAGATATTTCTTAATTTAAGGTGAATATATTATTTTTATTTTAATGTATTATGTTAATAAAATAATAATTAAAAATTTAAAATAACATTTTTAAAAAATTATTTTTAAATAAAAATAAAATGATCACAAAAAATATCAATTTGAAAAAAAAAATATTAGTAATTATTTTATGAGGTTAATAAAGTCTAAAATAATATAAATACGAATCAGCTAGTGGCTGATCAGCTACTACTTCCCTTCCATAATATTTGTCACATCTGAAAAAATAATTTGTTCTAAAATACTTGTCACATTTATAATTTCAAAGAGTAATAAATATTTTTTTTCATGTTTATCCTTTGTATATGACCAATAATTATTATTGCAATTACTAATGATTTTCTTAGATAATTAGTACTAAATTAAAGATAATGTTTGTCAATTTATTCAATAATTTATTATAATTTAAATAAATTTAATGATTTTCTTAAGAAATTTGAAATTTTAGATGTAACAAAATATTGTGAAATAAAAATAATATCAGTTGTTAATTAAAAAACTACAAAACAATAGGTGGCATGTAAAAGAGCTATCACTTGTATGAAACGGCTGAACCAAATGTGGTCTTATTCCGTGAACTTATTTAGTAGGTTTAAAAACAGAGAGTAAATGGAAATTGTTACCCAAGACAAAAACACCGTTTGTGGTCTTGTCCATATTAATTACTTTCTAATAAGTTTTGTAACTTGATCTTTTTACGGAAAGTTTTACTGATTATACACCCCATTCATTAAAGTTTGATTTTTAAATTTTTTATTTTTTGCAAATCTCCAATCTAATATGAAAAAATTGATGCATGGAATTGGAAAGTTAGAAGAAGAATATAACTTGGAACGCATGGAATTGGAAATTTAGAAGAAGAATGTAACTTGGAACGACAAAACAATATAACTTGGAATATATCTTTAAACTATCGACAATAAAACAAGAAGAAAAAGCATATAACTTGGAGTACATGATTGAAAAAATTAAAAACAAATTTCTAAAAATAATCAAATTGTGGTATATCGTCGAAGAAGTTGATAGCAGAATTTTCATCCCAATCAATTGCACTAAAATCAGGAATAGGTTCTGGAATCGCAATCTCAGAAAGACATGGCAAATAGTTGCCTGAAAAGGTTGAAGAAGAAGAAGCAGCAGCAGCAGCAGCTGATTCCTCCTTTTTGTGTATATCAATCATACGATTAGGGCTCCTTTTTTTCTTATTGCTCCATTGTGGCTTAATTTTTCTAACTTGAGAATCCAGAGACAAGTAATTAATTATCTTAGATTTCCTTTTGCTCCCACTCTCACGTTTCCGCATGGCTAAATATAAAGATGGTTAGTCTGAAGGTATACTTAAAGAGCTCGAAGTTGAGGAATTTATAGATTTAGTTTCCGAATATCCTAAATTCCCAATTCCTGTAGGTTTTGACTTTTTTTCCCAATCCTAATTTTATAAGGAAAAGCTTTCACACGTGGCTTTCATATTCTGATCCAAAAAACAAATATATATATATATATATATATTATTTGTAGCATTCAAAGTAAATGAATTTTTTGATTAGACATATTAATTCAAATATAAAATATCAATTACATTCGAGATATTCAAAAAAAGAAAATCAAAAAGAAAAAACTCCATATTATGTGGCACCTTAAATGTTCAAATATATCATTTTTATTTATACATGAAAAGAAAAGGTGCCAGCACTATGCAAGTGTTTTGAGTTCTGGTTATCCATTATCTAAAAAACAGATTAAAAGGAGCCAAAAACAGATTAAAATAGGGCAAAGGAATTCCTAATCTGTGCATCAATACATACATGCTACAGCCATCTGTTGATACAATCTACAGAATTAACCTAATAATGAATTGATATGCATACAAACTGTGCAGCACATGAAACCAAAGACATTACTGCTCAAACTAGTCTAAAATAAAAATGACACACAAGTTGTAAAGCTCGGGAGGAGATGCTGCTCGTATCATCACAAAAATGACTTCTGATGAAGTTATGGATGTATGTGAGGTTTTGTGAACAGAAACAACTAACAGTCACTTGTCTTTTACTGTTTCCAAAGGCCCCACCACATTCTTCTGCTTTGCGGGGGCAACCTTAGCAGGGGTCGAATGCTCTGACTGAGAAAATCGAATCAAGACTTGCATGAGGACAGTAACAATTGCAAGTGCGGATGCCGACAATGCAATCCCCTTCCACGATGAAAAAAGTGAAGACCATTGGAGGAACTTCCAGGCCCCAAAGATAAGCATACATGCCCAAGAAGTAACAACCTGATTCCAACATACGCATATAATCAATACAACTGCAAACTATGAACATCAGAAAATCCCGCAAACCACCCACATTAAAAGATTTTACATAGCAGTTTGGTTGTTTACTAAAACCAGTATCTCACCACAAGGGATTTTATTGGTCGGCTAATATCCTGCAATGGTTGGTCGCTGAATGAGTCCTCAGCTATGTGCTTGTCCAGTAATGCATCCTAGCAAGCCAAAAAGCAAACCGGAAGAAAATCATTCGGGGGAAGTAGCACCATTAATTACAGCAGATAAAGATAAATGGGTTGAACATGCAAACATTTGCACACGTGGGCCCAAACATACACCACTTTACATTTCACTATCACCTTTTCTCATGCTTCAAAATTTACTTCAGACATAGCACCAAACTAGATAAAGCCAGACCCTGCAACACAAGTTATATGGTAGACACATACCTTGGCTACAAATATATCTCTACACCATTGTGCTACAGCTTCATCCAATTCGGGCAAATCCTTCATCAAATGACGTTTTAGGTGTACGTGCACCTGCAAGAGAGTAACTGGGAGTCATTATCAATTACCATGAAAAGAAACCGGCATTCTTTCTTGAGAAGAATACAAGGAATTCAGAAGTCACAAATTACATGGTATATTCATTATTATTTGGATTTTGGAGTATTTGCCATACTTTAAAACCCTCTCTTTGTGAACGTGCACACAAAATAAAAATTTAAAAAAAAAAAAAAAAAAAAAAAAAAAATTCGTACATCCATTCCTGCTTTACAGCTTGCATTCCGCAATTTCGGGCCCAGAAATTCCTTTTCATGCAAATTCGACGTTTTAGGTGTACGTTGCACTCTTGCAAAGAGAGTAACACTGGGGAGTCACTCCCTATCAAGATTACCATGAAAAAAACCAGGTCATTCTTCTGAGAAGACTACAAGGATTCAGAAGTCACAAAAATTTACATGTTATATTTCATTATTTATTTGGTTTTGGAGTATTTGCCATACTTAAAGAACCCTCTCTCGTTGGGTGAACGTGCACACAGAATAAAATTTAAAAAAAAAAAAAAAAAAGAGAGAAAATAAAAAAAAGCGTAGCACTAAAGGCATAATTATAGGGTACGCTTCCTGTTGTTTCTCAAAATAAGCAAAATTAAACTTCATACAATATATAAGTGTGGTGACAAGACCTTATTTGTTAGATATCAGATTGGCTCCCAACAAAAAAAAAAAAAAAAAAAAAAAAAAAAACTACACTAAAAGCATAATTATAGGGTAGCTTCCTGTTGTTTTCAAAATAAGCAAAATTAAACTTCATACAAATAAGGTGACCAAGACAATTTGTTTAGAATCAGCTCCCAACATATTCGTCATATTCACAGTGCAGACTAGTTGAGAAAATACATACAACAAAATCAGGCCACATCCACTTCAAAACTGTTTACTTCCCCAGTCTCACAGCAATATAATCTGAGATTAGCACTGCATGCCCAATGAATCATATACTTGTTTTTTTACTACCAAGTCAAAATTGATAATGATAACCCAAAGGTCAAATTAACAGGATAATACTGAATGAAGCTCAAAACGATTGAATAGAACACTAATGACAAACATTGAATTCACAATCCACTTGGATTTGAATGGCTGAAGGATAAACGTCATTCAAATGATCAAAGATGATGAAGTCCAATATCCTATATAATTTGCAGTATATGAAGCACAGAGGAACCCAACAGGAGACAATATTGAAGTTGTTTCAAAATTCAATCATACGTGTAAACCACTTCATGCAACTGAATAAACCAAAAGATTCTGTTTGCTTACCACTGAGGATTGGCCCTTGAACATTCTGAGCATTGTAGGTTGAGGTGAATTTTTGGGGATAGCTACTGTTACATCATAAATGGCTGGGACAAAAGAGCGCATATTGCTTACTGCTGAAACAAATCCCTAAAAGCAACAGAGAAAAAAGCGATCAAGGCAAGTGATGAAGTACATATATATTTGAGCGGAATCTAGACACATATTACTTTTTTCAGGAAGGACAAAAAGGGGTGGGTGAAACAGCTGAAACTTAACACCAAAGGAGTTCCGAATCAACACTCCTATCATTCATCAAGTTATTCAGAGTGCATCATGAAGAGCAAGGAATAAACAGCAAACAAAAACAAAGAGGCTAGTTGAACTTGGATAAAAACTCAGTTCCATTTTTATTTATTTTCTTTTTCTTTTTCATGGGAGAAGGTTTCAATAAGACAAACTATGTAAATTATATTATTAAGTTACTGAATAAGAATGATGCTAAGTTCACATGCAATCATATAATATAGATGGACCAATGAATCAACCAAGAAGATAAATGAACTATGTACACTATGAGAAATGTTTCATTGATACTATGTTACATAATCTAGCTAAATAAACCATAATGGAAAGGCCGCAATATTCCTTCTCTGTGTTGTTTTGCCCTTTTTTGGGTCGGGAAACACAAAACTAGATGAAAATATTAGGAACTATCCCAATATCTCACTGCATTATCCTCAAATCAAGCACTTCCTCTCAGTACAAGGACATTATTAGGTGCAATTCATATAAATCCTTAACCATATGACCAACACGCTTCTGCTTCCACATAGCTAGTGCACGCCATAAATGAAGTTCAAACAGCACTAGGCAGTAAATAAGGAAAGATTGTTCACTGCCTCTTTCCTTTTCTTGCTCCTTATTATTATTACTATTATTATTATTATTATTATTAGTATTATTTTTGCTTTTTGTGCCTAGAAAAAGTGAACATGAGGAGGACAAGGGTGCAATAAAAATTTAACCTTAGTACGAGGAATCAAAACATTTCTAGGAATAGGCAACCCTGCTGAAGCTGCATATTCCTGAGCTGCTAAAAGCTTTGCCTGTGTAAAGCGAGTTCCTTCTACGAAAAGAGCAAGCCAGAAGGGCCGAGGGAAGTCTTTTAGCCGCTGAAGACCTGACTGCAGATAGAATTCCATAAATTCAAAACAGTATCAAGAATAATAAACCCATAGATACATATGCATTTATGCAATGTGAATAGCTATCGATGGAACATCTGCACTTATTTGCACATGGACGCAAAAACTATAAGTATATACAGAAACATATATACGTACTGATACCTTTAAAGTGCTTTCATCCTTCGCCCAACTTCTTTCGAGGAAGAGGTATTCAGAAAACCACATGGACCAGCCTATTACCTGAATCAAGTTGCAAATAGAAATTATACTACACGCATATGGAAAGTGCGCATCACAGAACTAACAAGTCAAACACAAATATCCATAGCATTGCATATAAAAATAGACGAGAAAACAGAGAGAGAGAAATAAGTAAGGCGAAATCTTAAACTTGCTAATATTTCACATATCCATAATTAATATTTTCCTTGACTCTTCAGTAACTAATACTGCTTAATCACAATTGTTTCTTCATTTCTAAAGCATTTGAGGCAGAAATTAAAGCCTTTTGTGTGTGTGTGTGTGTGTGTGGGGGGGGGGGGGTTGGATAAAGAGTGTTGATGATGTAGAAAACGAGGGGGGTTAGAGAGGGGGGGGGGTGTAGGTTAGTTGGAGGTTGATAACCATATAACCCTCAAAAGGGTCGCTCTCATCTCTATATAGAGTTAACAAAATGCAGTCTCGTCAGATTACCCTAAAATAAACCACCGCACCTTCAGATAGCTGACCTACATCAATTGCACAAATCCAATAACCTTCTCAGCAGGTAAAAAAGACCACACCTCAAAAAATTCTAAATTACCTGAAAATAATAATCACGTGAGACATAACTGATCAGAGGCCATTCAAAAACTCATTATAATATATGATGTTGATCCTAAGAACCTAGAGAGATAAAGAGATTACAATACTAACATATCCGGCAGGAGTTTTACGATTGATTCACTCATTATAAGACAGATAATGACGCATTGCCAATTAGTGCAACCGGTATATTCGCTGTTATCATCAAAAGCACCATGACTAGAAAATAATCTTATAGATAAGCGAAGTATAAATAAAAAAAATTAGAACACTCAACCAAAAATAACATAGGGGGGGGGGGGTGAGGGTGGAGGTGATATACAAGGGTGTCTGCATTTGAGTTAAATCAGTTCCAAGTTCTATACCGCCTCATTTGACTACATTTGCAAATCCATAACCTTCTCAGCAGGTAAAATTCAACTCAAAATTCTAAAACTGAAAATATAAGTGAACATAACTGATCAGGCATCAAACTTAATTGTGTTGTCAAGACCTGTAAGGTTAAAACATACCGGCAGGAGTTTAGATGATTTCTTCATGACAGCTAATGCGCTGCCAAGGCAACCGGATCGCTGTCATAAGCATGCTAAAAATTAGATAAGGTATAAAAAATAAAAAATAAAAAATAAAAAACAAAAATGAACAAAGACGACATTAGAAAATTGAATTTTCAAATCAAACAGTAAGAGAAATGCATTGGGCATTTTAAGTCAAAGGACTTCTGCATTTATAATATGAGAACGGTATTTGCAAGTACTGATGGTAGATAATTACGGCCTCGCAGTATGCTGGTGAATACAAATGAATGTATACACACGCATCAATCCTCGTAAGCATATCATATTTTAACTTGTGCCTTTACATGTGTGTAAATAAGTTGCTGCGTGTCAACAATGTACCTGAGCCAAAACCCATCCAACAAGCCAATCAATGTCACTTCTGTGGTTGCATATGACAAGTGCATGTTCTTTGCCTGAAACAGCATAATAAGCATACAAATAAGCAACTATTTAGACTTCTGAACTGGACTCATATTTATACTCCAGCAACATGAGAGAAAAAGAAGCAGAAAACATCCTAATTAGCTAGAGTATGGCCTTACCCATTAAGCGGAAGGTCTCCTGATCCGTATAAAGTTGGATCTGCAGACACAAATGATCAAAATTTAATTTTCCAGAAGATAGAACTGAAAAAAGCAAGCCAAATGTCAAGGTCAGAGGCTACTTGTTGCATTCTGTCCATTTCCTTACCTATTGTACCATCTAAAAGGCATCTTTCTACAATTAAAGTGAAAAAACAGAGTAAGACAAAGCCAGAAACTGTTTTGATTTTCCCTTTTTTGGAGAATACAGTGTAGAGGAAGTGGGAGAGATTGAAAGGTAAACCCCTATCGTCATTTGGAAAAGAAATCAATCCAAATGGAAATAAACCGGGTTTTATCTGTTGTAAAAGAACCACCAGTCCCCCTCCTCCTCTTCTTTTTTAGAATTGTCATTACATATTTACCATATAAGCAGGATCTCAACTGATGAATAAAAACATTAATATACAGATTCTTTATGATTTGCGTTTTTTTTTTACCAAACAGAATAGCTAGAGAATGAACACCAACAAATGCATGTGGACACACATGTGCACACAAAGAAATGCAAGTGTGCACATGAAATGTGTTAATAATCGGCTGTGAAGAGCAATTTTAGGTAACTGCCCACTGACTTTCCATTCCAAGTGGCAGAATTTTTTTTTATATTCTCTCTTTGATCTAACTCAACTGAACGCCCCACCTCCCTGCCCCCCTTCTTCTTCTCATGACAGCAAAGCAGTGAGGAAGGCTCTACACGCCTAAAATGCAAAGACGAATGCAAGCACCTACGTATACTGACTGAGCAAGGTCTTGTCTGATACAAATTGAACCAAAAGACAAATAACAGAGAAGAGTAAATCATAAAAGGACTAAGGATGTGATTGTGACATTTAATTAACCAAGAAAGGACTTTCCAGAAACACACCATTAGAGGCTCAGAGCAATACAGCTATCATCCAAACGGATGCGATGCAGAGAGAAGTAACTACGCCTTCGTCACAAACTAGTTGGGGTCAGCTCAATAAATGATAACCAAATTAAAATTTACAAACTCCGAAAAAATTTGAAAAGATAAATATGACATGGTATGAGATTAATGTGTTTTGGTTAAAACCTGAATTCCTGCCCACCAATCAACAAGCCAAACAAGCTCCAGCCACAACAACTCTGCTACAGCTCTATTGATCTTTCTGTATGTATTCTTTGACAGTGGCCTTATTACGACAAAGCAGATTGCCTGAAAAATGTAGCTTAGGTTAAATCGACTAGCTTCAATTGCAGAACCAAGTAGATTCGAAAACGCAGACTCAAAAGTAAACAAAACCCAGAAATCATATCCACCCACAAACAAAAACACAGATTAAACCAACCCCAATACTTAAAACAAAAGAAAAGTATCAAATCAAACAAGTTACCTGAATGAGATTAACAACGAAACCAGACAAGAAGAACAGAACTCCCAATGGCAGAATAACAGCTGCCGCTGGAATCGCCATGACCCAAACTAACACCGAGCTTTGATCCTCTAGCGAAAGAAAAAGTTAGAGAGTCAGATAGAGCAAACAAAAGCTCGGATCGGAGACGGTACCAAAAGGCAAAATGATGGTTTAAAACAATGAAGTTTTTCGACTTTTTTTAATATTATATATATATAAATTTTAAAACAATGAAGTTTTTCGACTTTTTTATATTATATAATATATAAATATATATATATAAATACTTTTTTTTTTTTTTTTTTTTGGAAAGTATGCGGCGAGGATTTTATGGGTAATTATAGATTTGAACAGGGAATTTGGGATTAGAGAATTTTTTTTGGAAGTATCGGCGAGGATTTTATGGGTAATTATAGATTTGACAGGAATTTGGATAGAGAGATGAGACTGTCAGCTCATTCATTCACTGACCAGTGCAAGAGATAGAAAGAGGAGGAGTTTTATGGAGGAAGAGAAGCAAGAGCTTGTAACTGGTTAGAGGATTTCACAGTTGGTTTAAACCGTCAAACCAAATCAGACCAAATTAAGCGGCGTAGATCAATTTAACTATTGGAAGTTGGAACCAAAAAAAAAAAACAAATTTGAGTTTTATTATTTTATATATAATTTCTAATCTGATTTTAATTATTTTAAATAAATCAAACTAAATTATAATTTTTTATTTATTTATTTTTATAAATACACAAATTTAATTATTTTATTGATTAATATGGTATAATAAAAAGATTTAATATTCAGACTATGTTAATTAATTTTTTAAATTTATAAATTTGATCTAAATATATTGTTGTTAAATATATTGAATATTATTCATTTAAATCAAGATTTAGAAACTAAATTTATTAATTTACTTTGAATATTAACAAGTTATTCTTTTCAAAAAAAATAAATTTATCAAAAATTTGCAGATAAATATAATAAAGCCAAGTGATTGTAGTTTGGTTAATCTCCATGCTTTTTAAGATTTTTCATTAAAAAAATTTCACCACTTTAATAAATGTTATTCTAACACATTTAAATTTGAATAAATTATACTTAAATAAATAAATTTAGTATTTCAAATTGTTGTAAAATAGACTTAATTTTATTATTTAGTTAAAGTTACATCTAAAATAATTTAATTCAGTTTTAATTTTTTTTGAAATTACTCTAAACCGAACCATTTACACCCTTATGCGTGGTTTTGCTTGTCGTGTCTGGCTGTCTGCAATTGCATTGCAACAATAACAAATTTCGTTTTTCGTTTTCTTATTTCATGCGCCAGAAATAATTTATCTCATGTTCTCGGTCGACATTGGCTTCGGGTCAAATCCAGATCCATAGGTACATGGATGTGCCCATCTCCTAATAATAATATGAATACAAAAATTATAAAATTTTCTTTGATTTATAATTTTGAAGTACGAAAAAAATGTCATAAAAATATAAGTATTTATTTCGGATTTTTCACAAACAATATAAATGATTTTACAAATTTTCATATTTATAAATAAAAATAAAACAATATTTTCTTAATCATCTAAAATTATTAAATATAAAATGTGTTACATATTTTTATTCTTTTTTTTTCCTTAATTTTTTCTCTTAGATTTAGTTTATTGAAATTTTATTTCGCAGCTTAATAATGAATCAAAATCTAAATTTTTAAACAATGTTGAAAAAACAAATTATTTTTCATATCAACAGCTCAAATAATGAATTTTTATAGATAATTATGAAAATGAAAAATGAGATCTTCTTTTTCTTTTTTTGTTTCTTCCTTGTTTTATTTGATTTTTTTTTTATTTTTGACACTGTGATTTTCAACGGATAATTAATATTTGGCCCACTTTGGTCGTCGGCAAATTAGTGTGAAATAGCCATATCACATGGGAAGGCAAGTCATAGGCATAGAGAAGAGAGAACTGATGACACCAGCGCAGGCCAAAAACGAAAAACAAAACAAATGGAGAAAAAAACATGTTCGTCGAAAATATTTGCATATAAAATTTCATCGCGCTTAGAATGCTCATTTCGAGCCCATATGAATTTATCGGATAAAATACCATTCATTTATAAATGAAGCCGGTATAAATATATATCAATTCGACAATAATTAATTCAATTTTCCTTTTTGTATAAATAAAAAATATTTTTTTAGTAATTTTATGTATATTTTGATATGATCCATTAGAACTGATCCAAATTCAAATTTAAACCAAAATCATTCTAAACGAATTTCTACTGGCATTTTTGTTGCTGAATTAAGTATAAATATTACAAAATTCAATCCGAATCCGATCCATAATCATCCCTAATTACGCCCTTCAATAAATTTAATAAGTCAAATTGGAGTTTGCTTATTATATAGATTTAGTAGACAAGCTAAATTTCAACTTAATTTTTAAATTTGAATTGAGTAATTTTTTTTATAGCTAAAAGTTTTAATCACGAGATCATAATGTGTGCAAATTTTTAGTTCTGTTAATAAATTATACTTGGTATCATTTTATTTATATTTTCACATTCATCAAAATTGAAATTATTTATCACTCCGTTTAAAACGTTGTTCAGCAATTTTTTTTGTTTATTCTGGCTGGGCATGCTTTTGTCTCCGGTGACAAATATTATATGCTAAAAATGACAAGGCAATGGCACGTAACAAGGATGCAAATGCTGTTTAGGCACCGCAGCAATTACTTGTCCATCACTCCATGTAACCGATGATGACAAATTAATAAATTAACTAAGCAGTTAGTTCAGTTTTTTTTTTTTTTTTTTTTTTTCAAATTACTTGTCATCAACTCCATGTAAACCGATGATGACAAATTAATAAATTAACTAAGCAGTTAGTTCAGTTTTTTTTTTTTTTTTTTTTTTTGAAAAGGCAGTTAGTTCAGTTAAAGTGTTTTAAAATTTTTTTTTTTTTTTTTTTTTTTTGAAAAGGCAGTTAGTTCAGTTAAAGTGTTTTAAAATTAATTAACTTCATCCAGAAAATTACTGTTTTTAAAATGTTACACTTTAATGTCCAAGAGTTTTATAATTTTTCAAAAAAATATTCATATATTTATAATTATGCCTATATTTTTTATATTGTGTCTATTTAATATACTTATGAAGATTTTTTTTCCAATATATAAACAATATTTTCACGTTCAAAATAGAGATAGCGCATTTAAGTAAAATTCTTCCCAACAACTTAAAAATTAAGATACAATTAGATTATAAAATTTAGAAAATAAAGTGTAATCTAATTTAAAACGTCAAAGATTAAATATATTGTGAAAAAGAATCAAATAAGGTTTTGACTGATTATTAAGTTTTAATCTTGAAATAATAATCAAATAGTATATTATGACAAATGTCATGTTTTTACAAGTATATATATTATGCAAACTTTCTAATCAGTTAAAACTTTAAATTGCCGACATGGGCAGCCAGGTGGCTAGCAAGGATGACGATTTATTACGCGGATGATGAATGCAATTAATAATGACAAATGACAATCCATATATACGTACGGATAATAAATTATTTCGTCTTAAACTTTACATTCTGACACGCTCTCGCTTTAATTTGATCTTTATCGTAATTTTATTATGAATTTTGACATTTTGTTATGATAACACCTTAATCAGAATTTAAATTATAAATAAAAAATATATTATTATAAGATTTACTTCTAATAAATAATAAATAAAAATGCATTATTTGATATAAATACGTCTTTTTTTGAGTACTTCTTAAATGATAAACGAATCATTAGTATTGTTTTGATTTTTAATGTAAATTTTGAAATAATTATAAAATTTAAAAAACAAATTCATAAACTATTATAAACTATAAATGGTTGTTTTATCAAAATAAAATATAAGATATAATTATAATTATTATTGAATGAAAGGAAATATATATTTGTGCAAGACAACAATTAAACTTAATAAATTTATATGAATAATGAAGTTTGGATTAAAGTTAATCTAAATTGAGTAGTGGATTGCAGATTACTATACTTTTTATTTCCAATTTAAATTCTAATTATGATTTAGTGTGTCATTATAATAAAAGATTAAATTTCATGGTGAAATTGACATAAATATCAAAATAGAACGAAATTGCAACACAATACAAAGTTCAGAGTGAAACGATGAATTAAAACCAATAGGTCCACCACATATACCTGATCTAAAATTTCAATGGTAAGTGAATATATATATATATATATAAAGAATAGACATCATAGATGAAAAGTATTAAGGGAAGAATTATTCTTTATCATATAGCAACATTAAAACTAACAAGTATACATAAATTTCATGGTTGGTGAACTATTTTAGCCCAATTTAATTGCATGTTTGAAAATTAAAAGATTTATACTATAGTAAAGCAATTGTCCAATTAATCTCAACCACCCCACCAGCCTTCAATTAAAAATTTGTTTCTAGCTACTAAATTAGGTTTCAATTAGATATGATTTACTATCAACTTATCAATCTTTTCAATGCAAGTCAAAGTATTAAGGGAGGTTAAGGTTGTGTTTGACAACAGTTTTTTAAGTAGTTTTTAATATTTAATTGGTCAAAATGCTAAAAGTTATTTAGTAACATAATATTTGAATTAGTTTTTAGAGGTTAGAATATCGTTTTGTGAAAAGTTAACTCATATAACATTTAGCTTTAGCGTTTTATAAAAAAACTACTGAAATAGCTAAGAGCTACCAAAACAATTAACATATATAAAAACATATAATTTTGCCGAATAGACCCTAAATAAAATGTGACATAATCATTTAATAGAGCATCCATCAATTTTACTTTTTGGTTATTAAACTTTTAGCGCCAAAACAATTAGATTAATAATTCAATAGTTAAATATTAATTATTTCAAATAAGTAAACTTTGGCGTTTTTGTTCTATATAATTTTTTTGATATATACATATATATATAATTTGTAAAAAGTATTAATTAAAGTTTTACTCTTAGCGATTATAAGTAATCCAAACATTCATAATTTTTAACTTAAGGTTTCAGAGATGGGTTTAAAAATACTATACATAGTTGAAACGCCCTGAATTTTTATTTTCGAAACTTTTGAATTTTTATTAAATCAAAAATCGCAAATTTTGGCCGCGTGGGCTGCAATTGTAACACTGTCCCAATTCGAGCCCAAATTTTCGAATTAGGCCTAAGCCCAAAATAGTTCATTTGGAAATTTTCGGTTTGAGAACAGTTAAAAATTTTCGAGAAATAATGCCAACAAAATAGTTTCAATTTGGAAATTTTTCGGTTTTGAGAACAGTTAAATTTTCGAGAAATAACATGAAACACCAGCGATTAATTTATTATAAACTATATATAAATTAACTTATTCTCTAAATTTAAAATCATTACTATTAATACTTTTATTATTATTAAGTAAATGGAGGAAAGGTTACAGAACCTAATAAAAATAATTAAAATAAATCGAACCGGACCTGAGAATTTAATCGATTTATCGAAAACCACACGAATAATAGGAAAACCGAGTGAAAAACTCGAAAACCAAACAAAAGAGACCAAATCACTAATCGAACCGAACCGGTTCGAATCGAACCGGAATGGCCCAGCCCACCGGTTCGAATCGAACCGGAATGGCCCAGCCCACTTTCCTTCCTTCCTTTTCTTTTTCTTTCTTTTCTCTCCTTCCTTTCTCTCCTTCTTCCTCGCGCACGCGACAGCCTCTCCTCTCCCTCTCCTTCGCGTTTCCGGCCACCGTTCAACAAGATGAAGGAGGCGATCGGTTCTTCTGGCGATGTTGGACACGTTTCCAACCTCCCCTCACTCCGATTGGACCTCCAGCGGCGCGAATCGAGACCATCTCCTCCGACAGTCACACTCTTTGATCTCCGGCGACTTCTCGCCATTTCCGACGGGCTCAAGGTGAACTGAAGGTCTTGATCGACTCCTCTCCTCCAGACGAACATTTCCCCTCCACCGATTTGCTTTTTCATTTGAGTTTTGAGGAAACTCCATGGGAGGCGAGGAGGCGGCGAAGAGGGAACTGTCGAGGTCGATCCGTCCAAACGAGCCACTGCCTCATCAAATTGTTGGTAGATTTGAACTCCTTGGGAAAATTGGAGTCGGGTGGTGGTGGCCTTGCAATTTTCTGGGCGGTATCGTTTTTTCGGCCTCCGTGCACGGCGGCCGGGTATCGTTTTTCCGGCCACCGTGCACGGCGGCCGGCGGCGGCGGTCCGGTGACCGGCCGGCTACACTCCGGCGAGGTCCCAAGA
This sequence comes from Jatropha curcas, assembly GCF_014843425.1. The sequence goes on from NW_023590739.1 coordinate 1,941,287, forward strand.
GGCAGAATGATCTCCTCTTCGCGTTGATCATGGAATTGCGGCCCGATTCTCAAACGGTACACCCTAATACCTATTTCCTAATTTTTGTTTTGAACATCTTTAAATAAATTACAAGGTTATTATTAAAATTAGGTGATTTGAGGGGGGGGGGGAATAAATTAGAATTAGTTAACTAGTTAATTAGATAATCATTAGTTTAAAATTAGTCGATCGTGTATAAGAAAAGTAAGGTGAATTTTAGTTGGTTAACAGTTAGATCCGAGATTTTAATAAATTAAGATTTGGGAGGTCTATCCATTTTTTTTATATTGATATAAAAACCGAATTTTAATAGGTAGTAGTTATAATTAGTTATTGTTAAAATTATGTTTTAGCTGCTTAACAATTAGTTAATGTAAAGCCATTAATTTAGTTAACTAATGACTTAATAAATGATTTTATATGGATATTATTAGAATTCGTTTGTAAATTTTCAGTTGAGTGTCGATATAGTTGTTTTGGAAGGTGGAAGGAGGATGGGATTTTTAAATTGATTGATTGCCCGACGGAATGGGTGTCGTGCATAGATTTTGATTAAAATATATAATAATATTGGATATTTGAGCAGGTAGATAGTCCAATTTTTTAGGGGAGGTGCTGCCGAAATTTTGGATTAAGAAATTAACTAAATTTTTAATTAACAACATAAATTATAAGTTTATTTAGATTAGTCTAGAATTGATTACATAATATATAGTGCTCTGGATTGTTTTATAAATCTTTATTATTCATTTAACTATTACATATTCACTTATTTACTTTTATTCATGTTGTTAATTGCATTAATACTATTTATTTATCTTATTTTTTGCATTGATTTTGATTGTTTAATTGTGCATTGCATTACGAAATGGTCTAAACTTGAATTAATATGTCTGAATTTGGAATTGCCATAGTTTTGATTTAATTGTGTAATTGTTTGATTACTTGTGTTGTGATATTGTTGTGCCTTGTTTGTGTGGAATTGGAATGAAGTGGGTCACCATGGGTTTGTGAGGACGGTCGATAAAGTATAGATCCTGATTATGTTGAAATTATGAAATTGAACCGTCGGCCGGGTAAATGGAGATCGGAGCCCCCATGTGCACCTGATGATATGATATGTATGATATGGGAAAAGAAAAGAGAGAATGTAAAAACAATGAGAGGACTGGTCATATGAGGATTAGACCGGTCGGCCAGGTATTGGGGATTGGCTCCCCAGGTGCACACGTCTAAAGGATGGGCCATGTGAGAGTACGGCTCGTCGGGGGTTTCGGTGATGCCACTGACTAATTTCCACGTGATATGATTATATGAAGGTTCGGCCAGTAGGGGATCGGCTCCCTTGGGTGCACATGTGGAGAGGATGAGCCATGCGAGGACGGCTCATCGGGGGGTCGGTGACTCCATGACTAATTTCACGTGATGTGATTATATTGAAGATGTTAATTAATTGTTGAGTGCTGGTGATATGCCATTTCTGTAGTGACTGGCGCCAGACTATTGAATTACGTGTGAGCAAACTAGTTCGGATGACTAGTTTGATATATTTTATACAAGATGTGAATGCTTGTGTTGTGCACATAAATTATTATTCATTAATAACTCACAACTCTTTTGTTTAATCTTCAGGAAAGTAGCATTTTTAAATCCCAGCTATAACTCTGCTCTTTCACTAAAAAAAAAAGAAATTCGCTAATTTTCGTATTGATCAATTAAATAGATAAATGTCCGAAGACTTATAATGTATACAATCCGTCAATGAACTCCATCCCGCAGTTATAGAAATTTGTATACTTTTAAGTTCTGTATGATGTATAGATGGAATAATTCTGTGAGCCTGTTTTATTAATATAGTAAATTTGTAAATGTTTAAAAGTATATGAGATAGCAAATTTGTAGTGTTTCAGGCTTACTACGGAGGCCACACCTCTGGGCCTTAAGCTTACCTGGGCCCTAGTGCCGGTCCGGCCCATGGAAAATGTGTCGTGACAATAGTTAGAGTTATTCATTAGTTCTGGCTTACTACGGGCCTCGGGGGCCTTAAGCTTACCTGGGCCCTAGTGCCGGTCCGGCCCATGGAAATGGGTCGTGACAATAGTAGAGTAATTCATTAGTTCTCTATGATTATTAATATTAATAATACAAATTTATTTGAAAAATCAAATTAGATATTCCGCGTATCATTATTAAATATATTATTATTTTACAATAATTAAAAAAATAATAGTAATCTCCTGATCCTAACGGGCCGGGGATAAGATGCAATTACAATGGGCTTAAGAATGGAGTAACCGAATGGAATGGTGAAATAGCTTTGGGCTCCATTCGGTGCAATAGCTTTGGGCTCCATTGGGTGCAATACCGAACTCGTGTTTTACCATTAGAATTTGAACTTTTGAAAATGGTCCGATTACCTGTTACCCGCTAAATAGGTTTCCTGATCTTGGCCATCATCTTTTTATCAAAGAAAAAGAAAATCAGAGTAAATTAAATCGGACTTTAAGTTATCCAATGGCTAATTTTTGTATTTGCCTTTGCCTTTGGTTTTCTAATTCCTGTATTTATATATTGCAAGAATAATGTGGGGATTCATGATCTATTTTCTCTTTTTTAATTTTATAATTTTTATCTTACTTATTAATAGCTTTTGTCTTTACTTAAATTCTTAATTTTCTATTTTCTTTCATTAGGGGTGTAAATGAATTGAGCTAACTCGTGAACTATGAACTGTTCGAGGTCGAGTTTGTTTATTTAGCATATGAGTTGAGCTCGAGTCTAATAATGTTCAGCTTAAAAATCCATCAAGCCTTATTGAGCTTTTATATATATATATATATAATATTATTTTAAATTACTCGAGCATTGAACCTTGAATCGAGCTCGAGTTTAAAATTTTTCGAATTAAACTCGAATCTCGAATCAAACTTTCATCAAGCTCAAGTCAAGTTTGAATCTAGCTCAAGTCTAAATTTTTAGGCTTATTGATTTTGAGCTGAGCTCGAACCTGATATACACCCTTATGTTACGATACACAAAGTGACTAAAATTTTCATTTAATTTTATTAAAGTCATATAACTTTAATTTATCATTTTGTAGTCATAAAATATTATCGATAAATAATTATAATTTGATCTTCCACTCGTACATTAGTCAGTTGCTTTGATTATTGGATAAATAATTATAATTTGGTCAATTTCAATAATAATTTAATACAAATCATTCAATTCTAATGAAAGAAAACAAAAGAAGAATTATACTTTAATTATGCTAACTAAATTTATATTATATTTGAGAAATTTTGAATAATGTGACTGTTAAGTGGAAAGGAAGCCAAAAGCAGTGGAAAACGAAAACCCGAGAAAAGATATTATATTATGTCTTTTTACTTGATAAAGAAAAATAATAAAAAAAAGGAAATAAAATGCTGAAACTCATAATAGCTAAGATACTTATGTTAATTTGTGGTTTTCATGTGAAATTAGAAATGTTCAATAGCATTTTTACATATATAAAAAAAAATTAAAAATATATTAATGATATATTTGATATATATTTACTTTTTTTTAAAATTCCTTTTCCCATCATATAAATATTAACAAGGTAATTTTGTCTCACTAAATAAGTCAACAAAATCTTGGTCAGAAATGGCATTTTTGAGTTGTCAGTATACACATGTCACGTCCACATCATATTGCCAGGTTATATTTCAAATAAAAAACTATCTACGTCATTTTTTCCTTAAAAAAATGGAAATTCCTTTTTTGAATAATTCCATTAATGTAGCTGCTATTTCAGTATAGATTGAAAAAGAAATATACAAATCTCAATAACACATTCTAATTTATTTTTAAATATAATTATTTCTAATTTTTCATTAGATTAATAATATGATTATTACTATAACTTACGTATTTTATTTAATTAAACATTTATTTTTTTAAATTCAAGCATTCTAGTTCCTTTTTTTTTCTCAGAAAAAAGGTATTAAAGTGTTGTTATTAGAGTTATTAATTATATATTTACCAATGACCTTAAAAAACTAATCAGTAAAAACAGCGACGCAAAATGATAAAAATAGGAAAAGGATATTATAGTTAGTTTAACTTAACGGCAAAATAGCCAGTAGTAGTATATTTTCGTTCAGCTCTTTCTAGCGAGACTTGGCGGCTTCGCCATTGTCCTCTTTCTATATATGTTTATTTTTTTAATTACTGATTCGGCTATCATGATTCAATTATTTAATCTCAGTTCAATTGGAATCTTCTGTGCAATCTCTTTTGCATTTGGTAAACGCTTGGTCTCTGTCTCTGTCTCTCTGCTCGTTTCGTTTCTTTTCAAATCCCTGAATTTCTTTGCTATTCTCCTTTTTCTTCGAATTTTTTTGGATATTTTGGATGCTTTATCCTTTTGTTTTGTTTCCTTTGTTGTTATTTTCTAGCAAATGGTGCAATTTGTGATCCAATTATACGTTTTTAACCAATTGGATTAATTTCTTTTAACGGTTCTTTCGGTGTTTCTTATAATTTACGGTTCTTGTGCTGAGTTTTGAAGAATAATTTACTCAATTTTCAACCTTTTGTCCTCAGAGATAATGTGTTTTCTGGGTTTTGCTTTTGGGTGGGGGGGTTTAAGGTTTCAGCTTTGTAAACTGAAGATTTGTTTGTGATTTTATGGTTAATTTGATATTCAAATATCATAGCTGCGATGAACTTGGAATGTCATAAATTGGTAGCTATAAAATCTTAGTACATTTTTTGAAGTGTAATTTATGTTTGAGTTTATTCTGCCTTCTGCCTTCTGCCTTCTTAAGGTTGTCTTAAACTATGAATTGCTACTTTCTCAGATAATTATAGTCCATTGGAGACAGAACCTTAGCATTTCTTACATTGACTTATTATTTTTAGATTATAATGCTTTTCTTGAAATTTGACTCTATTTTTTGCTTGCATGTCCAGAGCTGGAGGGGTCAAAGAGGAAGAAATTGAGTCGAATAAGATCAGTGGTTTAATTTCTCTGTTTATCATTGGAAAGTGATAATGATCTCTATTCAGAAATTGAAGTGCTCATGGCATCTGACAGCTACAATTATTTCTGTAGTAGCATTGGTTTCTATTGTGCATCTATTTTTGTTTCCTTTGGCGCCTTCCTTTGATTACTTTGGCGTCCGACAAGTTCAGAATTCTTGTGCTTCTAATAATGGATCAGATGAAGGAAGGAATAACCATGTTTGGGAAAATTTACAACCCAGTGTTGCTTTAGATCAAAGGTTTCCAATCGACTCACATAGGGCAGTGGTTTATCGTAATACACCATGGAAGGCTGAGATTGGGCAGTGGCTTTCTGGTTGTGATGCAATTACTAAAGAAGTCAGTGTTGCGGAGGTAATGATGATACCAACTTTACAAAAGTTTACGTGTTGATTACTGTTCTCTCTAGTCATTATTTGTGTTCATGGGATATCTTTAGTCAAGGTACACACAAAGAAATGATGGTTCTATTGGCTTAGGAGTCTAGTTTGAGGATTTCATTATCATGCTATTTTCTTTAATTTACCGACTTTGGTTATTTGGGGTTTCATTCTAGGTTAGTTTATTTTGACACCAACTTGGAAATTTTATCTTGGAATTTTGTCCTTTTAATCAACTGTTATGTCGACAGATAATTGGTGGCAGGAGCTGCAAAAACAATTGCAGTGGTCAGGGTGTTTGTAACCATGAATTGGGGCAGTGCCGCTGCTTCCATGGATTTACTGGCAAGTCTTTTTTTTTTTTCTGGTTATTTTGTTTTCCCTCTTCTCTTGCTGGTTTTGTTCTCTAATAGATATTGAATATGAAATGGAAATTAGAATTGTGTGCCACCATGCTAATTTAATTATTCATATAATTAGAACCATGGTTTGTTACCATTACTATTTCAATTAAAAATGTCCAAGCAGTTGAATCACGAAACATTGCAATATGTTCATTGTGGTTTCAAATTTTAATGGGGTAAATACATAACTCTCCCATTTCATCAGTCCTTATTTCTAACTTCCAATTTAAAAAATGCGAGAACTTTTCTACATCCAAAATTATGAGCAATCTCTGCTTGTATTTCTTTGTGATAAACCAATGAAACAATATTATATAGTATTAACAAATTTTGGGTAAACTGAACAAAGTTTAGAGCATATACGTAGGCAACAGAAACAAAGAGGATATAACCAATGCATTCTAAATTATACTCATTTGATCATCGTTGCTGTTATTAATGGAATAGGAGAAGGATGCTCTGAGAGACGGAACTTTGAATGTAATCACCCGAAAACACCAGAAATGCCATATGGACGGTGGGTTGTCTCCATTTGCTCTGGCTTTTGTGACACAACCAGGGCAATGTGCTTCTGTGGAGAAGGCACAAAATATCCTAATCGTCCTCTTGCGGAGGCATGTGGATTTCAAGTGAAGTGAGTGAATTTAGATCGTAAGATAAATTTTATTGTTCTTTCCCCACAGCCTTACAATTATTAACTTCTTAATGTCTTTCTCAGTGAACCTTCTGAACCTGGTGCTCCCAGATTGACTGACTGGGCAAAAGCTGATCTGGACAATGTTTTTACGACAAATGGAAGCAAGACAGGATGGTGCAATGTGGTTCCTGAGGAAGCCTATGCTTCTAAGATGAAATTCAAAGAAGACTGTGACTGCAAATATGATGGTCTTATTGGGCAGTTCTGTGAAATGCCTGTGCAATCTGTTTGTATTAATCAATGTTCTGGGCATGGGCATTGCCGTGGTGGATTTTGTCAGGTAATATGTTTTCTTAGTTTTCTTTTAGCATTCTGGTATTTGATCTACTTATAGAAGGAAACTCAGCAGTCAACCATCTTTTCTCCATTTAACATGAGAGAATGGTATTTTATTTATATATTTTTTTTTCTCATGGGAAGCTGTATATTCTGACATGTTACTTTTTCCTTTTTGAAATTTTGTCACAAAAGAATTTCAGAAAATATTGATATGGTTTAGAAGTCTCAGGAATGAGTTTTTAGTTATACGGGAAACTTAATGATGGCTGGTTCGGGGAGATAGGAATCCAATACAAATTAATACTTGGGAATGATTAATTTGTAATCTCTGCTAACACTTTTTTTCAGTTGTTTGCTAAGTGTTCCTTGAAATAAAAAGTTGAAAATTTCTGCTAATTGTTATCGTCTTTGTAACAGAATTTTCATTCGTATTCAGAATCCAGTTTTCATAGGACTGCAAGGATGTATATATTATGTCCTTTCCATGTCTTACCTCTTAAAAAGTGGCAATTGTTTCAGCTTAGTCTGTCTTTGTCATCAACTGATCTTTCCACCAGATCTGTAATTTATTTTAGACAAAATTGGGACGCTTATGTTTCATCTGATCAAGTCTGTAATTTATTTTAGACAAAATTGGGACGCTTATGTTTCATCTGATCAAGCCACCTGTGTAGTCACTAAACACGTGCAATTGTTTCAGCTTAGTCTATCTCTGGATCTTTCCTCCAGATCTGTAATTTATTTTAGACAAAATTGGGACGCTTATGTTTCATCTGATCAAGCCACCTGTGTAGTCACTAAACACGTGCAATTGTTTCAGCTTAGTCTATCTCTGGATCTTTCCTCCAGATCTGTAATTTATTTTAGACAAAATTGGGACACTTATGTTTCATCTGAACAAGCCACCTGTGTAACAACAAAATAATTGAGTAAGGCCTTTGCATGTAGGTATCTTTCTGGTGCATAAGATGCTATATTGGCATGAAAACCAGTTTATGGCCTATTTATGGTACAATTGAGTGATTTGAATAATGCTTGACTGAAGTTTTGAACTAGTTGGACCAGCATGATCTGATAACTCTGGACCAAAATTCTTCAATTGGTTGCTTTTATCTTATATGATTGTTTACCTTATAGTATGGTTGCAGCAACCTTATATATTCATGCCAGAGATTTTGTGTTTTATGCATTCTCTTTTGCACGTCACAAGTCATAACAATTCTGAAGGAAAAAAAGAAGCTTACTATTTACGTTGCAATTGGTAGAAGTCCTGTTAATGAAAGGTCATGGAGTTCCCAATTTCAACGGTTCCTAAGTTGGTGTTCATTAAAAGAATAGTATCATTCACAAATAGCATCCAATTGCTGGTTGGAGTAGACAGTTTTATTTTCATGTTGCATTTATGAATAGTGTCTTCCTTTTCATGTACATATTAGGAGAAAGATACAAAAGCATCATGTGATTGCCAAGTGACAGAATAAGCCACTGAATCATTAGATTGCAATGCTATTGGAATCTTCAATACAATAAATTTATACAGTTCATGAAGAGTTTTGTTGTTTTAAAAGGAATTTAATATTTGTCTTTACAGAACTATCATCACAGCAGAAGTTATAATCAATTATGAATTTATATTGTTCTGATATTTTTTACTGTCTATTACCTAATCATTATTAAGTTATTTTTCAGTGTGACAATGGGTGGTATGGAACAGACTGCAGTATCCCGTCTGTTGTATCATCAGTACCAGACTGGCCTCGATGGCTTAGACCTGCTCAGTTTGATGTTCCTGATAATGCACACCTCACTCAGAAAGTCAGTCTCAATGCTGTGGTCAAGAAGAAAAGGCCCCTTATATATGTTTATGATTTACCACCTGAGTTCAACAGCCTACTGCTTGAGGTAAAAATAGAGTTCCTTTTGTTTCTTGATAATTCTGTGGAGCATGACTGTCAGGTTTGCTATTTATTGCCTATTGTAGGGGCGACACTTTAGGTTTGAATGTGTAAACAGAATTTATGTCGAAGGGAATGCAACACTCTGGACTGATCAGTTATATGGTGCACAGGTATTGTTTAAACTGAGATAGACTCCAAGTCAGTATAGAAGTATAATGTAGCTCAGGAAATTCTTTCTTTGTTCTCCAAACACTTGCAGATGGCACTTTATGAAAGTATTTTAGCTAGCCCATATCGGACATTAAATGGTGAGGAAGCCGACTTTTTCTTTGTTCCTGTTCTCGATTCATGCATCATAACACGTGCAGATGATGCGCCCCACCTGAGTTTGCAGGTACTATTTATAGAGCTGTTATATGTGCATGCACTGATGATATGGTATTCTATTTTAAAGTGCGTCTTTATTTGAGTAAAAGAAAGAAACTGGAAGTGTTCCTTGCACATTTCTGATGGTTTGGTATACCTGTAGTAAATTAGTAAGACCTTTTGAGGTGTTTGATGTTGTTTCCTAATGGTTGCAATCCCAACATGAATTTTGGTTTGTCAGTTGAAATCAACGGTCATGGCATCTCATATATCTTTTCCTAGCTATGTCCACCTATAATTTCACTGTTATGATCTTTCATCTGTACTCTCCCATAAAATTTCAAGTTCTTTTCCCCCCTCTGGATCCATGTATGACATAATTCACCTTCTCATTCCTCCACTCAGTTCAGCTAATTCTTAATCCCAAACGAGCTCAGTCAGCTATTATGAATCCATTTCCTCCATCTTGGTTTATAACTAGCTCTTCAGAAAGATCTAGAGCATCCAAATCCTTTCTCACTACTTTCCTCCACTCATCCTTGGCCTGCCCCTTGCTTATTTAACCTTCTATTTCTTTCTATTTATTTTTTTTCTTATACTACATGTACTTCTCGTTGCACTTTTGGCATCATCCTGTGAATGTTCTTGTTTAGAAATCCTTGTGAACTTGATATCATTCCTGCTTTCTAATTTTGCTTCTATCTGCTCATTGTCTAACTTCTGAAAATTGGATGCTATTGCTCAAGATTTTCTCGTAAAGTAGTCATCTTGTAGCTGTTTTTGCCAAGTACCCCCTGCCGTATGACTGGACTATTCCGGACTCTTCGTTCCATTACTTCTTCTTTATGTAATGGATGTTTAAATATATCTCAAAGATGTGTGGAGATGATTCTTGCCAAGGAAGTTTGGCTGAAATTCAAATCATTAGAAAAAAGAACAATTACAATGAAAAGGGAACTCAACGACTTTGCCTGCATCAGGTTATTTCTTCGTTTTGTCCAGTCATTAATAACTTGATTATTTTTAGATAATAGTAGATATAAACAACGCTCGTAATCAGTCCTACGATCCCCTTTAAGATAAAAAAATTCCATAAAATTGAATATGATTGTATTGGTAATAGTATCTATTATACTGGGAATTATCAAGGAACCGGATTATTGAAATTGCTCAAGATACCCTCTTTTAATTTCTAGAATCTGTTTCTTAGTTCAAGATCCCTCTTACTAACTGGAAGCACACTTTGGTTTATAGCTAGTGCTATCAGAGACCTAGAAAAGAGGGATGGAGGGTGCAAAGTTGTCTTCTATTTGTTGCAAGAATGAAAAGGTTTAAATACCTAGGAGGTGGTTTTTCAGCAGATCAAGACAGGAGGTGGTGTTTACTCAGGGATTTGGAGTACATGTAAAATAGAAGTTTGAAGATGCCATGAATAAGTTCCTTTTGCAATTGAGGGTTTTGCTTTATTCTTACCTATTTTGGCTGGTAATATCTGATTATTAAAAGAAATAGGAAGACTGACGAAAAGGATGGTGTAAACAATTTAGTACACATTCATATCTGCGAATCTACCAATTAGGTTTTATGAACTAGAAGATGCTAGTTTGAAATCGCATTCTTCAGTTGGTTCCACAGTTACTAAAAGCTGACCTGAATCCACATATGTAATTTTTTTTCTTGCAGTCAGTTACTGAATTAATTAAATTAAAGTTATCTATTGATTTATCCATTGTAAGGCAGATAGATTATATTTTGTTTGGGCTTTATTTTCTGTGAAAATCTAAATATTAGGCTATCAAAAGTGCAATTGTTATCAAGCAATTTTTGAAAATCTATCTCCACCTCGAAGCTCTTGTTTTCCAAAGCTTTTGGGTTTCGTACAACTTAAGCTTCTTTTGCAATCAAAAAATGAATATTTTCGTTTATAAGATATTTCAGAGGTATGTGTGAGAATGTGTGCTTGTTTCTTTCCTATTCTACTATGCTAAATTCTTGATTATCATGCACTTTTATTACTTGCTAATTTCAGGAACATATGGGCTTGAGGAGTTCGCTAACTCTGGAATATTATAGGAAGGCATACTATCACATCGCTGAGCATTATCCATATTGGAATCGCTCATCGGGAAGGGACCATATTTGGGTATGATATAATTAAGGGTTTGATTGCATCTGTGGGGAGATTGAATGATGATAATCTTTTGTGCTTATACTATAGAATATTTTCATCTGTAGTCTAATCATGTCACCTTTACATCTGAAGGCAGTTTTTTTCATGGGATGAAGGTGCTTGCTATGCCCCTAAAGAGATATGGAATAGCATGATGTTGGTTCACTGGGGTAACACAAATTCAAAGCATAACCATTCTACGACAGCCTATTGGGCTGATAACTGGGATAAGATTCCTTCTGATAAAAGGGGCGTGCATCCATGCTTTGATCCTGAAAAAGATCTTGTGCTTCCTGCTTGGAAGCACCCTGACGTTGGTGCTTTGAGCACCAAACTGTGGGCTAGGTACTTTTCTTATTTGATCAAGCCATCTTATCTATCTGATAAAAAAAAAAAGTTGTCTTCTAATTTTTTATCGCTATATTTTTTTTCTCATTTCTCTGTTAAAAAATAACAAAAAATCTCCTCTTCCTTGCTTGGTTAAACAGTATAGTGCTAACATTTCAGATTCATGCAAGTAAAGTTAACTACTGAACCATTTGTTTTAAGGCCCCTGGACAAGCGGAAGACATTGTTTTACTTCAACGGAAACCTTGGACCAGCTTACCCAAATGGAAGACCAGAAGCTTCGTAAGTAACTACTAGCTGTTTAAAAATTAATTAAAATAAGCCAATATGTGTGCATCAGAGATGTTGGTATATCTACCCAGAGAAACATGGTTCAATCAATTTTATGTGTATGATTCCCTCTCTCCCTCTTCCTCTTCACTATAAACCAGCCATTAAGATGTTGCTTTGTTGTGTCCTTCGGACCATTAAATAAATTTTCCATTCATAACAAAATTGTATACTGATTTGGTGTTGTGCTTTTTTGGCTGATTCCTTTTATTGATTAACCAGCAGCCACTTCCTATGCATCTCTATTTTGCAAATGTTACAGCTGGTCTGATGGTATTTTGATGATATTCATGAAGGTATAGCATGGGAATCAGACAGAAACTAGCAGAAGAGTTTGGATCAAGCCCTGACAAGGATGGAAAGCTTGGGAAACAACATGCAGAAGATGTAATTGTGACCCCATTGCGCTCTGGAAACTACGAGGAGGATTTGGCGAGTTCTGTTTTCTGTGGAGTACTGCCAGGAGATGGTTGGAGTGGACGTATGGAAGATAGTATTTTGCAAGGGTGCATTCCCGTGGTCATTCAGGTATTATAGTTCTTTGCAACCTGTCAATGTTAAAACCTGTATGCTTTAGCGTATCAATAATCTGTATTCTTTTTTCGAACTCCTGGTTTTAGAGAAGCACATTGATACTTGAGATATTTGGCTTAAGAGTGACTTCCGGAAAGTTCATTTCTGAAATTTCTGAAGGCAATCTCTGCCATGATTCTCAATTATTGGAAGAGTAATCTAGTTTTTCCAAGTTTTCCCCTTCTGTAGAGCCATAAGCATCATCCACTGCCTTGTGATATTGTAGCATATCTTTTGAATGTTAATCACTTTCCAAAGATAGCAAGCCTCAGCTCAGTTAGTCATGCTCTCTTGAAACTTGGAACTTTAAAGTACAATCAAGCTTATTAATAGCATCAGCTGTCTCCCTTGCCAAATTCAAGCTCATTTGATCATCCTGAGTGTATAGTATGATAAGCTTATTCACCAATTGATTTGGTAGTAATAAATACAGGCGTCCAATATTGTCCGGTTGGTTTTATATCTCGCCCAGCATCTCCTGATCTGGACCCATTGCTGTTTTCTGCTAACTGAGGCACAAAATGGTGCAGTTATTTAATAGAACATCTTGTAGTGCTTGAGTTGCTTCATGGTGGCCCTTGTGAGTTGATGATCCATGTGCATACACAAATACGGATTCAGACACACAGAGATTAGTAAAATAACTTCAGGAGTCATGAAAGTTCAATCGAGGTTTTTGTGGGTCCATTGTAGTTCTCCGTGGGTTAGCATTTTGTCCGGGACATGGTATGCTTGGTTTGGCATTTTGATGCTCGGAAATCTTTTGTCTTGCAAGGGTTGGGAAGCGTTAAGCAAGAGAGTAAAAATGTTCTTTCTATAGACTCTTTAGCACTATCAATGGACACCTGCTCTAGGTTTATGCCTATGTAATAACGGCTTGTTGGTGATTTATCTTTTACCATTCAATTACCTTGGGTTTCCTTGGTAGAACAAAAGGTTGCTGATTCTATCCTTAGGTGATTAAATTCATTGCAATTCTTTTTTTCCTTCAACCATTGTGGATCCATGGCGCTTGAATTAGTTATTCCGTTTTGCTTCCTTGTATTCAGGATGGGATTTTCCTGCCATATGAGAATGTACTCAATTATGAGAGCTTCGCCATTAGAATTCGTGAAGATGAAATTCCAAATTTGATAAAGATTCTTCGGGTAATTATGTTTGGTTTTAGGCATCTCTACAAAAATTTGATAATGTGTAATTCAAATGTTGATTATTTGCCGGTGCTTGCGGCATCTAGGGATTCAATGAGACAGAAAAGGAATTCAAGTTGGAAAATGTAAAGAAAATATGGCAGAGATTCTTGTATCGTGATGCTGTGTTGCTTGAAGCTGAGAGACAAAGAACTGCTTATGGTCGTGTGGAGGATTGGGCAGCTCAATTCTTTCAGTTGATTGAAGATGATGTTTTCACCACATTTGTACAGGTATACTTCTCTCTGCTCTGATTTTTGTATACAATGGGAACTGTGAGTTGGTGTTTCATTAGTCATATTTCTTTTTGGTTGAGAACGAGCGGAAGAATGGGAATCAAAACCCTTCCTTTAAACTCTTCCCAATCCCTCCCTCAAGCTCAGATCTGTGCTGTTAGTCCTCAAGGCCGTTGTCACTCCTCAATGAAAAAAACTTTAACAGATTAAGAACATGTGTTTAGTATTAAAATGGTATGAAAAGCAATGTCACTTTTTCCTTTCTACGGGCACTTCGTTAGTTTAGCTTTTGAATTCATTAATTAATTTGCGGATAACCCTTATTTCTTGGTAGAGCCCAAATATTAGTACTTCATGGATTGAGTGATACTGCATGACAGCAATGCTTTTAAAAATTATTTATCTAGTACGTACAAGTGAGAACCTTTAAGAATGTTTTTCTTTGATAGGGCTGGTCAATAAGCATACAGTTAGTCAAGGTAAGCTAATTTGGAAGCTGAAATTTTGTATCAGCTATGAACAGGAATATGCTATAGATTTAGGCAGTTTATTGCATACAGTATGTCCTGTATCAAAATTATGTTATTCTATATAAATCCTACTCTGAAATCAGAAGTCAGAGCTTGATAATTGTGGCTTCTCCAAAATGTCTGGAGGGATTATTTGGGTGTTCACAATATCCAGGCAGTTGAGAGCTCAATGGCCTAGTTTTCAAATTGTACCCTTTTTCTTTTGCATGTTCAGGTGCTCAATAAGTAAAATGGCGTCTGTTGAGTTTTTGATATTTGATTCAGGAATGCGTATGTATATTTGTGTGTGTATTTTATTTATTTGAGGGAGAGATTTTATGACTTGGAGCATCTGATGGAACACAACTATTTGAGTGATGCAGTGGATTATTGCGGACTCAAAGCATAATCTTATATCAATATATGTTTATTACAAATGAAAGTGAAGAAATTACCTGCATATGCATGTTTGCCTTTGTTTGCGGTGTCACTCTGAAGTTGCCCTTAGGGTACATGGTACTAGGTTTATTTTGTTATTTTATTTTTTGGTTCAAGGGAGTATTATGAAGTTGGGTTTCCGCAATCATTTGCTGTCTGGGGCATGCAGCTAACTACGAGGCTATTTATCTTTAGTCTCCTGTGTTTATTTTCACAATGTAAATTGCACTGATTGTTGTTTCTGCCTTAACAAGGTTCTCCACTACAAGATGCACAACGACCCATGGAGGAGGCAACTCGGTCATCCAAAGAAGGATTTCGGGTTGCCACAAGAATGTTTAAGAACTAACTAAAGAGCTACCTAGTAAGCGAAGCTGAACAGATAGCTGGAACTGTGAGGTGAAAAGATGCAAAAGTGCATGAGCTTCTGAACTTTTTGGAGAACCATACTAAACAGTGGGACATTAGCCGCAGAGCCAAAATTTTACAATCGGCAGGCAAAGATCTTATATCTTCACCTCCATGGAAAAAAAAAAAAAAATTCTAATACATGCCTCACGTACATTTGATTCATATTTTCATATAAGTTTTGTGTCCACAAAAGTATGCAATTGAAAAAACAAGGGAGAACGCAAATTTCTTGTACTGTAGGTTTTTTGTTGCACGTTGCTTAATTTTTTTGAAAATGGGAGGATGAATTTCTGCAAGCATTCAGTGCTGATTGTATATCCTAGTAGGTTCTGTGATCTTTCCTTCTCTTCGGTTATTGCTGGATTCGAATTTCTGCAGACTGTGAAACAACCTACAGGAATGTAGATTAGGGAGTAGAATGCTCTGAAAGAACCAAACGTTAATGAGGAGGATTATTGATTTTATTTTTCAGGTTAATCTGGCTTCAATTACGGTTTGAACTCAAAACAGTTTTAGAGATGCCATTTAAACATTTGCTCTTGGAAAATACTACCTTTTGATAACTATGGTTAGAGTTTTGGATGCCAAAAGGTCATTCCTCTTTTGTTACCGTTTAAAGATAGCTGCATTTTGAAGATTGAAAAAGATTACTATATCATTCAACCAAGTTATAATTCTTTAATAATTAATGTTTAAAATTCAGAATTTTTTTTTGTTTCCATCTGTATTGGTTTACATGTCAATTATCATATTTTCTAGGTCTATTTCCTAATTATATCCTCTTGCTGTATATAGGCTATGTTTGGTTGGACGTAATGTAATGCAATCAAATGTGTAATGCAATAAAAAATGTATTGTAATCAAATCTATTAACATTCCATTACTATATTTGGCCATATAATTGAAAATTTTTCTGGAATGTAATCATCGTTCATTTATATATTTATTTGTAAAGATAATTTTCATTTATATAAAAAAAATTTATAGTTAATAACAAATAATATAAAATTTAATAAATCATAAACTGTACAATTGAATCTAGCTTGAAAGTTGGTATTTTTTTTAACACGATTATTTGTTCATAAAGCAATTAACTTGCCAAAATAGTGATTGCAAATCAGCAAATCAAAATCGTTATGAATGATTTTGCATCTTTTATCTATTTATTTTGTTAAAAGATCAGCGAATCAATGCGGTGATGTATTGGTTAGAGTAATTACTTCTATGATTAATTTGGTGAAATGGGTCATATTCCTTCATCCATTATCGAGGATGTTCTCATTTTTTTTATGCTAATAATAATTAAGTCAGGTTATCATTTAAAAAAAAAAAAAAAATTGGTATATTGTTCAATGACGAGTTGTGTTTCCAAAGTTGGTTATCTAACCGAGATTTGCTTCCTTTTCAATTCACATTTCCTTTTATTTTCCTTCACATTTATGGTAATTTAATTACCAGTAAATGGATCCGAAATGTTACGATCTTAGGGTCTATGACAAATTAGTTAGTAGTTGTTTTAGTAGAATTCATTATAATATTTTACATTTGAAAAAATAGTTTGTTTTAAAATATTTGTCACATTTGTAGTTTTTTTCATATTTACCCTTTGTATGTCACCAATAATTATTACTTCAATTTAATGATTTTTTTTGAGAATTAGTATTAAATTAAGAGCAATATAGTCATTTTGCTTAATAATTTGTTGTAATTTGGACAAATTTAATGGTTTCTTAAGAGACATAAAATTTCAAATGTAATAAATATTATGAAACTGAAATAGTAACTGTTAGCTGTTTGAATAGCTTTCCATAAAACGTTAAAAACTAAACAGTACGGCTGTGTTCGGCAACGACTTTTTAAATAGCTTTTAGCGCTTTGAAGTACTAAAGGCTACTTAAAAAATTACTCAAAAGCACAGTGTTTGAACTAGTTTTATAGGTTATGATAGTTTTATGAAAAGTTAATTCATATAATGTTTAACTTTTAATGTCTCATGAAAAATTACTAAAACAGCTACAGTTAAACGTTACTAAAACAACTAAACAACTAACAATTATCAAAACAGTTAATATTGCAAAAAAGAAGAGGTGTGCATGGGTCGGGTCGGGACAAAAATTACATAATTTCCAATCCCATCCCAAATTAGCGTGACAAAAAAAAAAAAGATTCTCAATCTCCTCCAAATAGATATGTAGTCTTGTTCCATCTTGTCCCATTTTTTGGAATGGGACGGGACAGACGGAAATTTGGATCTACAGGGATAGGACGTTATGGATCAGATCAGAAATCAATCGAGATTTTTCATAATTTTACTAAATTATTTTACATAAAAAATAAATATTATTATATTCATTAATTACAATCAAACAAAATTCATTTATATAGGTTTGAGTTTAAAAAAATTAAATCAAATAATTAATTCAACCATTGATGATCTACTACTAAAGTTATAATAAAAGATTTTTAAGTAGATATTTTATAGTTAATAAAAGCATTAAATATAATAAAATAAAATAATGTAAAAACTATATATAATTCTTTATATGTATTTTATGAATTTTAACTCGTCATTGGTTTTGTCAATGTTGTCTTTAAATTGATTTAAATTTGATACTTACGTAATTTAATCTTAAATATCATCTGAAAAATAAATAATGATAACATTAAGTATCACCAATAATCTAGTAATCAGATTAATTGAAGTTAATATTTTTTTTCTTGTATTGATTAATCTTTCCATTTTTTAATAAAACAAAATTTATTAAAAAAATTTACTTAACACATACTGTGTAATAATATAGGAAAAAACCTATATTAAAAAATGTTTTATTACTTGATTTATTTTATATTTAAAAATATATATTATTTTTTCGTATTATTTTTACTTTAGCAGTCATTGATATCATAAAAAACACTAAAATAAAAGGATGAAACGATTTTTAAGGACATAATTTGAAATTCATAAAAAAAAGATAACTAGAATTTTAAAGGAAAAATGAGACGGAAATTCCTGAGTTTCAGGACGGGACAAGATGAGATAAAACTTGGGTCAATACAACTTGATTTTAATCAAAAAAATTAGTCTCGTCCTATAAATACTTTTGGGACGAGACTATTTGTTAATTATCAGAATTGAGATTTGAGAGTATTTGAAAATTAGTCCCCGCTTGGAGTAAATTTAGTCTATATCTATTGGAGTTAAAGATAAATTATGTTAGGATAAAGATTGTGAGAATCCTCTATTATCTGTTAATTAGAGTTTAGTTAGAAATGCAATATCCTTTAATATATTTATACATTGATCTTTTATGTATTTTATTATTGTAATTATTAGTAGTCCCCCAAAAATTATTGGTTATTTATGTCTAACAAATGTTTATATTTGAATTGATAGACCGTTTAAATATGAGTTGTTTAAGCTTGAGTGGGTGGAATGTTTAAGTCCGAATTGATGGACGATTTATGTCCAAATTGGAGGACTGCTTAAATTCGAAATGATAAACGATTTATGTCCGAATTGGTGGGCGTTTTATGTTCGAACTGGGCATTTTATGTCCGAACTGAAGGACTGCTCAAGTTCGAAAATGACGGACGATTTGTGTCCGAATTCGAGGACTACTCTCAAGTCCGAAATGATGGACGATTTATGTCTGAATTGATGCACGATTTATGTTCGAACTCGAGGACTGCTTAAGTCCGAAATGATGGACGATTTATATCCAAATTTATGGACAATTTATGCTCGAAATGATGGATGATTTATATTCGAATTGGAGGACTTTAAGTTCGAAATAATGGACAATTATGTCTGAATGCTTAAGTCCGATTTTGTTGAGGATTGTTTAAACCCGAAATGATGGATAATTTATGTCGGAAATGATGGATGTTCAAATTGGAGGATTGATTAAGTCTGAATTTATTGATCTCCATTTGGTTGTGCTACCTGCGGTTTTATTATGGTATAAAGAATAAAAGTTCAAGGCAACAAACTAATTAACAAAATTGCTTTATTTCATCAAATGTGGAGAAAATGAATAAATATAGTCAACTTATTATTAATCTAATTTAAATTTTTACTGGTCCTCTCACCCACAAAAAGAAGATAAAAACTGTAGCTCGATACTAAAAACAATGATATACTCAGCTAAATAGTAATGAGATTGTAATGTAATGTTACAAAGCAGTATTGCATGTTGTAGAAACTATATTTTTTGAGATATCAACATTAATTCTATAATCTTTTGTAATTATCAATTCATTAAAACATCAATAATAGTCTACTCTCCCATCCTCACCCTTTCTAACTCGTGTTTATAATTATAAGATTGTAGAGTCGTTTCTAGCACTCAAACATCAAAGTAATAATCAAATTTTGTATAGTTAAATACTTGCAAAATTACCATATAAAAAAAACAATTACCTAATTATCATTAGAACTTATCAACAACAAACAGTTACATATTCACACAAGTAACAATTTATAATATCTCAATAATTACCTAATTATCTTTATAAAATGTATTTTATATTTAGGGACTTAATGCAATAAACTTAATATTGATTATTGCAAAAAAAAACCGGAAGGGTAAAGATTAATTAACATAGATATTCATTACCATTATACTCCAAAATTTTAATTAATTAACATAAAATAGTTTTATATTAATAAAAAAATCTGATTAATCGCCTATGTCTAAGCTCTATTGAGTTTAAACAGCGATTTGATTTATTTACCGTCCTAAACTCAGGTCAGGTATGTAGCAAGTTTGGTTCTATCACCTACATGTCACCTTATCATCCCATATTCTCAACACTCTCCCCTCAGAAACCCTCCCTCCCTTTTCACTTCTTATTCTCTCTCTTTTTCTTTCGCACTGCTCCGTTTCTCTTTCTATCAAAGCAAACACTCTCTTAACCATGAACGTCACTTCTATTCGTCTCGAGTCTAATCCTATCACTTCTTCTAAGTGGGCCCACCGTCCAGCCCACCGCAGGTCTCTTCTTCCTCCTCGAAACGTCGTTATATGCTCCCTGAAACCTCCCTCTTCGTCGTTGAGCGTTGCCGAGTCAGCCTCCACCGACTCATTGAGTCGTATCGGGTCACTGAGTCAAGTTTCTGGTGTGTTGGGTTGCCAATGGGGCGATGAAGGTAAAGGCAAACTTGTCGACATTTTGGCGGAGCATTTCGACGTTGTCGCTCGTTGCCAGGTAACTAAAAGTTAACTAATTTAAAAGCGGGAAAGATTGTAGCTTTGCTTCGTACAGTAGTGTAAATTTCAACCTTTTTTGCTAATTGTAATTGGGTATTTATTGCTTTAAGGATTTCACTATTGTAATATGAATTGGGTATTTGGTTTGTTATTTCTTTGATTTTTGATCTGATTTATTATTAGCTTGTGAAAAGTAAATTTTGTTGATTGCAAATTGCAAACTTGGTTTAGCCTCTAAGTATGTAAACATTATTTTTGATACTAGGGTGGGGCTAATGCTGGTCATACAATATACAACTCAGAAGGAAAGAAATTTGCCCTTCACCTTGTTCCGTCTGGTATTCTTAATGAGGATACTCTCTGTGTTATTGGCAATGGAGTTGTGGTTCACTTGCCGGGGCTGTTTAAGGAAATTGATGGCTTGGAATCCAATGGTGTTTCTTGCAAAGGAAGGATATTGGTGTCTGACCGTGCTCACTTGTTGTTTGATTTCCATCAAGAGGTTGATGGGCTTAGAGAAGCGGAGCTTGCTAAGTCGTTTATCGGAACTACTAGAAGAGGGATTGGACCTTGTTACTCGAGCAAGGTGATTCGTAATGGTATTAGAGTAAGTGACTTGAGGCACATGGATACTTTCCCTCAAAAACTTGATCTTTTACTATCAGATGCTGCTTCGAGATTCCAAGGTTTTAACTATGGCCCAGAAATGCTTAGGGAAGAAGTTGAGAGATACAAGAGATTTGCTGAGAGGTTGGAACCCTTCATTGCGGATACTGTGCATGTCATGAATGAATCTATTGCACAGAAGAAGAAGATTTTGGTTGAAGGTGGCCAAGCTACCATGCTGGACATTGACTTTGGAACTTATCCTTTTGTGACTTCATCGAGCCCGTCAGCTGGTGGGATCTGCACTGGTCTTGGTATTGCTCCAAGAGTTGTTGGTGATCTCATTGGAGTGGTTAGTAGATAACTTATTTTCTTTTTGTTATTTCTTTTTGCTCATTAAGTCTGACTACTACTACTCCTTTCGATTTACTTGGATGGGTCTGAAAATGCTAGTAAGACTTCCATTGCATCAGGGATTTGTCTGGAAAACATCTTTACGACAGAGACATAGTACTTAATATATAAGCGATAAAGATTTGTGTGCTTTTGGTGTGGAAACTTATTGCAGCTTTAGGAGATCTATATAAGATCTGAAGAATGCATTTTAACTTTTAATTTTTGGCACAATATATCTTTTAAGTTGACACAAAAGTTTAGAGAATAAAGATTTAGTTTGTGGCCTTAAACTCAACCGCTGAAAATAAAAAGGCTGTATTGTCTTTATGGTTGTTGTCAGCATCCTTATGTTAATTTTACTTGCAGGTGAAAGCATACACTACAAGGGTCGGTTCTGGTCCTTTCCCTACGGAGATCTTAGGTCAAGGGGGTGACCTTCTTAGGTTTGCCGGACAGGAGTTTGGAACCACAACGGGTCGTCCTCGCCGTTGTGGTTGGCTTGATATAGTTGCACTGAAGTACAGCTGTCAAATTAATGGCTTTTCTTCTTTGAACCTTACCAAACTTGATGTTTTGTCTGATCTTCATGAAATTCAGTTGGGAGTTGCTTATAAACAGATTGATGGTACTCCAATTCAATCATTCCCAGCAGATCTTCGTCTTCTTGAACAATTGAAGGCAAGTATATCTATCATAATTTCAAATAGTAGTTATCATATAACTAATGACATAAATTTAACAATCTCTGTGGCTAAAACAAGTAGGATGGATTAAAAGCCTTGTCGCATCAACTAAAAAGTTACATAGTTGCTTGCATATTATAACTAGCATATCATTTCCGCTATCCTGAAAAAAATATAAAAAACACAATGCTTCAGTTATAATTTTTTTTTCTTTTACCTCATTAATTGTTATCGAGTACAAAGTTGCTATTTAGGTATTTTGCTCAATGAAGTTTTATTGGTGTTTTGTGGATTCATTGATTCATATCTTCTGATGTGTTCAGGTTGAATACGAAGTTCTACCTGGATGGAAGAGTGATATTTCTTCTGTTAGAAACTACTCCGACCTTCCAAAGGCTGCACGGCGATATGTAGAGAGGATAGAAGAACTTGTTGGGGTACCAGTCAATTACATTGGTGTCGGGCCTGGACGGGATGCTCTCATATTCAAGTAATTGAAATATTATTTACTTAGACAACCCGATTCCATTATTATGCAATGCTGCAACATTTTAGCATGATTACTTAATCGGGCAAAATTTTTGGACAGAATAAGAAGTTACGAAGTAGATCTGTCCATTTACATACGGTGTTTACTTTGAATTGTATGTTTAATTATGTTAAATCATTAGAGATGTCAGTCATGTCACAGTTTGTTAAGTGCAAATTAGGGAAGAGATTTTTCTGTTCCAACAGTCATTTGAGCCCTTTAATAATGTAGTTACGCCAGCTTTTGTAGTTTGGAATCTCAAATTAGTTCTTGGTTGCAATATTTTGTTAAGGCCCCATGCTCCTATTTTCCGTGGCCCTTTTATTTTTATCCTTTTTTCTGTTATTATATTGCTTCCAAGGATGATTATGAATTTAAGGGGGCAAAACTCAGCCAAACATACATATTCGCTATTGAATTTTGAATTTTATCACCTGTGGAATTCTCAATTTTTATTTTGATCTAGCAAACACTTAAATTTATAAAATTATATTAATTAAACACTTAAACTTGCAAAATTATTTTATTAAAATGCTTCAACTTACAAAATGGTAAAGGGTAAATGCATAATTTTGCTCAAAAAGTCGGCGTATCACCAACGATATTTTGGGAATTAGCTTTAAACTTTGACATTATTTTTGTCTTTTACACAAAATCAAAGTCCTAAAAAAGACAGATCATGGAGAGAGTACAAAACCAGAATAGAATGCTACATTAGGTTAGCTCCAAAATAAATCTCAGAAGCAAATAAACAATCAGCAATACATACCGAATAGACATAGACAAGTTGATTTGATGTGGCTAGGTTATAAGTCATCAAGAAATGATAACTTAAGTTAATATCCATTTGATTTCACGACCGCCGCCACCAACTACGTTTGTAAGCTGTAATAGAGTGAAATATAATGTTATCAAATGCACTATCACTAGAAATGTTACCAATTACATTATATTCCATTACAAGTAGCCTAAATTCTTAAAGTTAAACATCATAAAAATTCAATCTGCAATTCTGCATTGATTATTGTTCCTGCAGTTGAACGTCTATTCTTCTCGAATTCTCCATCAAGCTCTGCTACATGCTTAACTTTAATGGTAAAAATCCTATCCTGAATCAGAACTGACAATATCTGAGTGTAACTAGAAAAAACAATTTCATAAATTATTCATCATCTGAAATTGAGAGATTTTACAGTTGCCCTTCCTTATCAATCTGTCAGCTACTCAATCTCTCTCCAATGATTTCCTTAATGCACCTATACACATAATTATAACAAGTACCAGGATAACTAAAATTATGACTCTGCAGAAATCAACTGTCTCTAATCAATGCTCTATTTTGTGACTGAGCACAAACACATCTGCACCTCAATCTAGTGTTAGGAACCAACACCATTCTTACCTCAATGATGTCAAGCACCATAGCCAGCTTACCCTGCAAAAATAATGAACTTTTTTCCTTTTAACACCATTCATTATATAAACTTGATGAGACAAAAAATAATATATGCCAGAATAATAATATGCAAAAATAAACACAGTACATGATCCCTAGTTAATCCTTGAGCTTTCATCTCATCAACTATCATCAAAGAAAAACAAAGAAATGCAATCAAATACAGATCAATCATTTGATCAGAATAAATCGATCTTGGGATCAATCTCATCAACTGCATTCAAAGTTGTGCAAAACATGAATAATTATATTGATAAAGGATTGGCGAGAAAACATACGACAATAGCTCCCATAATTGCTTCAATCCCCTTTCTCCATGTCCTCATATCTTGGAAGATTCGACTTTTGCTGATATAACTTCAACAGATGGGGAGCTTCCTCTTCATAAGGCGTCACAAACTTACATAGGAACCTCTCTTCAGAAATCAACAATGGCCATAGTAAGTTAGCTGGCCTGATTAGACGTTTTGACCACAGAAACTTTAAGACTGAACACCGTGGCATAACTCTTTTCTCCAGGCTGAGTGAGAGGAGTACTGGAGATTGTGCAATATATGAAGAATCCTGACCCATTTTGTTGATATAGAAATCCATCATCGCCATGATCTTTTTCTCAGAAGCCATCATACACCAAGGATGCTTCCCAAAGGCCATAATACTCTCTTCCTTGGACCAACCCCATTTCTTATAAATATCAATTTTCTTTTCCCATGTGGATTTGCTGAATCCTCTTATTGCATGGATTGCAACAACAAAGTTCAAAACCAAAGGATTCAACCCCATTTTTTTAGTCTCTTCTACAATTTTAGCAAATTGTTCTGATGTCGTTATTAATGTTGAAGGTTGATATCTAACTAGCCAAGCAATACTTGACTTTGGCAATCCAGTTTCTTGCAAAATTTTGATATTAGGTAATACATAGAATTTGTAACGAGGCAATACACCTGGATATCGTTTTATAGCAAGAATAGCTTTCTCATCAGATGGAACTAAATTTCTGATAGCATTAAATGCAGGGATTATTTGGTTTTGTAAGCTACTATGTAAGATATCAGGGCATGTAGATAAAATTTTGGCAATATCAGGGTTTGTAAATCCTTTAGAGTGAAAAAATCGGATTTTGGGCAAAAAGGTTTTCTCAGGATCTGACAAAAGCAATGATGGTCGTGTACGTATAAGTTTCGTGATTTGGGTATTTGAAAATCCATGGCTCTCCAAAAAGGCAATAATAGAGTCTGGTCTATCTGGGGTTTCAAAATTGAGACACTTAGAAGCTGAAAGAGCAGATTTTGAAGATAATCCACAATTATTTATGAGGTAAGACACTACGTAAGAGTTTTCAGTATTAATTGCATTACTTGAAATGGCTCTAAGAGATGATAAGAATAAAAATGTGGAATTTGGAAGGGAAAAGATTTTGCATTTTACACTTCCTAATATTTTGCAATGATGAATAACACTAATCATTATTGGCTAATATTTATGCGCTTAGAGAAAACGAAAAAAGAGTTTTTACCGTTGGCGTATAGAAAAATGGAAGTGGGTATTGCAGAGACAACGAACACAACCGCCGTAATTGCTTTTGGCTTTTGAATCTCCGACGAGAGACGCAGGTCAGAAGCTCTGATTTGATTCTTACTCTGACTCTTTCGATTTCTGATTCTTTCCAGTTACAAGGTTTAGGGTTTTGAAAACACTGTAAATTAATACGCGAGAGAAACAGAAGGTTTTAGCCGTTTAGTTTGCTAAATCAGAAAACTGCTGGTTCGATAACCTTAATTAAGCGGGGTCGAGCCGGTTTACTGAGTCTGGTTAAACTAGCCGAGCTCAAACAGTTCATTACGTTGCGAGTTGACACGTGAGTAGCTCAATAAAATTAGCTCGGAAAATCTACTTATTATAAATTAAATTAAAGTAAATTCACATCAAAGTTAGATTATTTTAATGAAACTAAAAGAAATTAAAATCTCATCTGATTATAAAATATGGAGAACAAAAATAATTTTAGATTACATTTATTTCAGAAAAGTAATTTACTTAAAAAACTACTTTTCTGATTGATGTTCATAATGTTTAGAAAAAAAAAATACTCAACATAAAATTTTTTTATGATACAAAAAATTTAAACAATTTTTAAATATATATTTTTTAATTTATTAATCATAAATATCTATCATAATCTGTCACGGAGAATTATTGTAAAGATAGTTATAGCAATTAAGATATAGTCCAATCCCGTATCCATTAGGTATAATTTTTTCTTTTTTTTTTTACATTGTTAATTAATAATATTATATTTATATTTCTAAAAAAAAGTTTATATTTTATTATTTATTAATATAACATGTTTTTTTCATAGAGATGAAAGTTATTATCTTTTAATTTTATATTGGGTATTAGGGATAGTTTGAGAGGTGAAAATAAATGAATTTTAATTATAAAATTATAGTAAATATAAATTATATAAAATTTAATTAAATTCGGTATGTTGTTATCTTTAAGTTATATGATACTAAACATAAATTAATTTTCCCTTCAAGAAAAAACAGAAATTAATTTTTAAAACGAAATAAAAACGCATAAAGTAATTTGAAAATGAATTCTAGGATCCATTCCAAATCAAATCAAACCAAACATAGGGGTAGGGTTTTCATTCTAAAGCGTAAGCGGCCATAAACCGTGCCTACCTCTGTTTCCTTTCTTTCACTGTCGCAACCTGCCTCCTTCCGATATAAGTTTATAGAGCCTATCTTCTTTCTTTGTCTGTTTTTTCGCAACTTAGCTTGCTTATCAGTCTCTACTTCACACGGTTTCTGCAAAAACTCAAGCTCAATCTCTCCTTTTAATCCCCAAGCAATCCAATCGCCATCAAATTTCGCGAATTTCAGGTGCTAATCTTTAGGAATTTTTGATTTTGTGATTTTCGCTTTTTGTTTTTGCAGATTGGTTTTTGTTTAGGCTGTTGAATTTGGTTTTTGTTTAGGTGTTTGCTTTTTGTTTCTGTTGAAGTCTGTTGATATTGGTTTCTGCTAAAATTGATTAATTATGCGAGTGACTTGAACGAATCAGAACAAGAATGGAATTATGAAATAGTTAGCTCAAATTATGGTTTCATGCACTTGAATTTGGATTCCTGCTAAATAATTTATGTCTAATTGTTCGTAAAATTGAATCTGCGTTTTGAAATTCAACCAAAGTAACTGGTCTGTCCTCTACTTTATATCCACTATTACATTCTTTAATATTTCAGTTACTTTTTTTTTCCTCGATAATGAAATATATTAGGGAGAAAGGAGCTCAGTTCACCTGCCATTTATAAAAACTAGTAACTGTAACTCATTACATTCCTCTTCTTTATTCCAAATCTTTCCAATAACTTAGTTTTTGCTACACAGGAAAGATTATTTCTAAATTATTTTCTCTTTATATTGCAACCTATTAGGCATTTGCATATTAATATTATATGTTCTATAGCTGGGCAAATAAGGAAGCTAAAAAGCTTTAGCTCAGCAAGGATTTAACAAGTTCTGATCAGCTGAGTGTTAAGCTGGTGGATACTGTAAAGCTTGAAGTAAGTTTTCTATTTTATTGCTGATTTGTAGTTTAGCTTGCTAGTCCAAATCACAAAGCTAGTTGGTGAAGGAGAAACTGTTAATTTATTATGTCATTTGGTAATGATGCAAGTGTTTAAACACTTGGTCTTCAATAGCCCCATCCTCATGTTTTGGGGATATAGAATTGATTGGACCTGGGAAGGATTTGTGCAACAAAAGAATGTAAAAGTATATGATATCTTCACTTTGGGACAGTTATAATGGCTGCTGGAAAGGAGAAGATAAAAGGCAGAGTTGCAGCATATGGGTTATGGCAACCTAAATGTGTTCACTTGCT
Organism: Jatropha curcas; assembly: GCF_014843425.1. The sequence goes on from NW_023590739.1 coordinate 1,969,339, forward strand.
GCCTTCTTTCTTGATTGAATTTGCAGAAAAACTTGATTAGTGAGACAATATCTGAATTTCCATTAATGGCTAAACCAATGTTTTATCCTCTGTTTTTATTGTCTGTTTGTAAAAATGTCAGATTTGTGGAATTGTAGTTGGTAGTAGTGTTAACATTACCTGGAGAGATGGAATTGTGACGATAACTTGAAGAAATGGATAAGTATACGAAGATGGAATATAATTAGTTTGATTTGAAATTTTATTCGTGGTAAATAGTTTAATTTGTTATGTGGCATGATTTTGAGACTTGATTTGTTAATAGTTTGATTTTGAGATTTTTGATTTGTTATTTTTTTTTTTTTTTTTTTGGTTTGATTTTGAGATTTTTGAATTTGTTTATTTTTTTTTTTTTTTTTTTTGGTTTCTTTATTCTCCTTGCTTTTTCCCTATTTCTGTAATTTTCTGTTTTGTTTCTTTTTTTTGAAGTTTCTTTTCCATAATTCTAGCACTTTCTCCTATTTTAGTGTTTTCAATACAGTTTTTTTCCCTTCTTTTTCTTTTTTCAAATTTCTGCAGGTTTTATTTGATTTAATTGTTTCTAGAACTTTTTTTATTTCTCTAATTTTTTTTTTGAAGGATTGTTTTTGCCATTCAGTAACTGAGCCAAGCGTCAAGCTTGGGTCTATTTCTTAAAAACGAGTTCGAGCCTTTTTTTTTTTTTTTTTTTTTTTGGTTTCTTTATTCTCCTTGCTTTTTCCCTATTTCTGTATTTCTTTTTGTTTCTTTTTCTTGAAGTTCTTTTCCATAATTCTACACTTTTTCTATTTTAGTGTTCATACAGTTTTTTCCTTCTTTTTCTTTTTTCAATTTCTGCAGGTTTTATTTGATTTATTGTTTCTAGAACTTTTTTTTATTTCTCTATTTTTTTTTGAAGGATTGTTTTTTGCATTCAGTAACTGAGCCAAGCTCAAGCTTGGCTATTTTTAAACGAGTCGAGCCTTAGCATGTCCTAGAGCTGGCTCGAACCGGCTTATCTTGGCCCATTGACAGCCCTTCTACTTTTCATAGCTTAATAATTTTTCCATTGTCGTTTTGTTTTCAATTTTATAGTTGGGTTCTTCTGAATTGAAACAAAGAAAGGGGAACATAAGAGATTCAAACTGAAAATTTTAGTTAGTTATTTTAGTTCTGATATGTTGATTTGTGTTAGTGCTTTCTTTTCTTAATTAACATTTTCATGGATTTGTCTTAATTATTGGTGTTCATTTTGTGTTATTTCAGATTCTTTTGGTTTTCCGATCTTTCATTTAATTTCTAGTAGAAGATGGCATCTCGATTCTGGGGACAGGTTTGTTGTTGTTGCTAGTGTCTTTGTACTCAGATTCCATTTGTTAGGGGAAGGTTGATGCTCCATGGCATTATATCTTATTTGTTTTCTTATTTTTTTCTAGGGTGGAAGTGACTCCGAGGAGGAAGAGAGTGATTATGAAGATGAGGTTGATAATGAGGAAGCTGGTGAGTCTACTGCCCAAGCCCCACAAAACAGATATCTCAGAGGAACAGCTAGTGATAGTGATGACTCTGATGACCAAAAGCGTGTTGTCAGATCGGCCAAAGATAAACGTTTTGAGGAGTTGTCTGCCACTGTCGATCAAATGAAGAATGCAATGAAGATTAATGATTGGGTTAGCTTGCAAGAGAGCTTTGACAAAATTAATAAACAGCTTGAGAAAGTTATGCGGGTAACAGAATCTGTTAAGGTCCCATCCCTTTACATCAAAGCTCTAGTGATGTTGGAGGATTTCTTGAATCAGGCTTTAGTGAATAAGGAAGCAAAGAAAAAGATGAGCAGTAGTAATGCTAAGGCGTTGAACTCAATGAAACAGAAACTTAAGAAGAACAATAAACAGTATGAGGATTTGATTAATAAATTTAGGGAGAATCCAGAGAGTGAGGAGGAGCAGGAGGTAGATGAGGAGACTGAAGAGGAGGAAGACTCGGATTTAGAGTTTGTGGAGGACCCTTCAAAGATTGCAATGTCTGATGAGGATGAAGAGGATGAGGAAGATCACCAGGATAATCGAACTGAAGCTGAAGGCGATTGGCAGAAGATGATGAGCAAGAAAGATAAACTCATGGATAGGCAGTTCATGAAAGATCCCAGTGAAATCACTTGGGATACAGTAAACAAAAAGTTCAAAGAGGTTGTTGCTGCTCGAGGTAGGAAGGGAACTGGACGGTTTGAGCAGGTTGAGCAACTAACTTTCTTGACAAAGGTTGCTAAGACCCCTGCACAGAAGCTTGAAATTCTTTTTAGTGTGGTTTCTGCCCAATTTGATGTGAATCCAGGGTTGAGTGGTCATATGCCTATAAGTGTATGGAAGAAGTGTATGCAGAATATGACTGTTATTCTTGATATTCTGGTCCAGCATCCTAACATTGTTGTGGATGACATGGTTGAACCTGATGAGAATGAAAGCCAGAAGGGGGCAGAGTATAATGGGACAATTCGAGTTTGGGGTAACTTGGTGGCTTTTCTTGAGAGGATAGATTCGGAGTTCTTCAAGAGTTTGCAATGCATTGATCCTCACACACGTGACTATGTTGAGAGACTGCAGGATGAACCAATGTTTTTGGTCCTTGCTCAAAATGCCCAAGAGTATCTAGAGCGGGTTGGGGACTTTAAAGCTGCATCAAAGGTTGCCTTGAGGCGGGTTGAGTTGATCTATTACAAACCGCAAGAGGTTTATGATGCCATGAGGAAGCTGGCTGAACAAACAAATGTTGGTGATGGTGAGAAGTCAGGAGAGGTTGAGGAAAGTAGGGGTCCCTCTGCATTTGTTGTCACTCCGGAGATCGTGCCTCGAAAGCCTACTTTCCCTGAGAGTAGCAGAACAATGATGGATATGCTTGTGTCTGTGATATACAAATATGGAGATGAACGAACTAAAGCTCGTGCGATGCTTTGTGATATTTACCACCATGCTCTCCTGGATGAGTTCTCAACTTCCCGCGACTTGTTATTGATGAGTCACCTACAGGATAGTGTCCAGCACATGGACATTTCAACCCAGATTCTTTTCAACAGGGCTATGGCACAGCTTGGTTTGTGTGCATTCCGTATTGGGCTAATCACTGAAGGACATGGCTGCCTTTCTGAACTGTATTCTGGTGGAAGGGTAAAGGAGTTGCTTGCACAAGGTGTTTCACAAAGTCGTTACCATGAGAAGACTCCAGAACAGGTATCATTCTTTCTTTATCGCTTGCTATTTGCATCAATTTTTTGTCTATCGTTGTCTCTCTTGTTTTTCAATTTCTCAACTTATTTACTTTCAAATAGCAGAAGCATGTCTTGTTAACCATCGTCTTTAGGGTTTGAAAATGTAGCAAATATTGGATTTCATTTTTAAATGAAAGACATTTGACATGTTTTTAGGAGATCTCTATTAGCTGATAAGTACCGATGGTTATTTGCCTGCAAAAGAAAATGGTATGTTAGTTGATGAATTGTAGGCAAAAGGAAACGATGAAATGAAGGTTCTGGACTTTTACAATGTATTATGTTTTGCAGGCTTTATGATAAGCAAGTTGTGTACGAATAATGTCAACGTCGTTGTTCCTTCTTTTCCCCTCTGTTTTCTAGAACCCTTATATTTCAATGCCTGTTCTAGAGTAGTTTCATTAACAGTCTTTGTACATAATATTTTTGTTTTATATTTATGGTATGCATTAAGAATTGGTTTAATACTTGTAAACTTCTTTACAAACGTGTGCAGGAATTAATTACTTATTATCTATGTGTACATGTATATTATATTTGTGTGTGTGTGTTGATGGTGTTTGAGGTTTAACAGATTCAGCAATGAAGATATAAATTAATTGTGATCTCCTGCACATATCAGTATACTTCCTGAGTTACTTTGATCTGTATCTGTTACTTTGTGTATTTACGCCTTTGGTGGTGTTCTGTTGATGCAGTTACTAAGTGATTGACATGTGGACTAGCACAACTTACAAAATATATTTAGGTATTGGTCCACGGATGGAAACTTTTTTAATGCTATAAAAAAACATGTGCTTCTTTAAATCACAACTGCATAAAAGCCCTTGGTGGCAAGAACCATGTTATAAAATGCTAAATTTTTTTTTTTTTTTAATTTGTTGAATTGGTTGAGATCAAGAGTTGGTGATGTCACTGCTGACTCATTTTTCTAGCATAAATATTTTGGATAAAATGTGGGCAGCTTCTAAACTTATGTATCTATTATTTTTTTCGAGCATCTGCTGACAGTTGTGAATTGATCTTTTAACAGGAAAGGCTGGAAAGAAGACGCCAGATGCCATATCACATGCACATCAACCTTGAGCTTCTGGAGGCTGTGCACCTCATTTGTGCCATGCTACTAGAGGTCCCTAACATGGCAGCCAACACACATGATGTTAAGCGCAAAGTCATTAGCAAGACATTTAAGCGTTTGCTTGAGGTCAATGAGAGGCAAACTTTCGTAGGCCCTCCTGAAAATGTCAGGGATCATGTGATGGCGGCAACTCGTGCTCTTACCAAGGGGGATTTCCAGAAGGCTTTTGATGTTATCAAGTCTCTTGATGTCTGGAGGCTCCTTAGGAGCAAAGACAATGTTCTTGAGATGCTGAAAGCCAAGATTAAGGAAGAAGCTCTTAGAACCTACCTATTTACCTACTCCTCCGCTTATGAGTCACTTAGCTTGGACCAGCTCACCAAAATGTTTGACCTGTCAGGAGGCCAAACCCATAGCGTTGTTAGCAAAATGATGATCAATGAGGAACTCCACGCAAGTTGGGACCAGCCAACACAATGCATCATCTTCCATGATGTTGAGCATTCAAGGTTGCAGGTTCTGGCATTCCAGTTAACTGAGAAGCTGTCAGTTCTTGCTGAGAGTAATGAAAGGGCAATAGAGGCAAGGATTGGTGGTGGTTTGGATCTGCCTATGAGGCGGAAAGAAGGCCATGATTATGCTAGCATGGCTGCTGCAGGTGGCAAGTGGCAAGACACTTTTACTCAGGGAAGGCAAGGTTCAGGGCGTTCCGGATATAATGTTGGCGGTGCCAGACCACCAGCATTAGGCCAAGCTACTGGTGGTGGCTATTCAAGAGGTCCGTCACGTGCAGGTGGATACTCGGGTGGGTCAAGGTATCAAGATGGGGCATATGGTGGGTCAGGAAGGACTTCTGTAAGAGGAACTCAATTGGATGGTTCAAACCAGATGGTTAGTCTCAACAGGGGGGTTCGCACTTAGAGGATAGTAAGAGAGGCGATCAATTTTCTTCCGAGTAGCCAAGTCTTTTCCTCTGGGATATTGTTGGTTCCCTGAAACTTGTTTTATTGTTATTTTTTTCCTTTTTTAAAATTTTATTGCCATTATATTCTGAATAGGAACTCAAAAGATAACTTGTAAGTTCTATTTTTGGCTAACGAGATCATGCAAACTACTATTTATACCGGTTACCGGGATTTGACAAAATAATGTTTGCACTCTTGCTTCTCTCTCTCTCTCTCTCTCTCTCTCTCTCTCTCTCTCTCATATGTTGAGTGGTGATGGATTTTTCTTGATCTTTTATTTCGAGATCATTGATAAGTTGCAGGTGGTTGGTGATGGAAACAGGCTCTCAGTGTTGCAGCTGCCTTGTAATTTAACATTCTATATTAGTTTTTGCTTACATGATATGTTTTTTTACCTCCTTGGAAGCAGGCTTGGTGTGCTGCCACTTAGAGCTTAACAAGCTGCTCATAGTTGTAACTTTATCAATGGCATTAACCCCATTGCTTAATGAAGCTGGAAGATGTATGTTTCTGGTTAATTTTTTATGGTTTGACAAGTTCTTGGGCAATCAATTTTTTGAGAAAATGTGGGACATGTGGGACACCATGTGAACGATTAGTCTTGTACTCCGATCCATCCATTATATTTATATTAACCCGACTCCATCCATCCCGATCTGAATAATTATAGAGCGGGTGTCCAATGAATATTAATTTTTCTTTGCACTAATAAGAGTAAATTAAATTGGAAAACAAGGATAATTACATGGTAAAGGAGTGGCATGAAAACATACAACAATAGCTCCATAAGTGTTTCAACCCATTTCTCCATGTCCTCTCATTTTGGAAGATTCAACTTTTGCTTATATAACTTCAACAGGTCGGGAGCTTCATCCTTATAAGGTGTCACATACTTGCGCAGGAACGCCTCTTCAGTAATTTTCAACGGCCAAAATAGGCTAGTTGGCCTGATCAGACGTTTTGACCGCAGAACCTGTAAAACTGAACACCGTGGCACAACTCTTCTCTCCAAGCTGAGTGAGATGAGTAATGGACATTGTGCAATATAGGAAGAATCCAGACCCATTTTGTTGATATAGAAATCCATCATCGCCGTGATCTTTTCCTCAGAATACATCATTAACCAAGCATGCTTCCCAAAAGCCATAATAATCTCTTCCTTGGACCATCCCCATTTCTTATAAATGCCAATTTTCTTTTCCCATGTGGATTTGCTGAATCCTCTTATTGCATGGAGAGCAACAACAAAGTTCAAAACCAAAGGATTCAATCCCATTCCTTTTGCCTCTTCAACAATCTCAGCAAATCGAGCCGACCTTGTCTTTAAAGTTGCAGGATGATATCTAACTAGCCAAGCAATACTTGACTCCGGCAACCCAGTTTCTTGCAAAATTTTGATATTAGGTAAAACATACGATTGGAAGTTAAGCATTATACGTGGATATCGTTTTATAGCAAGAAGAGCTTTCTCATTAGATGGTAACAAATTTCTGATCACATCAAAACCAGGAATTATTTGGTTTCGTAAGCTACTGTGCAAAATATCAGGACATACAGATAAAATTTGGGCAATTTTAGGCATTTCAAATCCTTTAGAATGAAAAAATTGGATTTTGGGCAAAAGGGTTTTCTCAGGATCTGCCAAAAGTACTGATGGGCGTCTGCAGATAAGGGTTGTGATTTGGGTATTTGAGAATCCATGGCTCTTCAAAAAGGCAAGAACTGAGTCTGGTCTATCTGGGGTTTTAAAATTGAGAAACTTAGAAGCTGAAAGAGCAGATTTTGAAGATAACCCACAATTATTTGTGAGGTAAGACTCTATATAAGAGTTTCCATTATCAACTGCATTGCTTGTGATGCCTCTAAGAGATGATAATAATAAAAATGTGGAATTTGGAAGGGAAAAGATTTTGCATTTTACATTTCTTAATGTTTTGGAACGATGGATACCACTAATCATTATTGGCTAAATTTTTATGCGCTTAGAGGAAATGAAGAACGAGTGTTTACCGTGTGCGTGTAGAAAAATGGAAGTGAGTTAGTATTGCAGAGACAACTAACACAACCGCTGTAATTGCTCTGAGCTTCAGAATCTTCGATGAGAGAAGCAGGTGACACTGTTCAGATTTGATGCTATATTTTACCCTTTCTAGTTCTGATTTCTTCTAGTTCTAAGGTTAGGGTTTTGAAAGTACTGTGAAGTTTAAATTGATAGGCGATGAGGGGAAATTGAAGGTTTAGTCTGGTAAATTATAATCAGGTCCTTCATATTTTGTAATAATAACAATTTAGGACAATGTTGTCTTCAAATTAAAATAAATCAACTAATCTTTTTTTTTTTGAGGAATTGTTATTGTTTTAGAGTAAAATACTTTAAGGTCCCTAAATTATTATTAAATTAACGCTTACATCCGTCTATTATGGAGTAATAATTATGGCATTCTTGAGTTGTTTGCGTAATAATTATTATTAAATTAACGCTTGCATTATTATTCCGTCGTATAAGTAGATGTTTCCGTTTGTTTTGACCCATGTTTAACGTTAAAGATATGTATAAGTACGACAATAGCCTTAATTGATACAGTAACGTCTTGTACGCAACCTCCTCTTTCTTTCCTTCTGTACCTTTCTTTCTGTTTGTCTTTTGTCGGGTTGTACATGTTTTTCCTTCTTTTTGTTCACCAATCCAATTTTTTTAAGTGTTTATTTACCCTTACAAATATAAGATTGAAACAATTTACGCAGAACGCAACTCAATGCCAAGTCTTAACAATTAAGAGTTTAAATCCCATGTATATGCATTTGTCAAACCGACATGCAAATCAAATCCATGGAGAAAGTATCGGTTCTGCAACTAGTCAGGACTAAACAGCGAAAGCAGCTTCCCAAACTCAAGACTATAACTTTCCAAATTTCAAGTTTTAATTGCATGAATTCTCTATTTTCTTTTTCTTTTCACTATAGATTTTAGTGTGTTGTTCTGTTTTTGTCTCGGTACTGCTTGTTACTTTTCGATCACAGAGAGTTCTATTATTGTTGTTCTTTATCGGATTTTTCTTGCTCATTTATTTTTTTTTTTCTAAACTTTTTTGTTTTATGATCTTGTTGTGTCTTTTAATTTCAGTATGGGATTTAGGGATTTTCGGAACCATCTGGGATTTCCTTTTATCATGGTTGGTGTGTGTCAAACTAAAGGCAAAAGTACCAAACTTGAAACAAACGACAAGCAATCCGCCATGTTCAACATGAAATTTGAGCATGTTGGGAAAATCGCTATTTTTCCCGCCCTTCGGATCGGCTTCAAGCAGGAACAAATGAGAAAATAAAATAATGACTGAGAAATTAAAGAGAACGTTTCTAAACTTGTTTTTGATTTTATGATCTGTTGTCGTCCTTTTTAATTTTCAAGTATGGATTAGGGATTCGGAACCATTCTGGTGAATTTCTTTTATCTAGTGGTTGGCTGCTGTGCATCAAAGCAAAAGTACCAAACTATGAAACATATACCGACAAGCAATTCCGCCATGTTCAACATGAACTCTATGAGCTCGTTGGGCAATCTGCTATTATTTCCCGCTCCTTACGGATCGGCTCAAGCAGGAACAAATGAGAAAATAAAATAATGACTGAGAATTAAAAGAAGAACACGATATTTAACGTGGAAACTCCCCAAGCTGGCAGAAAAACCACAAGAGCTACCGTTGGTCAAACGACAATCAAGAATAAATATTCTCACTATGCAGGCATAAAGTATGTTACAAACCACAATTACAAATATTCTATTCTACCCGCACCCACATCTTAGACACCAATATTTTTATACTCCAAGGGAATTTCACTAAAAGACTCCACGAATATAAACACAAAGTGTTTGGTGGATTCTTGGTGTGAATTTTAGAAAGCTAAACTTAGTCTTATACTTTATAAACCAAACCTACAACCCCTCATAAAACTCAAATTACCCCGATGTCGGATTGAGCAAAAAACATTTTTTTTATATTTTTTTTTTCTTTTGGTTCAGCAGGACGGCGCGACTAACAATCTTCCACCTTGAAAATAAAAAAAAAAACACAACATTGTCTGCTACCGACAATCATAATTCTTTAAATCGTCAAGAATTATCATACTCCATCATAAAAGAGTATCGCCACTTGGAACCACTTTACCGACTCCCAAGAATTTTTTCCAAATCCGGCCAATGTGCGGATCCCGCTAATCAGTCTTTATGGTGCAAACCCTCCTGTTGACTTTTCGAGAGTTCATTATGCATTCGAGCAACTTTTTACCACGACTACACTTTGCATCAACTTCCGTCAACCAATGCAAGTGCGCATTTTCCGTGGAACCAGATACCAAATAATCGTCCTCTTCCATGGCCATCTCTACGGGTAGCAGATATGCATAAAGGACAGTCTCTCAAATCCTACAGGAGATCACTATCACCTCTCCTTCAGCCACGCAAGGTAGATCACATTGGCAGCAACAACGTTAAGAGCTTCCATAGCCGAATCAGGCTCCACCCGTTACGGTGCAAATCCTTCCTCACGTGTCCAGTTTGACCACAAACCCAGGCAGACAAATTCCTCTTTCCGAGCCTTTTAATGTCTTTTCTTGGGTAACCGACAAAATAAAGCTGAATCCTCATATGAAATTTATTTTTCATTTCATTCCAGTCTATCTCCTCAGTAATAGGAAGCTTACTTTAACACAGCATCCGCATACACCACTTCCTTACTACGCGGATATTTCAGAACAGGTTCCACTGTGCTGCATAATGATATCGAAGGAAGTGAAAGGATGAGTCCCGAGATCTTATTCTTGCTCTCGGTTCGACTCCAAGAGTTTTTCTAATTCAGTAGATCTGCCAATTAAGACAAATGATCTGAACATAGCTTTGTACCTATACCTGACCATTTCAACGTATTGAAATCTGCTTCTACCCTTCAAATATAACCTGTTGGATGATATTTTTTGCCCTGGTACAATTCTTCCAGTTATCTTAACCACACACTACTTTGTCGTTGGATTCAATCCAGCACCATTAAGCCAAGACATTTTTTGCTAAGACACATGCGAATTTGACTTGCCGCTTATGATATTCCAGCTCCCTCCCATCTTCATTGCTAATCATTAGGATTTTATTACTGAGTTCACTGCTACTCGTCTTTTCCTGAATTTTATACCGCTGACTGAGTTTAACCCTTCCCAAAACCTGTATGCAGTCCAGACTGAATGCAACAGTACTTGAGCTTCACTCTGCCACAAGTAGATTAAATTCATTCATCCGATCATATATTTCTCAATCTCACATCGTCATGCCCGCATGCTTACTTGTGCTTTAACAAATGAACCCAATAAATTAAGAAGTTACAACCGATTACGGCAATACGCAGGAAAGCACTCACATTATGATATCTCTAGACAACTATTACATCCACGTAACAATACTCTCACGTTGGACGGAGGGGGTCACAATGCGTCCCACTTAATCCTTAGGTCCTTTCCTTAGACAGATTAGTTACAGATGGCAACGGTATATATCAGAGAATAGATATACTCTAATATATATATACGTCAGGAATTCTAGCCACGAACTCCAGCACAACTCAAAGCAAACGCCATACACATCCCATGCTCCATAGACTCCATAAACTCCACCTGCTTTCTTAAAATTATAATTCTAACAACATATTTCTGATGTGGAAGATCAGCACTACAGCCGCAACCGACAGAGCAATACTTCATCAATCAAGAAATTATTATATTAACACATAAAAGCGTTCGCTACACTAGGTCTGAAACGCAACTTAGTTGGGAAAATCGCTATTTTACCCGCCCTTCGGATCGGCTTTCAAAGCAGGAACAAATGAGAAAATACAAATAATGACTGTAGAAAACTTAAAGAGAACACGATAATTTTAACCGTAGGAAAACTCCCCAAGTGGGAGAAAAACCAACGCCGTTGTCAAACGACAATCAAGAAAAATATTCATCTATGCGGCAAATTGTTACAACGCACAAAATTACAAACATATTTTTCATCACGACACCCTCAAAACACCCCAAATATTTTATACTCCAAGGGATCCATTAAAGACGTACCTATTATAATAAAACACAAAATGATTTGGTGTGCATTTTTGGTGGTGATTAGAAAGCTAAACATTAGCTTTCTTTTATAACCAAACCTACAACCCCTCATAAAAAAATCATAACCCTCATAACTCAATCTCACCGATGTGGGATTGAGCAAAAAACATTTTTTTATATTTTTTTTTCTTTTGTTTTCAACAACGGCGGCTAACAGAGCAGTCCATGGCCGGTGCCGGAGCTATATGGTGGTGACTGGCAGCACTATACCCAAGATTGAAAAAATTGAAACAACACAGAGGATCACAGACTGCTTTGGAATCATTTTGGAGTTTTTGTTGACGAGAGTGAAGTGGGTTTGGTGTGGAGAGATAAATAAGAAAAGTGTGTAGAGTGAGAAAGAGGCAGAGAGTAGAACTTTGAAATATAACTTTTTCCTCTATTGATATCAATAATAAAAGTTACAGGAACTATCTATGCACAGTCATACATAATAAATTTTTTGAAAAATCTGTTTAAGTATAGAATATTTAGATAGTTATTTTATCCTATGAATCAAATAAAATACTAGTTGTCATGGTGAAAATTTATATGTTTTGCAAAAATCATCTGTAACCAAAAATATCTAGTATATCTATTATTATATTACTTGAGATTTTATTATTAATGAATTAGATATTTTAAAAAATAATTGTTAAATACAATAATAAAAATAACTTTTTTTAATATTTTATTTAAACAACATATTAAAATAGGAAATAAATACATGATTTATGAAAATAATTATACCCTTAATAAAGGCCTAATGACAAAAAAAAAAAAAATCTAAATTTTAACTTTTTTATCAATTCTAACCAGCTCTTTTAATTTTATCAATCAATACCGCGTACTTAGTTTTCTATATTAATTCTAGCATCCGTTTGTCTTCCGTCAATTTCATGCTAATGTGACAATTATCTCTTAAAAGTGGTCCCGATAGATATTATGATTAATAGATATGGGCTCCTTGTGCCTCGATAGATATTATGAAATATAGTCACAATTCACGATAGATATAAAAATTATATACATTAATTCTCTCATATACCACTAATGTGAGAAAATTGGTGTATGATTCCTTTTGAAGTGCTATTAGATTTATAAATTCAATTATTTTAATTTTATTAACATCTATAAAAATATATATTATATCTATTCCATAATATTTGTCACATTTAAAATTTTACGTTTTTTAAGAAAACTATTAAATTTGTCTAAGTTATAATCAATTATCGAGTAAATTGACTATATTACCCTTAATTTAATATTAATTCCTTAAGAAAACCATTAAATTGAAGTAATAATTATTGGTCATACATAAAGGGTAAACATGAAAAAAAAAATTTTATTACTCCTTGAAACCACAAATGTGACGAGTATTTTGAAATAAGCTATTTTCTCAAATGTGATAAGTATTATGGAATATAAATAATACTATGCCGTTCACATATAATTATGTTACATTGTAAAATTCAAATGTTACTTTGTTTTTTTCATTAAGTGACTACGAAATATCAAAAATATTATTAACAGTAATTGTTATAGAGTTAAATGATTTGTTCAAATACATTATTATCATAATAAAATCATTTGATAGATATTAATTAGTATGCCGTAGTGATTGATAAAATTAAAAGAATTAGTCAAATTTAATAAAAACATTAAAATTTATTTATTTTTTAGTATACATGGATATATGACTAGGCGTTGACATTGGATGTTGTAGGGCGCACTTTTGAGAGATAATCACCGCATTAGCATGAAATTGACGTAAGACAAACGGATGATAGAATTGATACAGAAAACTAAGTTCGCAGTATCAATTGATAAAATTAAAATAGCTAGCTAGAATTGATAAAACGGTCAAATTTCATTTTTTTTTTTTTTGTCGCTGGGAGGTTTATAAAACATTTCATATTTTTAGTAGCAATGCCCAATAAAATTTCATATTCATTGGCTACTACGGCTAAGAAAAGAGCACATTATTATTCTGTGTATAAGTTCTAAAAAGAGACCAACTCTATCTATTTAAAAACATGCTCCCTTACCCTCAAAAAAAAAAAAAAAAAAAACCTTAGAAAAACTATTCCCTTAAAAAAAAACATAGTAAACTAAATAATTTATACTCGTGTTCTTAGATGAAATAATGTTTTTATTATTGTCAATTACAAATTATTTTAGTTAGCAAAGGAAAACTTCTGAAAGGAAAAAAAAAGAACTAAATGATATTTTTTTCCATTTTTATATTAACTGAATTTAATTTGTTTGTAAGAAATAAAAAAAATATTTATATGTCTTTTTTTGAAAGAAAAATATTTATAATGTATATATTGTTTATTTGACACATGTCTTTCATAGGTTTTTTAGCATAAATTATTTATTAAATCTATGAAACTCGTTAGTAATTTGGTCTTCAGTGTTCTATAATAGTCGGGCTGTTACTCTGCGTCTCAGAGCATAGATTAGCAGAGCATTTCAATGGCGACGGAAAGGGAGAAGACAAAGAAGAAAGCACCATCGGCTGTCTCTCTCCAAGACTTCGTTTCCATAATGGCCCCTTTAATCGATTTGGAAAAGGTTTCTTCTTTTTCTTTCTTTCTGTTTTTCTCTCTTTTCTTAATTTTCTTAGTTGTTCATGGTATAATCATGTTTTGAAAATCCAAGCTCTCGAGCCTGAGAATTATTTTTTTTATCAAAGGAAGCTGAGATATCAGCTTCTATCACTTCTGGGTCGTCAAGAAACTTGGACAGTGCTCAAAAGAGGGGCTCTACGATTCTCAATTTGAAGTGCGTTGATGCTCAGGTATTGCCTTCCTATATTCTTTCTTTAACTTTTGATCAATTTCATCTATTGTTAGTACATTTACAAACTTCTTTTTTTATCAGTAAAATTACTCAACTTTGATTTTATTTTGATGAATTAATCATTTGTAAATGGTGGTAGAATTGCATTCTAAGTTTTGATATAGTAACAAATGAAGCTTTTCTAATCTAAATCTATAATTAAAATTAAAATTAAAATTAAGCAATAGGTTTTCCTTGTTTACTAATACCATCTTAACTTTAATGAATGTGCTGAATTTCATTGATAAACCCTATAGCTATGAGTTGAATTAAGCTTGTTATGTTTCCTTGCTTTATTTGATATCTCTATCTAGATTCTCCTGTGAAAAAGAAGTCAGAAAGTAAAGTGCACATGCGCAGACAGAATCTTTTATGTGCAACTAATATTCTATTTGTTTTGAATATGAATGTACAGGAGAGTTGAAGGGAGCCAAATTACAATTAATTTGATTTGTTTTAAATAGTAAATAATTTCTGGTCTTGCTATTATCAATGAAAATTGTAGTATTTATGAAATTTTCTTTATTTTTCTTTACCTGCATTGACTTATTTTTTTATCCCTTTTTATTTGAATGTTTTTCATTCTATTATCATGATAGACAGGGCTAATGGGAAAAACTCTGCTCGACTTCCAATCTAACAAAGGGGATGTTCTTCCTGCTCACAAGGTGAGAAATCTATTATAATTTAAAGAGCCTATTAATTTTTTATTTTTTTGTAATTGTTATTTTCTCATATTTTTTACAATTTAAATAGTGCTGAGGTAAATTACATCAATGCTTAGTTGTACTGTAAATTGACAGGTTTTGGATTTGGGTTTATGCATATGAAATTTGGTATGTTTGCAATCATTTAAGAAACCACAATGCTTGCAAGGGATTGAGTTATGCCTCTAATTTAAAAATGAGAAGGAAGGGTAGCTG
This sequence comes from Jatropha curcas, assembly GCF_014843425.1. The sequence continues at coordinate 1,984,540 of NW_023590739.1, forward strand.
TTATTCTTACATTCTGTCTGGAGTTTAAAGCTGTAACTAGAAAGAAGAAAAAAAAAAAAAAAAAAAAAAAAAGAAGAAAAAAAAAAAAAAAAAAAAGAGAGGAAAAAAAAAAAAAAAAAAAAAAAGAAGAGAGTATACAAGGAATTTGTAATGGCAAGTAATTCAAATAGCATTGCTATTTTTAACTAGTGGCAATGTACCAAATTCGAAATATCTGTTTAAAGAAAAAAAACCTTTCTTGTGTGATTTATCATCTTAATGTTTGTTCACACCATAAGTAATATAAATTAATCATCTCATCAGCAGTTTTAAAGCTAAGAATTCTTCGAAGAAATGTTGCAACTGCTATAAGTGGCTAGTTTGTTTTTCTTTTTTGTCAATTGCCATTCCCTCTTCTTGTTGAAACTCATGTTATCTTTTTTCCTTCCTGCAGTTCAGCCCCCACGATGTGGTAGTTTTGAAACCAAACAAAGCTGATTTAGGATCTCCTGCTCTCGGACAAGGTGTAGTTTACCGGTTAAAGGTAAATCTATCACTGGAGCTGAGTGTTGAGCTATTACAGTATTAATTGTGCCATGTTTTTCCATAATTGACCTTTTTTTAACCCTTTGACTTCTATTATCAATTTGGATTGCATGTTGAATAGGACTCCTCTATTACCGTTGCCTTTGATGATATACCAGAAGAGGGTTTAAATAGTCCCCTGCGTTTGGAGAAAGTGGCGAATGAGGTATGCAATTGATAATGATGTTATGCTTGCTTTTGGTACTGCGGAGAAACAAATCCTACGACATTGGGTTTTGGAGACCCACGTTCTACCTAACTGAACTAAGAGAGCAGTACAATTGTTTGATCATGCAAAACATGTAGCAGTTTTAAGTTTCTTGTATTCTATCATATTTTAAATTTGGAATTTAGTAAAGGATACCTATTGGCTTGTATATAGCTATGAAGTCCAGAAATTAGGTGATATTCAAACTCCTTTTCATTTATGTCCAGATCGATTCAGTAACCATATTAAGAGCTAATAAATTTTGATTTCTTATGCAGGTGACATATCGTAGGATGAAGGAAGCATTAATTCAGTTGAGCAAAGGTGTGCACAAGGGCCCTGCTGCTGATCTAATTCCTGTTTTATTTGGAGAGAGACCACCAACAGTGTCAAAGAAGGGGGTTACATTCACTCCATTTAACTCCAGTCTTGATCATTCTCAGGTGTGCACTTGCCATATTTGTACAATGCTTTCTCATCATTTTTTTTTTCCTCATCCACCATTCAATGTTTAAGATTAAGGCTTAACCGTTGTTGCATGGTCACTATTCAATGTTTTCATTAAAATCATGATGTAAGGTTGAAAGTTAATGGCTCTGGAGCATAACCCCTAAGTTGATTCAAGGTTCCTCAGTTTGTTTTATTTTAATCTGCATTGACCTTTGGTGTTTTGCTCCACTTGTGATGTGGAGGTTATTGGTTCGAGCCACAAAAACAACCTCTCTGCAAAAGGAGCGGGAAGGTTGTGTGCATCAACCCTCCTCATAGCCTACAAATATGAGATGCTTTGTGCACTAGGTCACCCTTTTTTTATGATTTGCTATTCTTTGTGATGCTATATTCATTTTTTTTTTCTTATTTTTGATTGTCAAACAATCAAGGAGTTCATGTGTGAACTTTCTACGTGGAAACTTCAAAGCAGTTTTAAATAATTTATAGTGAAATATGTTGGCTTTCCTAGAGTGTTTCTGCTTGTGTGTTTTGGCTTGGAATGTTAAGTATGATAGTGTCACTGGTGTACACGTGCATTCAGCTCTTTCCAAGTTCACTTTATGCAGTCTCGTGCATTTCCACAAGCTAAAGAACCTTGTCTCTTCTATTTTTCTTTTGTATTTTTTGAGTGAAGAAAGATGCAATTGCAAAAGCCTTGTCATCAAAGAACGTATTTTTGCTGCATGGTCCACCTGGAACTGGAAAAACAACAACTGTGGTGGAAATTATATTACAAGAAGTGAAACGTGGATCAAAGATTCTTGCTTGTGCTGCTTCAAATATTGCTGTCGACAACATTGTTGAGCGACTTGTTCCTCACAGGTATATATGTAGTATACAAGTATTAATGCAATTACAGGTTTCTTCCCTAATCCCAAGATTGATGTATCTTGTAATCAAGTCAAGCTATTTTTTCATGGCTAACTTGATACTTCTTACAAGCTTGGGAAATCAAAATTACTGGTCTACATGAGAATCATAAATCTTTTGAAGGTGGAGCTACAATTGATTCAAATGCAAAAGTTTTGGACTTTTTTTGGATAGCTTTCCTGTTAAATTATATTGTCATTTGTTATATATTTGATTTTAACTATATTACCAAGGATTTCTGTTGTTTCTAGTAGATAATTATCATGTATGAATTTTCTCATTCTTATTTGAATTTGCTTAGAGTGAAGTTGGTTAGATTGGGGCACCCTGCACGCTTACTACCTCAAGTGTTGGACAGTGCACTTGATGCACAGGTATATCAAGGTAGTCAGTTTCAAGGATAAAAAATTTGGTTCATGGAATTCTGATATCTGTAATCTGTATCAGTTGCATATGTAAATGTCCTTCCATTTTTGAGGTTCACTTTCTGATTGGATATCAAAAAAGGATCCTTGCTTGTTCAGCTATTTATGCTAGGAGCACATCACAGATTGCATCTGTGGTTAACATTTTTATTCACATTTTTTCAAAGGAAGGAATAGAATTTTCCTTCCATTTCATTGCCTGATAAGTAATCAATCATCTGCTTGCAGCGTGTACTTATAAAATGGCTCCCTGCCATTTGCAGCTTCATAAAACCTTATGTCTTCCAGTTATGAAATATCATGATGCGGATGAGCAGTTCCTTTGTCTTCTGTAAATTTCTTTTTCAAATTGGCTGGAATAATTTTCATGATCAGTTGTGTTATCCGCATATTGCTACATGCTGAAAAAGAGGAAACACTCTGACTCTTCATTACATTTGGGTTAGTGTTTTTTTCTTACCGATTCTGTTCTCTGCGTTCAGGTTCTAAAGGGGGACAATAGTGCTCTTGCCAATGACATCAGAAAGGAGATGAAGGTAGTTAGCAATGGAATATGTTATCTTCTTGCTGTTTCAAATGGAAGGTTCCTTTCCTTTGATTGTAACTGGTGAATGCTTGACAAAGACCATTGTCGCTATTATTTGCAGCAATAAATTTTAAATTTAGAACTGAAGGATAATGTTGAGTTCTTTGAGCTTCTCCCCCTTCCCTCCTCATTCCCTTTTTCTATGACGTATAGATTCATTTTGATTCAAACATAGAATTGCAGTTGTAAAAGGCAAAACAGATAATTTAGAATACATATATATATAGCTATGGGGCCTTTGGCATTACTGAAGTTGAAGGATTATAACTACTAGTGTGTGTGTGTGTATATGGGGCTTTTGGCATTATTGAAGTTGGAGGATTATAACTACTAGCAGTTTTTTGGTTGCTATAGTTGTGTGTTAAAATACATTCTTCAGGTAAGTTACATCTTCCTGAAGTAATAAGCAGACTAAATTTACTAGAATTGCTACCAAGATGTATATGACTGGCTACCCATAACTAAAAGCCATATATATAGATACTCCTGTATCACTACGCGCTTTGACTAGTACAATCTACCCTTTCTGTTGTTGAACTAGAAACCATTAGCAGGCATCTTTTTCTGAAGTTCTTTCAAGAGTGAGTTTCTTAGTAGCAAAGTTTAATAAAAATTCTTATGTGCTCCCAACATATCCTATTTGCCTTTCTTCAGGCACTAAATGGAAAATTATTGAAAACCAAGGACAAAAGCACAAGAAGAGACATCCAGAAGGAGCTCAGGGCACTCTCAAAAGAAGAACGCAAAAGACAGCAGCTAGCTGTAACAGATGTAATTAAGAATGCAGACGTAGTATTGACAACTTTAACTGGCGCATTATCCCGCAAGCTGGACAGTACTTCATTTGATTTGGTTATTATTGATGAAGCTGCTCAGGCACTTGAGATAGCTTGTTGGATTGCTTTATTAAAGGTAATGGTGTACTCCATAGTCCTGCACACAACCTGAATTAATTTGAAAATAGAGGTTTGCTTTTGCTCATCCGTTTAAACTAGATTGTGGTGGATATCTGCTATTTTCATGTGGCACAGGATGCAGATACACACATTTGAAACAGGATAACATGCATATTTAAATTTGACTTGACCAAATCTAATTGTTCAAGATTTGCATGTGATAAGTTGTCTCATACTGCTGAAATGCATGTAGCTGACCTATCTAATCAGGACTGAGGTTTAGTTGAATTAAAATGGAAATGCTTATCTGAATCTTACATTGATTTATTGTTTGCAGCATGTGTGGTCTTAGTTAATGTGTTCTGGATGAAGTTTGATAATGGGCAGTAACAATGTTAATTGTGGCCTACAATCTGTAATATAGAGCATGAATTAACACTCCTAGCACTAGTTAATGAACTGTGATCATTCTTCCAGGGTTCAAGGTGTATACTTGCAGGAGATCATCTTCAGCTTCCTCCAACCATCCAAAGTGTTGAAGCGGAGAAGAAAGGCTTAGGAAGAACCCTCTTTGAACGCCTTGCACATCTGTATGCTGATGAAATCACTTCTATGCTAACAGTACAATACCGCATGCATGAACTTATTATGAACTGGTCATCTAAGGAGCTTTACAATAACAAGGTGCTAAACTTATCTTCAGGCTTCTTTTACCTGAGGAAATTTTTAGTGAATGGGAATTTGTATTCTGATTGATGAGATAGATTTTTAATAATTGCTCTTCCTCTTCCTTCCGTTTGATCCTTTTTCTCTTCTTATGTGGTGGATTACTATTTCAGATCAAGGCTCATCCTAGTGTTGCTGCACATATGCTACTTGATCTTGAGGGTGTAAAGAGGTCTTCTTCCACAGAACAGACCCTTCTTCTCATAGACATAGCTGGGTACGTATTTCAAATGTATATTTCTAAAATGGTATAGAAAGTTAATTCATTTGCTCTTAAAATGTTAATAAAGCGGTAAAAAGAAAATAGGACTATAATTAGTTCATGCTATTGTACTTTAGATGTGACATGGAAGAAAAGAAGGATGAAGAAGATAGCACGATGAATGAGGGAGAAGCTGAGGTTGCTATAGCCCATGCAAAGAGACTTGTTGAGAGTGGAGTCCAGGCTTCGGACATTGGAATTATTACCCCTTATGCTGCTCAGGTTTCTATTAACTAGCAATTCTTCGATTATTTTAATATTCATCATTCACAATTCAATAAATGCTAAGTGAGTAACTAAAGCAACTGCCAGACAAAGAATATCTTCTCTGTACACCTATACGCATTTTGAATGGCCTTTCCTTAGATATTCTGCAAGTGGTACTGCAGGTTGTCTTGCTGAAGATATTGAGGAGCAATGAAGATAAGCTAAAGGATATGGAAATCTCAACAGTTGATGGTTTCCAAGGCCGAGAGAAGGAAGCCATCATTATTTCAATGGTTAGGTCAAACTCAAAGAAAGAGGTATCTCTAAGTCATTTTTGGTGCTCCTGTTTTCATTCTCTTCTAGATACAGATGTTAGAACTCTCAATTTTAGCATATTTAGTAGTTGAACTGTTGAATTTTGTCGAACATATCAGGTGGGATTTTTAAGTGATCACCGGCGAATGAATGTGGCTGTGACACGAGCAAGACGACAGTGTTGCCTTGTCTGTGACACTGAGACAGTGACTAGTGATGGGTTCTTAAAGCGACTGATTGAATATTTTGAGGAACATGGTGAGTATCTAAGTGCCTCCGAATATCAGAATGAATAAGCAATAATGCACGAAGGATGCAGCCCATTGCAAAAGAAATCTAATTCCTTAAAATTTGATTTTACTTGGCATTATTTATCTTGAATAGTATTTGGAGGAAAGGTTGGTTTTTTATGCAACAAGTTCAAAACATGTTATCCTTGATGTTGGTAGCCACCAAAAAAAAAAAAAAAAAAAAAAAAAAAAAAAAAAGTCCTGTTGAACACTGAGAACAAAGTGGACTAGTGAATTGGGTTTCTTTAAAGCGACTGATTGAATATTTTCTTTGACGGAAACATGGTGAAGTATCTAAGTGCCGTGTCGAATATCAGAATGAATAAGCGAATAATGCAACGAAAGGATAGGCAGCCCATTGCAAAGAATCTTAATCTTCTTAAAGTTTGGATTTTACTTGGCATTATTTATCGTTGAATAGTATGTGATGGAGGAAAGGGTTTTTTGGGTTTTGTTTAATGCGAACAAGTTTCACAAACATGTTATCCTATGAAATGTTGGTAGCACCACCAAAAAAAAAAAAAAAAAAAAAAAAAAAAAAAAAGAAAAAAAGGCTTGCCAGTATTTATTGGAATCAGAGGAGTTTTTGATCAAGAAAGAAGTAATGTCAATCATTGGAATAAGAAACCTGAGAATTTTTAATTCAAGGATTTATATTCTACTCTTTTTTTGGTGTGAATGAATTCCATGGATTGGATGTGTATTAAAAATCCATCAATCCAAACATTGGTCTATATGCAATTGTAATTGATGTTGTCATTTTACTTAGAAGTTGCGAGACAATGTTGTTCCTCAACCAGATTTTATTTTGGCATCAACAAGTGATAAAAAGAAAAGAAGCAAAACCTTTCCTCATCAACAGGAGAATTTAGGCATAGAATTGTACCAATCAGTTGGTTTTGACTGTTGATTATAGGTTGGGGATTCTGGAATTAAAAAAAAAAAAAAAAAAAAAAAAAAAAAAAAAAAAAAGGCTTGCCAGTATTTTGAATCAGGAGTTTTTGAAATCAAGAGAATATGTCAAAATCATTGGAATAGAACCTGAATTTTAATTTCAAGGATTTATATTCTCTCTCTTTTTTGGTGTGAATGATTCCATGGATTGGATGTGTATTAAAATCCATCAATCCAAACATTGTCTTATGCAATTGTAATTGATGTTTCTTTTACTAGAAGTTGGAGACATGTTCTCAACCAGATTTTATTTTGCATCACAAGTGATAAAGAAAGAGCAAAACCTTTCTCATCACAGGAAATGTTAGGCATAGAATTGTACCAATGCAGTTGGTTTTGACTGTGAATAGGTGGGGTTTGATTTTCCTCATTAAAACAAGAAGAGAGTAGAAAAGCAAAAAGGATAGCTTATCATAAATCATTATTGAAGGAGAATTGCCCCCAAGTCTTGTATGGTTATGGTTGTGTGAGATTTTTGTTCTTCAGTAAAAGGATGCATCTATCCATTTAAATTTTTGTTAAAGGGATATGGTGCATCACGTGCAACATCTGCCTTTGTTTTTCTTTTTTCTTTTTTATCTTCTCGAGAAAATCTACCATTTTCACTGTTTTAGTGCTTTGCTTGTGATCTTTTGTTGTGAAAACTATTATTACGTGCTTGGATTATGTAAAAATTAATCACTATGTCCTCGTTTTTTTTTACAAATATATTATTTTATCTTTAATATTTGATTTCGTCAACTATTTAGTCTTTCCTTTCATTTTTGTAGCTTTTTATCATTAAATGTCTTGTGAAAATATGAAAATATCCTTATTTTTTCATAGGATATTTAATGGAAACTATAAAAAGAAAAGTGAATAAAAGTACATTTCCATTCATGAAAGCAAATTTTAGGAGATGCAGTGTAATTATAAAAAAGCAAGAACAAAATGATTAATTTTAGCATAATATAGGTTTGTACTAGTAATTTTTCCTATTTTATTTCATGTTGATTACATAGGCTCATTCCTTTTTTTCTTTTTTTTCTTTTTCTCATTCCTATGGTGAGGCTGCACATGGACATTAAAATTGTTAAACTATGGTTAGTAGAATGTAAAACTTTAATTAAATGACTTTTTTAGTTTATTACTATATTAATTTTTTATTTGATAACATTTTATTCCATTTATTTTTGTTATATACTAAATATATATGTTATACTTAATATATAATTAAAGTTTTGATTTCTTTATTTGTTTTTCGAAATTCAAATATAAGATGTCAAGTAACTCAGGTAATCATCATTAAAGATTTCCCTCGAGACAAAATTAATCCTTTTGCAATGTTACAAGCCCAAAAAAATAAATATAGGAGCAAAACCTAAAATGGAAAAACAGAAATAGACCTTTTTAATATGAGACAAACAAACATACCGTAAGCTCATGAAAACTATAGCTAGCAAGCATAAGCCAAACGAATTAGTTCCATTGCTTCTACGACAGAGACAAGTGAACTTTCTCTCTCTCTCTCCAACCTAGCAAAATCTCTTCTAGAAGTTCCAGATGGAAGCAGGGAAAGCAGCCAACTCATCTTGAGCATCATAAACTTGTAAAGTGCCTGATGATTCTACTCCTTGATCATAATCACCACCACCTCCAATTCCATGCATATCAATCAATGAATCCCAATTGAAACTCTTATCTGCTAGAGCTCCAAGATTATTATTATTATTATAATTATTATAAAACTCATCTTCTTTTACTTGAGATTCTTGCACCAAACAGCTTTCTGTTGTATCACTTTCTTCTTCTTGTTGCCTATCTACTTTTATAATACCCATTTGTTGGAGGAACTCATTTAAGTCAATCTGTGGTTTCTCTGATGTTGTTATTTCCACTTGTTTTTCCATTAATGGAGGATTCTCGACATGGGGTTTTTCGGTTATTATAATCTTTGAATCAGAAGAAGAAGAAGAAGAAACATTACTATTTTTCTTGAATTCTTGAAGTCTTTGATGAATAACATGCACACTAGGTTGTGCATGAATATTAAGTAACCCGCAAGAAGAAGGAAACATGGAAATAAAATTCTTGGAAGGAATCCATTTGAACTTATTACTGTTATTAGATTTGTTGTTAATTAAAGAAGGTTGAAGATGAGGAAGATTGAGATAAGCATCTGGTCCATATAATCTTCTTGCAGCTTCATCATAAGCCATGGCAGCTTCTTCTGCAGTTGCAAAAGAACCTAACCAAAGTCTACTTCTTTTTTTGGGTTCTCTAATTTCTGCTACCCATTTGCCCCAAGTTCTTTGTCGAACTCCTCGATACTCGCACATGGCATTTTGCGGACCACCTTTGCCTCTTGTCGGACCCTTCTTCCATGGCTTCAATGGAGATTTCCTGCAATTTTCCATGGGAGAGATTGTTTTTTTTTTTTTTTTTTTTTTTTTTTCTTTCTGCATACCGCTGGTACCCAATTTTTGCCCCAAGTTCTTCTGTCGAACTCCTCGCATACTGCGAGGCAATGGCAATTTTGCGGACCCACTGCTGTTGCCTCTTGGTCGGACCGCTTCATTTCCGATGGCTTCAATGGAAGATTTACTCTGGCAATTTATTCGCATAGGGAGCAGATTCGTTTTTTTTTTTTTTTTTTTTTTTTTTTTTTTTTTCTGGTTACCAGCCACTCAGCCGCAGACGTCGCACGACGCTGCACAAGCTCCGCCACCCGTTTTTTTTTTTTTTTTTTTTTTTTTTTCTGGTTAAGACTGGAAGTGAAGTGAAAGTGAAGAGAATACTGAAGAAAATGGGGTGGAAAGGGCGCGGGATTTGTAGGGAGTGAGACTGTGATTGTGTAGTTCGGTTTAAATGGTGTCACGTTTTGGCAAAGTTTCATACCCATGTGACCGTTATTGAGTACGAGTGCGAGTCAACACTAAGGAATTTTTCAAATTCTTGCTTTACTTGCTTGATAGCACTAGATAAAAACTGGCTCTATTGCTCCTTATCTTATTGAATGGGAATGGGGTTTAATTCTTAGAACTGGCATTGTAAATGAAATTTCTTTTTTTTCCATTCATATATATTTTTTTTAATTTCTAAATCTAAAAATAGTTTTTTGGCTCTCTTAGCAAAGTGCATTTTTCAAAAATCAAATTTGTATTTTTATTCTCACGGAAATTGAGGTCGCTAACCACCTTAACTAACATTTTGTTGATAACTTGCAGTACAGTTGTACTACTAAACAAAACAACAAGAAAAGTTTGAAAGCTAATCACATGTTCTAATATTCAAATTAATTAGAATTAGAATGTAGTGTTGTTCCTTCGTACGTTAGAAGACTAAGTCACTAATTACCATCTCTGTTCAGTGGTAGTATAAATTTTGGCTGTTTTAGAGTAATGAGATGAAGTGCATGCTTTTAATGAAGTCTGGGTTGCTTTCCCTCCTTGGATTCTAAATTAGTTAGTGTCTGTACATGTACTTAAGTTAAGAGGACAACCCACCTCCAAACAATTTTCACTTTCACGAGCCCTATTTCACATGTTGTCCTGCAATTTATGACCTGATTCCCGAGAGACTCTTCACCTTGTCACCTTTATCCCATGCCTTTCTCTCTCTCTCTCTCTCTCTCTCTCTCTCTCTCTCTCCCCATGCCGTTTCTCGTCTCTCCGTCTCTCTCTCTCTCTCCTCTCTCTCATTCTCTCTCTCCGTCTATCATGGATAATTTATGCGACTAGTAAATACTAGACCTGTTTCTATCAATCATGCCATCTCTCTCTCTCTCTCTCTCTCTCTCTCTCTCTCTCTCTCTCTCTCTCTCATGGATAATTATGCACATAGTAAAATACTAGACCTGTTCTAAATCATGCCACGTGTCAAACTCATAGTGTCATATTCGTAATGCAATGAATTTTAAAAAATAATCAATAATATCAAAATATATGGTATCTTTGTTAGAGTGACAAATCTACGAGAAAGCATTTGCGCAATTTCTTCTTATCTTGATAAAGCTATTGTTGAAGTACGTGGATCCCGCATAATATATATGAAGCAAAAGACATATAATGAGGATTGAGGATGAATCGACCAAAATCACAGGATATTTTTGTATAAAAAGGTAAGGTCCAACTAGTTATAAGTTTAAATATTAAGTATATTGTTAATTGAGGTTGATTAATTAATTTGCTCCTATGACTCAAATTCTTAACATGCATTGAAGATGAATTTTATTTATCCGAACCATCTTTTAGCTAATTTAGCCTCCTCTTATCTCTCAAGACCGATAAAGATAGTGCAGGAAGCTTCCGTTGCCGTGGAACGAGTAAAAATTAGAGATTTTTAGAATCAACTTGCCCAGAATGGGGAGATTTTTAGATGCTGACAAAAAAAAAACAAAGAGATGGATAGATGATGTAACAAGACAAATTGTAGAATATCTTTTCTCAAGCTCCAGTAGTTAGCACCAGAACAAGCCTGCATATTAACTGCTAAAACTACAAAATCAACAGCAGAAGAAATGCACAATTGTGAGGTAACTTGGAAGAAAGAGCTTCCATTTTTAACCCCTCCTTGGTAAATCCAAAGAAGTCAATGAAATGACTGAATGATGAAAACAAGAAACAAGAACAAAAAAAATGTGTATGCTGGTGTTGCTATAGAATCTCATTCTATAGTTTGATTGATAAAGTAACCTGGACTTGTACCAGTGCAAAAGAAAATTTCAGCAGAACATGGTATTTTGCAAAAAAGAACATTTTCATGGTTCAGAACAAGATTTCTTTTAGCAAAGCAAAGTTAAAAGATTCTCATTATTACAATTTACAAGCTTTTTTTTCATTGAACAGCAAAAGTATCTATACATATGAAATTGAAACAACTGCAATGTCTAAATTCTAGGTATCTACCCCTTACAATGTTGGAGAGAAAAATACAGAAGAGTCCATCCTATACTACTCAAGCTCTTTGGACAATAATCTATCATATTTGTCATGATCTGAAGTAGAAGTGTGCATTCTAACTTCCTAAACTTCTGACTCACAGATAGCAAAACTGAACACACGGCATCAACCATATCATCAGGCAAGCAGTGCTATTTTTCTCGACGTCTGGCATGACTGTTGTATAGCTACCACAACCTATAAGCAAAAGGATCCCTCAGACTGCTCATTAATGAAGAGAATTAAGATGAGATTTGTCCAATGTAATCTTCCAGAAACCAGGGATTAAAGGAAAATTAATTATTAATAAATTCAGTAAGAAGCAGACCAAAGTATGGGAAAGTAACTTACCAAGCAAAGAGACCAGGCTGACAAACTATTTGCATTTAGAACTTCCCTTGCACATATTTCTCCATTTGTCCTTAAGGTCTATTGTAGTTCGGTGACTAAATATCGTACTACCATACTCCAAAATTTGCTTCCACGGGATAGTTCTGTCACCAGCAGTTGAAAATTTCTGCACTCCTTCCTATAAAAAAAAGAATGGAAACATTAACTAAACCAACGAGAACTGAAAAAAAGAAAAGAAAAACAGTAGTCGAATGGACATATATGAAGCATATATGAATATATAAAAGAAATTTCAAAGAGAAAAGTATAAAAACACTATGGTTTAAAATGTTCGCACTGTGACTCAGTACCTAAGATTTTCATACCTATCACTTTAGTTATACCTTTTTGGTTGACATTATCAAATCAATCTTATATTGCACTAATGTGAAAAAGTAAAAATTACTTTTGCAAATTATACATGTGACACCTAGATAAATCAACGTAAGGCATCAAGTCAGTGCAATGCTATCAATTCTTTGTTTTTGTAAATTAAAATTTTATCACAGAAAACATTATGTAAAAATATGTTTTACTCTTTAGGAATATAAAAACATCATTGATAAAAAAAGATTCAACTCATGTAATGAGTTATTTTACATCAGATAATCAGTCATAAATGCACTGTTAATAGTGTCGATCAAAAATGATATTTAAGTGAACAAAGGATGAAAAAGTCAGGTACTTGATTGATACCCCAAAAGAAGAAAGAGAAAACCCCAGCCTCCAAAGTGAAAAACAGGTAAACCACTTGATCTTTTGCAAACTTCACCTCATCATAAAAAGTAAAACCAAAACACCATATATGTGCTTGACAAGTTACAAAAATCATATATACTGCTAAGAAAATCTCCATTTACACATGCAGGCACATATAGTTTTGATGAGCTTATATCAAGAATATGAATATGTTTTTGCTTATATGAAGTAACACACTGGAGTCTGGACCACCATAAAGGCATGTCAAATCATAACTGGACATGTTAATTCTGTACCTTAAGCATCTCTTCCTCCTTAGCTGTCCATGGAACTTTCTTTCGCCTCAATGTCCGAGGCAATGCTGGGAATACACTGCACATTGAAACAGAATGTACATATACCATCAACTATTTATCACAGGAATAACATTCTACTACTTCATGAAAATTGGTAATAAAGAAAGACAACAATAATCAAGAGAACACTGAATAATTAGATATTAGCAGTAAAAACTTACTATTGCCTCTCTCTCCCCCGGAATTTTCTGGAGTAATTAGAGATTATATTTTCCTCATTTCCCTCAACAGAGGTTTCTCTATCAATATCTACGGCACCAACAGGCTTCTCAATCAGATCGCCATTCTGTTGCTCTAGAACTTCCCTCTGAAATCCTCCATTAGATTGTTTTTTATTTAAAGAGACTACAACCTCTTTGTTTGTAGACATTTGATTATCACCATTGCTGTTTGGGTCAGCACAAATTTGGTCTTGTCTGTCAGTTTCCGTTACATGTAAGCATTCTGGAGCCAGCTCTTTCCTTTCCTTTTCTCCAGGAGTTACATCTGGCTCTTTTTCTCTATCCAGTGAATTTACATCAGGACATGATATTATAGGTTCCATCGGTTGCTTATCACCTTGTCTTTTCTTAAGTTGTTCATTGACTTTATTCGCATGCCCTTCATGGTGGTAGTCTTTATCAATATCTATGGCACCAACAGGCTTCTCAACCAAATCACTATTCTGTTGCTCTAGAACTTCCCTCTGAATTCCTCCATTAGTTTGTGTTTTATTTAAAGAGATAACAACCTCTTTGTTTTTAGACATTTGATTATCAACATTGCTGTTTGGGTCAGCACAAATTTGGTCTTGTCTGTCAGTTTCCCTTACATGTAAGCATTCTGGAACCAGCTCTTTCCTTTCCTTTTCTCCAGGAGTTACATCTGGCTCTTCTTCTCCATCCAGTAAATTTACATCGGGACATGATATTATAGGTTCCATTGGTTTCCCATCACCTTGTCTTTTCTTAAGTTGGTCATTCAATCTATTCGCATGCCCTTCATTATTTGTTTGATCAGATTCTTTCTCTGCCAAATTCCCACTCTCATGGACCATGTAAAGATGACACCTATCTTCATTCTGTTCTAAATTATTTTGTCCATTGCTACGTGATCTCCTAGTACGTCTACAAATGAATGCACCTAGTTCCTTCCTAGCCAAAGAGGCATTTTTCTTGGCTTGGAGGTACTTGGAGATAGCAAGTGAATATGCACAAAATGGGCAGTAAAATTCTCCATTCTCATCAAATCTTGGTGAGGAACCCAAGCACTTTTCATGAACCACCAATGGACAACCAACAGCGTTACAGACCAACAACTGACCACCTTCGCTACATTTCACACAAAGGTTTTGCTCGGTCCAGTTTTCCTGAGAAACATGATTTAACGTGCATTGAGAGCTCAAGAAATGACTCTTTTCCATAGCCACATCAACCCGCTCATGACAATACTCATCACCATCAATTGAAGTGTCTTTTTCATAAAGATGCTCCGTACCACAACCTGCTTTTTCAACAGTAATCCTTCTAGAAATTTCACTCGAGGAAACAGCATTTACTGATTTTACTTGATTACCATCACTGATATTGTTGGTGTCACCAGCAAAGACCTTTTGCTGGGTTCTCGCAAAGGGTGTATCATTTGATGTGCTAGGTTCAGCTTTATTGACTTCATCCACAAACATATATTGACAGGGTCTATCTCCAGATGTATCTGGCAGCATATTATTGGCATTATGATCATTCTCACGTTGATATTGCTGGAATTCAACATCAGCATTAGCATTAGGACTTCTCCCAAGCCTCTCTATAGCAACAAATTTGTAATGACCATTCTCTGAATATCTAGATTCACCCAACCCTCCTGCTTGAGACTCTCCTTCCATATGACAACTTTCATACTCTGTAACTCTAACCATCGCTTCAGAAGAATCTTCTATCAACTCATAACCACATTGAGGATTCAAATAATGTTCCATGGACTTATTAGCAGAGGATGTACCATGCTTAAACTTCTTGACATTTAAATTGAGATCACCATCTTGTTCATCGTGGTACGCTCCAGCTGGATGTTCATTATCCATATCACCTTTTTTCCTCTTAAAAAGTAAAAATTCTCTATGATATGAATCACCTTCTACCATTCCTTTCGTATTTTCAAGTGACAAAGAAATGGTGCCCCCTTCTGGTGCCATAGTTTGTGAGCCAGAGGCATTGCTGTCAATCCCCCTAGTAAGTGCATTACGACCACCATAATCCACAGTGATCCTATCATTCCCAACATTTTTATGCACCAGCCCACTAAGTTCTGTCAAGGAATCATCATACGGATGGGTACCTTCAAGAATTGTATCTTTCAGCTGTTTGTAAACAACAAAGGAATCAAACATAGTAAATGATGCAGAATAACTAATTACCTAAAAGCAAAAAGGACATTTGCATTACCTGTTCTAAAGCACATTTTGGCATGGAAGCTCTTTTGTGCATGATGAAAGGATGAATATCCCATTTCAACAGATCCCCTCCTGGCATTTTTAAATCTGATAATGCTCTCTGAGCGTAGAGAAATCCAGGAATTCGCATAAAAAAAGTACCATAATTAAAACCAGATTATATAAGAAATGTATTATAGCTTCGAATTTCCTTTAGTTAAGTGGTTCCTTCAAACAAAAGGCAAAAAACTACCTCTTTCAGTACAGATTGGAGCATATCTTCGCAGCTCTTTGAGAATTCAAATGCATCTTTTGGCTCTGTCACAGAAGGAACATCTTTCCCAACTTCTTTACTAGTGCCAAACAATTGCTCCAAGCATCTTAAAGCAACCATTTCCCTTGTGCTATTTCCCAAATCCTCAGATAATTCTGGAGCCTCATCAATCAAATCTGAAAGAAATGAACCATAAAAAAATACACCTTAAACACTGCCTATTCCAAATTAGCAGCAGCTGCAGCAAGTTTCTACGGCAAGCTTAGAATTAGCTTCATATATTTCATATCTCACCCATTAAAACCAATCAAAACAATATTTGCTTTCAGAATACATGAAAATCGCTCATACTCAGAGATAAATATACGTATACATACCATGTATAAATGATGGGTCCAATTGCTGGAACTGTGCTAGATACTCAATAGACCAAAGCCACGCCATCCTCGAAGAGTCAGCCATGAAATTTGATATTCAAAATGTTCTTAAAACCCACAACTTTTCTTATCTCAAGTATTTTTTTTTTCCCCATAATGGGGCTGCACGGATGGTTAAAAAACTCAATTGTACAAAGAATGCCACATAAAACTTCTTGTTTATAAGCAATATATATATAACCCTAACTTCTGACTTAAGAGAGAATGTTGGAATTGAAAGAGTGTTTTTTTTTTTTTTTTATAACCTAACATTAGGTTTTCTGAATTGCAGACATAGATTCGCAGAATTAAATGGTGAATCGCAATGGAAAAGCATCTCTTTCAATTGGGGTGGACAACAGATTGGTGGATATGATTCCATATCGAATGGGGTCCTTACAGGAGATGGGAGAACATGAAACAGTTGCTCATGTGATGTGTTATGTACCACGAACGTTTCACCATTTTAATTCATGTTTATTCGCTCACTCTTCTTTGAATCAACGGTTCGTTTTGGCCATTCTTATTGAACTGTTATCCTTTTTCCTTAAAAAAAGAAAAAGAAAGAAAGAAAGAAAATCATGCAACGGGTTTTTCTGGGTTAACCAGACGGAGGACGGACTTATACCAAATCAATTGAATTACACGTCATACTATCAAAAAAAAAAATGAATTACACGTCATAAATTACCCATACACAATATTAATATTATTTTAAAAAATTTTAATTATAATTTTTTATTTAATTAAAATAAAAAATAATATACTAATTTTTAGAAATTAAAAGATATATATTATCTATCATAATATATATAAACAATTATATTCTTAATAGCCATATTATAATTTAACAATAACCACCATTAAAATTTTACCAAATACCAATATTAATTAGCTAATTGTTATCAACTAAAACTACTAGGTATTAACAACTATCATTAATTATGAATTGATATGAATAGTTAAATCAAACAAATCAATAACTGATATCAACAACAAAATAAATTTTAGATATTTTTCTTACGGAGACCGAAACTAACTATATATATTTTTAAAATTCCTAAAAAAAAGCTATATATATATATATATATATTTAAAAACATACATAAAATTTATAAGAAGAAATTTTAATTTTGAAGAATTTGGTCCCTAAGCCCCACCTATTAGCACTGGTTGAAAGAAGATTAACCACACGATTCTTTGATTTCCATCGTCTTTTATTTGAAAATATCTTATTATTTTAAAGATTTATACAATATAAAATTCTTAAAAAATAAATTAATTTCCAAAATTAAATTTATACAACTTCGTCCGAAATTAATTTTAAACCTAATCGAACATTGAACATTTATCTTTCATATCCTCCTGCATTTATACGATGTCGCTTCTCGCATAGCCTAAAATTGAATCCAACCATTCATTCGAAGCCAATTAATCTAAGCCATTCAACCATTCATATAAAGGAATCATCTCTCCCTCAACCTCATTACCATTCTCGAGCCCTAAAAATTTCAGTGCTCTCATCAATCGGAGGCACAAAAGAAGATTCATCAAGCAACCATCTACCTTTTGCGATACCAGGCTACCAGCCATAGTAAGGTAAACTATCCCTACTCTCTTTTTCTTTGCTTCAATTGCCCTAGTTTTTTATTTTTTTATCCCTAAAATAACAAAATCTGAAAATCGTAACGGGGTTTCTAATAAAATTGACTTTGACATAATTTTTTTTCTTTCGTCTACGAAGAAGTACTAAATTTTCAATTTCACCGAATCAAAAGAGCATATTCATATATTTAGCGAATCCCAATTTTGACTTCTCAATTGCAGCGAATGTTGGTTTCCTCTTCTCTCTCTAAAAGTCTCTTATCTTTTCAAGAAAATCATGGAGAATATTCATATATTTAGTTTTTGTAAGTTTTTATTTTAAGTTGGTAGAGCACCGTACTCGTTTTATTATCTGTTTAAGTTTTAGTGTTTATGGTTATTCTCTATGTAAATAAGAAAACAGAAAAAGTGACGACTCTTTACTGTAATTTTCAATTGTTTTCTTCTTTGAGAAAAGACTTTTTCTGTTTTTACATTGGAAAAGATTGTTTCCATATTCGATTATTTCTCATACTTTTAAAGTTTCAAACGTTAAAGAAAAAATTTAAACTCAATCTGTTTATAACTTATGCTGCCTTATTCCTATATCTACTTCTAAGTCATACTAGCGTATGGCTGAGGAAAAATCATACCTGTGTTCTCTACGATACGTAGTTGTTGACTGGGTTGTTTTGTTTGGTTTCATGAATTTTTCAGCAAATGCAAACAACTTTCGATACCCTTTAATTTCCTCTTTTCAAAATTCTGTCTCTTTTCGTTACTATTTGGCTAATTTTGTTACCGTTTGATGATTTGTTGATGTAGGAATGGAATTTTAAGGTTTTTATGAACTGATACTGCAAGATAACTACATACATTGTCAATTTGGATTGTTAAGAACTTAGGAGTGGAAGTATTTTTGATAATCATTTATGGAGATACAAACAAGTGGGAAGCCTATTGATTCCCTGCTGGAGAAAGTTCTTTGTATGAATATTCTGTCCTCTGATTATTTCAAGGAGCTATATCGTTTAAAGACTTACCATGAAGTGATAGATGAAATCTATAACCAAGTTGATCATGTGGAGCCTTGGATGACTGGGAACTGTCGTGGCCCGTCGACTGCTTTCTGTCTTCTGTACAAGTTTTTCACCATGAAACTAACAGTCAAACAAATGCATGGTCTATTAAAGCACAAGGATTCTCCTTATATCAGAGCGGTATATGCCATACCCTAATTTATTTATATTTGTTTTATAATGATTTAAATTGGAGGGATAATTTATATTGATTAGATGTTTCATTTATTTATTTATTATATGATCATGCATTTGCAGCGGATTGAGATGAGCATTTATATATAGAATGTGCATAATGGCTTAATAATGATCTCTGGTTTTGCTAAATCAGCCCCAGACGTAGCTGATCCCTTGTATTGCAAGTTGCTTATAGTTGTTTTTTTAATGCTGGCATAATCCAACCTGCTTGTCTTGAATTTATAATTTCTTTTTCCTAAAACTTGATTAATTTATAATTTCTTTTGCCTAAAACTTGATTATGACGTATGCTTGATGATCCCCCCATGGATACCAAAAACTTCTGTTATCCGCTCTTTATGTTTGTGCCTTCCATTCAAATTCAGAATGGAAATGACATTTGTTTTTGCTTATTTGATGTGAACTGCCTTCGTTGATTATTCTGTCATATGCAAAATCAAAGCTTCTTTTAACATTAAATTCTTTTCTTTCCTTTTTTTTCACCTTGTTTATTTCTGCACATTCTTGCACTATACATTTTGGAATTCGAGCATCAGTTCATCATGCACCAACAATTTGTTTAGAAACATTTCATTAGAGAGCAAATTGGTGAGCTAATTAAGGATGTAAAAAGGGAGCAGATTGCTAGTGAGCAAATAAGAAAGCAAAAAGGGCCTCTAAATTAAAGGGTGTTATGGATTACTAAATCATCTACCCACTATAAAGAGAAGGATGTGGCTCCGAAGTCATTGTAAGGGTAGAAGCTAGGTCCCTTCTGAGGGAGGGTGTCCATGGTTTCAGGTAAGTGAGGGGATTTGTTTCCTGAAATTGTTATTCTCTTATTCCTGTTATTTGGATCTCCGTTAAGCTTGTATTTCTTTCTTAGTTAACAGTAAAGCTTCTTTACCACATTTCTATTGAGTTGTTGGTTATTCTGTTTACTGTCAAATAAAGACATGAAAGGAATGAAGGAAAGCTTCTTTACTGTTTACTGTTAATTGAGCTGCAACTTTAATTTATAGCCAGTAGGTGATCTAGTCATCCTTATCACCCCCTTAATTGGTATGATTGTTGGCACTTCTTGCTTCCTAACAATGTGCTCCCTTCTTCCCTCTACTCCGTAACAATTTCCCTTCTTATCTCTTTATTTGACTCCCTGCTTTCCTCCCTAAAACAGTTTCACCATCCTCAAATATTCAGCCCAAGTCCCAATTGTCCCTCTTTTCTATTGTTTTCTGTTCTGTTGTGTTCATTCTTCCTTTGCCCCCCTCCCCAAAAGAAAAGGAAAAAAAAGAAAGAGAGGAAAGAGCTTAAAAAATAAGCTTCCAATCTAAAAGGGAAATAGGGAATCGATAGTAAATGTAAAAAGATAAATTAATTTTTCTCCTTTATGCAGGGAACTTCTGGAAGAATAAACTAGAATGTAATAAGTTCATGTCTTTGCATTTCTGGATTTTTAGTTTCATATACTGAATAAATTAATTCTAGATAAATTAATTTTGACTTCTTTTTATTCAAGGATTTGTGGAAGAATAAACTAGAATTTAATATGTTCATGTCTTTATATTTCTAGATTCTTAGTTTCATGTACTGAATAATTTAATTTTACTGATGCATTTAGAGGCTGACGTTTACTAGGTGATAATTGTGTTTATATGCCAATCATTGCTGGCATTGCTGACAAAATTTGAAGTTATAATAATTTATACTTGTGTATTTCCGTGTAAACTCTGTAATGGAATATAGACACCAACCACTTGGTTCGCCTCCATTATAGAAAGGTGTCTGGTTTGGTTTGCTTTATAAGTCAGCCAAACCTGCTCTTAAGTAGAAAGTCATGAGTAGAGAACATTCAATTTGGCTTATAAGTTAAAAAATTACTTTAAGTGTAGGATTATCTATTTATTTTAAAATTACTCCTTGACCAATTAAAGGACTATATTATCAGAATGACTTTTAAAATTGTTAAAACTACCATCATTTTAACAAATCCTTCAACTTCCTATGTGATTAATGTACCCTTTTTTTTGTTATTGTGATGAATGAAGTTATTTTTATGTGGCCATCAACCAAATACTCGAACTATTTAACAGTAATTTTTAAAGTAATTTTGCCAAATATTTATCAATTTATTTTTAAATTAACTTATAAGTCAGATTTAAAAAGTAGGTAGTCAAACCAAACACCATCTGATTGTCCATGTTACCCTTAATAGATACCTGGCATCAAGGTTGGGTGATAAGCTGATATACAAGGTAGAAGCCTGTCACAAAAGTGTTGATCTTCATATTAATAGAACTTGACAAGAGTTAACTTCTTTCAGTTACTTGAAATTTGTTTTGGCACTTTATAAGCTAATATATGTGCATGTCCATATCTGCTCGTCAGTGTTCTTTTTTTTTTTTTTTTACTTGTTCTCCCTTTCCTTTTCTTTTTCCCCTCAATATCTGGGCCTCAGTAAGAAATGATTCAGAATTGTTTTTAGAATTAGTTTTTGATATTATTACATTACATGTTCCCATGGTTTTCGCTTTAATTTTTGTTATTCAAGTCTCAAGATAGAATTTCAACATCAATAATGATTTTTATCAATACTTCAGTTTTCCTGTTATGACAGTCTTTATCATCAGTCGTTATTTTTAGTAGTTATGCTTCCCTTCAACTACATATAAGGAATTAAATATTCAATCAGACCTTACACTCATTTGTTCTATCAACTAAATATCTGAGATTAGGTATGTTCTTATTATTAGTTGGGTTCACTTTGAAATAATATTGACTGATTTCGCTGGAGTGTGAACACTCCAAAATTAAAGAGCTTGTTCGTTCATGAGGTAATGGACAAAACATCTCTGATTTTGGTCTTTTTAAAATCTTTATTTTCATGCTCTAGTACATATATGCATGCGTGATAATGCCCTTGTTTTTCATAGCAGATTTCTACAAACCCAGGTTGAGGTGTACTTGTTTCTTTGAGTTGCTAAGACTTTCCCACTCCCACATTATACTGCCCTTGCTTTGCCGAGCTGATATACGCAACACCAAGGTTTGAGGTGTCTCATTTTTTTGATTCTCACTCCTAGATTTTTATGATATTGTTAAATATCTGGGATTTTGAACAACACAACCAGTATTATATCCCTTATGTATCTCCCGGGTCCTGTTGCTGCTACTTCTCAATTTTTGAAGCTGAGGATGGGGATGTTGTATTTTGTTGGCATCAAAATTTTAGAGGTCACATTTCATTACCTGCATCTATGACAATTTCTACTCTCATTGTGCACATATGGGCACATGTTTTGTGCTTGATTGTTTTGATCTCCTTGTTATTGTAGGCCTTATCTGCATCATCTTAATTTTGAGCTTGTGATACTGTTGACTGATGCATTGAAATTTGATTGCAGATTGGATTCCTCTACTTGAGATATGCTGCTGATCCAAAGACTTTATGGAATTGGTTTGAGCCATACATCAAAGATGACGAGGTACTTCCTCATGACCTTTGCTTTATTCATAATTTAGAATTTCTCTGCATAGAATAGTTCAGGAAATCTATGTTGCAATGCAGAATCATTTGCCTGTCACAATTTTTTAGATTTTAATCTGGGTGTAAACTTGGTGAAACATAAATATGCATCTTTCTTATTCAGAGTCTGTAAACTTTCCTTTTTGTTATAATCTGTTCAAATGATGATGTATCATATTTCAGGAATTCTCTCCGGGTTCTAACGGACGAAAGGCTACAATGGGTGTATATGTGCGTGATTTGCTCCTTGGACAGGTAAGTTGTGATCTTCTATTTCTTTGTACTATTTTCATGTTCTCTTACTGTTATTTAGCAAAAGCAATTAACGCTGTGTCGCTCTTACAGTACTACTTTGATACCCTTTTCCCCCGCATTCCTGTTCCTGTTATGCGGCAGATTGGGTCAAATCTTGAGAAAATGAAGCTTCCCACAAAACCTTCTGGTTCAACTGGGGATTCGGTACGACATGGATCTGATGACACTGCACGCCGACCACCATCTGTGAAGGCTGCACTTTCAGTGTCTTTTGGTCAGCGTGCTCCTCATCGTGCATCGACTAGGGACTCCTCACCTGTTCGCCGTACGCTACCACCACCCTCTTATGATAGAGGGAGTGATGATCCAAGAAGATCTCCCAGCAACCGTCGCAGCCAAAGTCATGAATATTCTGATAAAGAATATTCAGAGAGAGATAGGGATCGGGACCAGGACCGAGACCGAGATGGGCGTGACAGAGACGGGGGTCGAGACAGAGATCGGGACAGAGAAAGAGACAGGGATAGAGACCGAAGGTATGATTATGACCGGAGATACAGGTATTCTGAGAGAGAAAGCAGAAGGGACTATGAAAGGAGCAGCCGTGATGGAAGCAGACACTATAGAGAAAGTACTCGGAGAAGTCATAGTCGGAGTCGCAGCAGAAGCAGGAGCAGAAGTCGTAGTATGCAAGCTGCTGCTTCACCATTTGATCGTCATTCTAGTCCACCTAGGGATGGAAACAAGGATAGGACATCTGCATCTAGCAATCTGGCAAAGCTCAAGGATATGTATGGTGATGCAAGTGATCAGAAAGGGGATGCTGGCCTGGAAAGGGTTCCTCGAAGGGATAATGGTGGTGAAGAGGTGATTCGGCTTGGTGGATCTACTTGGAAGTAGTTGAAAGATAAGTCATATGTATCATTTGGGTATTCAGACAAGGCTAACTTATTTGATCAAATGAACGAACAATTACCTTGATGAGCTTTTTATTCTCTGTAGGCATAGATAGTAAGTTACAATTGATGGATGATATTTCATACACCGGCCCATGTAATGTGATGAGTCAGGGGGATGTATGTATGTTAGGTTCCTCCTCACTTTGCAATTGTTACATTCTGTTTTTAATGCTTCATGGTAGCTCAATTGTTTAGACTACTTTGGACATGTTTCTTCTCATGTGTTTGCTTGAGAGTATTTCATTTTATTTTTGGGAGCTTCATAGGAGGGAAGCAGTTTGGATTTGAATGGATCGTTATTATTATTATTATTAAGAAAAAAACTTGGGGTAGCTAGGAATTGATATTAATGGATAATATGGATGAATATGCTTCCAAGAGCTTATTTAGCAATGAATTTCATAAAATTTATTTATTAATTCACTTTTTTTTTTTTTTTTTTTTTTATTATTAAGGAAAAAAGACTTTTGGGGTTAGCTAGGATTGATATTAATGGATTAATATGGTATGAATATGCTTCCAAGAGCTATTTTTAGGCATATGAATAACAGGTTCATAAAATTATTTATTTAATTTCAACGTTTTTTAGTGTTTTTTTCTCTTTTATACGGCGGTAGATTGGTATTTCATTATTCTTTTTTTTTTTTTTTTTTTCGTAATTGGTATAAATGACCATTCATTTTGAATGTTTATATTTCATTTAATTTGTATGAAATTGATTATATTAAGAAATATTCCATTTCACCCAAGTGGATTTGGATTTATATGAGATTGAACTTTTCCATATGGATGGGTGAAATGAAAATAGCTCAGTTGTTTGAAATAGCTTCATCTAAGTTTCCAGAAAATAGGTATCACATCAGCTGACTCAGCTTTCTGGCTTTTGATTGTAAATTTGAATAGATACGTGGAACACAATAGAATAAGAAAAAAAAAAAAAGGAAGGTAGGGGAGGGTGGGGGGGGGGGAATTGGGTACAATATTATTTCATTTTCCCCCAATTTTCAATGGGGGGGAATTGAGGTACAATATTATCATTTTCCCAATTTTCAATGCTGATCAAATATTTTGAGAATGCGATGATGACAGAGTTACTCAATTGACTTGAGTTGTTTCTGAAAAAGCACTGGTTAAGGTTTGGTAGGTTTCAAAAAACAAACCACCAACCACCATTCAAGAAAATCCCCATCTTCTTGTTGACTGCTCGCTTTCAAAGCCTAATGGTACCATTCCAAACACAGAAAAGAGAAGATGGAATTAATTATCATCAACCACCAAAACTATCCAACTAAAATGGCGAATTAAGGGTTCTATTAGCACTATTATTGTAAAAAGAAAAACAACTTCAAATTGAAAAGGCCATTTAATGCAATACATCCATGTACAACAAATGCTGTTAATTAAGTTTCAGGAACACAATACAGAATTAGCATAAAAAAGAAATTGCACAACAAGCAACAGCAGCAGCAAGAAATTTCATAAGGCGAAATCTACCTTGACCAGCGAAAGAAACTGGAGAAGAGCCGAGAGAAAGCGAATCGTACGCGAGGATAGGCTCTAACAGTGTGTAAAGCAGTTTGGCGGAGCAAATCTTCGATTGTTTGAACGAATAGATTGAGAGATCGAATCGGCGGGACATAGAGAGTCAAAGGCACTGCCGAGAAGGCCACCGCGAAGAATAGTTGCAGCATTTGACTGACTGGTTGTATTCTGTTTATTTTCCGTCAAAATTTTTTGTACTTTTCTTTTCTGTTTTCCTCTGTTTAAGAGAGAAATGACGACGATGATATATATGGTACCCGTTAATTGGTAGTTGGTATTAATGTCCTTAATTATTTATTGTGGGTCGTTGTTTAGGATAACGAGGCTGTCCCACCACCATTGTACTATTTATAAATCTATTTACTATAATAATATTTTTTTATTTCAATAATGCATATTTATAATTATTTACAATTTTAAAATGAATAAAATTCATTTCACTTTATTATTTAATATAATTAATAATAAAATTAAGAGATATATTTGATTTAAATAAAGACAACTTGGTTTTTAATTGAACCGAGTTGAATTTTTATAAATGTCACATTGGCATAATTTTCATTTATCCCAAAATTTTGAATTTTAAAAAATAAATTATATTAATTATATATTTTCAAATATGAAAATAGGAAAAAATAAAATTTCCAATACAAATAAATGGGAAACCTCCTTATTTCCCAATTTTCACATACTAAAACCTCAAGAAGAATGAGATTGACATTGTAATAGACTATTCATTTTTCACATTTTTGCAATTATATAATATTCATCTTCCCCCTCAACTGCTTTTAATATTATTGTATTTTTAATGAATAATTTCTAATTCAATAATATGTAAATCATTTATGGAGTCGTTTGTATCTAATTTTCATAAGCTTGATATTTTTTTATAGAAGAGAATAATCTTTGCAATTTCTTATTCTATCGTCAATTAATATATATATCGTTTTTAATAAATACAATATTGTTGCTATTAATTAAGTAAATATTAAAAAAATAATTAAAATATGGACCTTCACTACTATTAAACTAGGAAAAAATAAACAGGTTCGTATATTATAATCTTTGGATTTTTCTATTCGTACGTCTTTATTAATAAACATATTCCTAGTACTAATTTAATATTAATCAAAGGTTGTCTTGCTATAAGGCAATGGGATTAGTATTTTAATGTTAATTTTCTTATCCAAAGATAGCTTTAAATATTTAAATAATGGTGGAAGGAAATGTTTGATTAATTTTGACTATAGAGTTAATAAACTTTTTTTTTTATATATATATATATGCTACTTTCACATATAGTAATCCTTTTATTTAGTAGTCTTACACTTGAAATTTAACTACAATGGTCAATTATTTCCATTTATGTTTGAATTTTTATATTTTTATTCAAAATTTATTAACTTAACCCAATAATTTTGTTAAAAAATTATTCGAGTGATTTAATCCAATAGTATCATATTTACAAAAACCCCCCAAAAAATTTTAATTAAAAAAAAATACATAAAAAGACTAATTAAAATATAAGAGCAATACATTGACTAAAATTAAAATACTATCCCAAAAACAAATTGCAACCCATGATTAGAAAAATTATCAATTTATATTAGAAAAAACCTTATTAAAAATTATAATTTAATCATATTATCTGTATTTTCTTAATTTATGCAAGTTAAACTAAGCCTATTTTTGAAACAGGAGCTATTAATTTTTTAAAAATAACTATTCAATGCTATCTATTACAAAAAAAAAAAAAAAAAGGAAATAAATATATGAAAATTTTACTTGTAGTATATTTTGCAAATATTCTACTAAGCTTTATGAGACTTCACAGACAAAACATGATAAATTCAAGGATCTGATTGTTTTTTCCTTTCAAAGGATCTGAATTTAAGGTGTTCTTCTGTACAAGTGGAGCAGCATACTTCATACGAACTCAAGGAGAAGTTATGCAGGCTAGCAACTTTTTGCATACTACCTGTAAGTCATTTGAAGGATCTGAAGCAGATATCCTCGAGAGCACTTGTCTCGCTCCGAGCAATCCTTTCGATATGCTTTCCAAAATGGTATCTTCACTGGCCATTAGAGATGCCATTAGCTTTGCACCTGCCATTTTTTCCTAACAAACAATGAAAAAGCATCGGTAGAGTGAGAATGTATGTTGTGTCATAAAAATAGAGGCACAAGACGGTCATAGTTTTGAATGGCAATTAAAATTGTTAAGAACTGAGGATTACTACCTTCTCAGATCCTGTTTGAAGAAAATTAAGAGAGAGTTTGAGAAGATCAGCTGAATACGGTAGGACTGCAGACTTTAGGTGATATACGGCTGAAAAGAGAACCTGAACACAAGCAGCTCTAATCTCTGCATGCTTTATCACCTGCAAAAATGACAGAATAGATTAAAAACAATCAGAGTCGTTTTTATTAGTGGAACTCAAGGTAGTCATAGTTGACTATTAGCCAAACCTCAACAGAGCTAATCAGCCTTGGAAGAGTTTCTCGAGCAAAGAGTTTCTTGCCAGAGTCTGAGAGCTTCTGGCAAGCACTTAAGAGAACATTAGCCATACAAAGACGAAAAGAACAAAGAACTGGCGCATCATGTTCACAGTTTTCACTAGTTAATGTGCAGACAGGAACTTCATTCTTATCGCTTGTCAGTTGATGGATTACATAAGCAAGGATGGAGTTCCCTGAGACAGAATTCCCTGCATTTTAGCTGAAGGGATCAAATATGCCCCAATAGGTAACATAAAAAAACGTACTAGGGATGAGATACCAACCCGCATAACTGGTCTTCCCAAGAAGGCTGAACTTCTCCGAGTTCTTGAATGATTCAAGATTTGGCAGTTCAGCACATATCATCAGTGCCAGGCAGTCAATGCATCCGTGTTGTGCTTTGGAAACTGAAATGGAAGAGGAAATCCACATCCATCAAATTTTAAATACAATAACAGAATCCACAAAAGAATAGGATTATCTACCTTCATCCCCATCTAAAGACGGCCAGAGCAGAACTGTTTCTATTGTTTTTCTGATTTGGATAATAATAGGATGAGAAACTGACTCCCTTCCCCTAACCTGCAAAACAACATACGAAATTAAATTAGCAAGAATATAGTTGGCAAGAGATTCTTAGAATTACAACAAAATGTGAAAACTAATAGCCTTCACTGCATGAGAAATTTATATGTCAGAGACAGCAGAAAATGTTTACCACAAGCGAAGTGCAAATGGCAAAAAGACAAGCTTTTATTATCAGAACATCTTCGCATTTAGCAGCATCTTCTAATAGGGAGGAAACAATGGGAAAGAGCACCTTCAAAACAAAAAAAAGTATTCTGAGATTAAAAAAAAAAAAAAAAAAGGTTACAAAAAGAGCTGGTAAAAAATGAAAAAAAAAAAAAAAAAATGATGGAGGGTAGCATTGGGGACAAGGATAAGATTAGCGTATGCTGTCCTAACTCTAATATGTTTATAACTTTATGTAATATATCATCAAATACAAGATTATAATAAATGGATATCAAATGAAGTAATAATCCAGTGACACAAATTATTAATAACTGCCTATGAGAAATGGACATAACAATATGCATCTAACAGTCCACGTGTCCAGTAAACAAAAAACGCTTAGGTCGAAGCTAAAATCCAGTTCTGAAAGAAAACTTTTTGACATAATGGATCCTTAAACATATTCTCACAGTTTCAGGCCGTAGTATATGCTGAATGATACATCAAGTGCAAAAAGGACAACAAAATAATCAAATGAGAGAAGATTTCGTCCTATATGTAAATTTTGTAGACAAATTGAAGGAAAATATAACAAGTAGAATAACTCACAAGTTACTCTTAATTTGATTGAAACACTAGCTTGTTGCTTCTTGTTTAACTTCAATTAGTTGGAAGTTTAAGTTCACCACCTAAATGCTAGTTAATTGAGAAGAGAACTACAGTCACCAACTCTATCTACACCTTATTTTGCGTGTTATTTCATGCTCTTCTTCTTCTTGAGTTAAGTTGCTATTTACTAATGCATGAAGTGAAACACCACATGTAAATCCACTTGGTGTAGGAAGAAGAATAAATAAAAAATAATACATTGTTAGACAGTGCTAAATGGATATTGCATTTGAGTTATTAAATGCATTAGACACACTGCAACGCTCTTGTTTATGGTAGGCGCAGGCAATGATATTGCCATTTGGCATAGACAATCACTTATGGTCTACAATTGACACATGGCCCCAGTTTATTTTTTGTATAAAAGAACCAGGTTGGAGAATGAAAACAAAGGATTCATAAAGCCAACACAAACTAGTTTAGGATTAAGGTTTAGATGTTGCTGTTGTAAACAAAGCGGGTCGGTCGACCATCGTGGGTGCCTTGCCCAATGGTTAACACAAATCGTGTGCCAAACAAAAGATTGGAACCTACACCAACTATGGGAGTTTTGAGAAGTGCATTGGGAAGTAAATCTTAAACACCTTTGACAGATTACTTGAGGGAAAAAGAAATGTGCACCTTGGCATATTTAAACAGGCCTAAATCACATCTAAGTAAAATGCCAGAATTTCATATCAGTTTTTCTCCCAAAATGTCAAGGAAGATGCATTAAAAGAAAATAAGCTGAGGCAATTTCTCTTTCTAGGTACCTGTGGATGAATGCGGCCACAAAGCTCAGCAGCAAGTTTTCGTACATCTTCAAATTCATACATATTAAATGCCCTGCAACAACATAAGAAAATAAAGACATCACGTTAATTATTTTTGTTACTGAAGCCTGAAGATGCTTGTGCTCATGGGTTAACCTCTGTAGAAGGAATGCAGCAACACAGTCATCAAAATTGTTGACATCTCTGTTTTCTGGAATTGCCACGGACAAAAACTGAAAGTTAGTAGTCATCAAACTGCCAGTGAAGAAAGTAAAGATGTATTATGAAAATCAAACAGCTACTTCATAGCTAGGATTCACCGATATCATGAATGGACTGCCATAAATACAAAGCTCAGATATAGATGACAAACACATTTGGGATTGTGTGTATGAAATCCAGATCAACTGGAATATGAATCAACAAATTCGACTTCAAGCTGAGCATATGAGCAAAATTTATGCTCAGTGATGAGAAGATTTTTCTACTGACAATGTTGCATGGCAATATATGCCCTCTGTGTATATGATATCAAAATAGACAAACATGAAATATTATCCGAGTACTGTTAACTTCTTACCTACATATTTTTATTTATGTGTTTCTGTAATAATAAATATTCTGGAACAGTAGATTTTAGTAGATATTTCCAATGTGGTATGAGCTTATGATGATAGCAGGAAGACCATAAAAAAAGTTTTTTATAAGCTTCAAGAAACTATTGCTTGACCAAGTCTTCAAGAACTGTTTGGATAGATTCCAATATATGCATGCTTTTAAAAGTGGCAGAGATACTTGCTAAAACTGTGATTTTCATTGGAGACCCAGTAATGAAGCCAACAAACCATAAATGGTTCATTAATTTATCATGCTTGAATGTCCGATGTCATATAAATTGCTTGTTCTAAATTGTATAAGTTAACTGGAATGGTGGAGTCAAGACTTGATATTTCTTCCACGTGCATATGCATTTCATTTATGCTCCATATCTGATAATCATGGAAACGTCCAGAAATGTTGTGTTATTTTGGAATCATTCTAGGCAATACAAGAAGACAGGCAGTTAGAGACCAGGAAATGGAAATTTCAATCCTTTTAGTAAGGTTAATAAAGTTTCTTTTACCCCAGTTTTGGGTAAGCAACGTTTGATTATATAGCCAAAAGTCATTTTTCAAAGTAAAAAAATTTGTTTTGTAGGAAATTCTAATGATTGCCTTTTGCTTTTCTATGTAAAGAGAATATATATATTTCCCAAGTATAATTTCTTTTAATTACTTTCGTTTTACAACAAATTAAAAATTTGTTGATTGAAAATATAATATATATATATATTTCCCAAGTAATTAAAATTCTTATTCTACAATTACCTATACTCCTCGATATTGTTAACAAAACAAAATCATGAAGCGAATCGATTTGTTATTCGATTGAAAAATATACCATATACATATAAGCACATTAGTTCATATAAATATATATATAAAGAAAACAATAGTTACGATACCTTACGTTCTAATATAGAAGGGTGCACATATTATCATATCATGTAAAGTTCTAAATGGTTCAAATTCAATAGCTAAAATTGCCAGGCAAGATATAAGTTTAAAAGGTTTTAACTCCAAACCGATAAATTAAGAAAATAAATCATTGAAAGAGGGAAAAAAGCTAAGCATACAGGGATTCAGCACCTGAATTGAATGGTTTAGACAACAGAAGCAACTTTTAATAATCAATTTATGATATAGATTGTAAAAAGGAGGAGAAGCCTCGATGAAGGACGATAATAACATGAGGTAACAAAACCACCATCGTGAGACCCGGCGTGAGTCAATGGCTCTTGGGACGGGAAGATTAATGACCATACAATAAATAATAATGAAATTGGAGGTCATTGAAAAAGCTCTCAGAGAGAAGCAGTCCCGAATTTAGTTAGAGTAATGGAAACAAGTTAGCGCAGCTCAAGCAAGAGATTGGAGAGCACTGCATTCAGCCAAATTAAGTCTCTATTTTGAGCAAGGATTTAACTCTCCCATCTGGGACAAGAAAGGTCCTTTTTTAATCCTGGTAGAAATGAAAAAAAGTAGAATGCTTTCAGTGGAGGCAACCAGTGCCATGCAACAATCAGAGGAAAATTTTGGTCAGATTTTTTTCAAAAAAGAATTACCCTAGATACAAATCTGTTTCTAGGCTGGGAATTAGCATCCTTGTTTGAGTAACAGTGGGAAGAAGAAATCACAAACACTTGCAATGATCAAAGTAAAAAACACATAAACAGGCTTTCCCCCAATGGGAACCGTCCCCCCAACTGTACACTTAAATACCCAATTATAAATAGGTAACTGAAAAATATTCTTCTAATTTTATTTGTGGCCTTATTGTGACAGCAGCAAAACTTCGCAGAGATTGAATATATAAAGAAACAAATAGTTACGATACCTTATTCTATAAGAAGGGTGCACATATTATCATATCATGTAAAGTCTAAATGGTTCACATTTCAATTAGCTAAAATGCAGGCAAGCATATAGTTAAAAGTTTTAACTCCAACCGATATAAGAAAATAAATCATTGAAAGAGGGAAAAAGCTAAGCACAGGATTCAGCACCTGAATTGAATTTTACAACAGAAGCAACTTTATAATCAATTTATGGATATAGATTGTAAAAAAGGAGGAGCGAGAGATATAATGGAAGTACAAAAACACACCGTGAGTAATGCCTTGGACGGGAAGTTGACCATACATAATAAATGAATTGAGGTCATTAAAAACTCTCAGAGGAAGCAGCCGAATTATAAGTAATGGACAAAGGCGCTCAAACAAAGATTGCTGCATTCCCATTAAGTCCTCATTTTGGCAGGATTTACTCTCCCATCTGGACAAGAGGCCTTTTTTAATCCTGGTAGAATAAAAAAAGTAGAATGGTTCAGTGACAACCAGTGCCATCAAAATCAGAGAAAATTTTGTCAGATTTTTTTCAAAAAGATACCCCTAGATAACAAATCTGTTCTAGGACTGAATTACATCCTTGTTTGAGTACAGTGGGAAGAGATCACATTGCAATGATAAAGTAAAACACATACGCTTCATGCCTCCAACTGTACTTAAAAAATACCATATAAATAGGTAACTGAAAATATTCTTAATTTAT
Organism: Jatropha curcas; assembly: GCF_014843425.1. The sequence continues at coordinate 2,017,725 of NW_023590739.1, forward strand.
TTGTGGCTTATTGTGACAGCAGCACAAACTTCGCAGAGATTGAGCACCAGATACTTTATTAACCACAGCACTGGATAGACACTTAACATAGATATCTAGAAGGTAAGTCAACTACATGCAGTAACTGCAAACCAAGGCAAATAATGTTCTGCTCCTACATTTTCACTCAAGCACAAATAACAATTCATAAAACACAAAGAGGATAATAACCACAGAGAGCATGGTAACTCGCCACTGATAGAATCCATATTTCAACAAGATGTCTATAATCACTTCCTGGTAGATCACAACCCATAAGTTGTATCACTTGTGGGGTTTCAGAAATCAATTATAGGAAAAAATAGCCGACAATCTGAACCAAACCAAAAAACAAACTAGACTCATTTGTTTTCCTGCTCTTGTGACCTATGGTTGCTGGTTCAGGGACCATTAGAGTGAACCTATAATTTTGGAGAATAGATTGTCTAATTCCTTCATAAACCCACACCCTTTTAAGACAGATTTAAAGCAGTGAACAATGAATCAAAAGACAAAAGAAGGGGAAATGCATGTATTGAAACTAAAAACAACATAGATATATCATAAGGTTTATCACGTAGTGACCCTTTCTGTGACTGCATCTGCAATAGGACTCGATGAAGTACTACATCTGCAGCTTCCGCTAGGTGCTCACTTATATAACTCAAAAACCGTACAATAGTTGCATTTGATGGTTCAGCAAACATCTTGTCAATCAATGGTCCAATCATGGAGTTCCAGTCTTGAACCTATAATATTTTATAACAATCAAAAAGTGATTGTAAACATAAATGCACAATACAAAATCAGAGCATAACATCACAAGAAACAACAATTACTGATTTAGAGACAACATTATACAGCCAATATTGATCTAGAAAGAGCAAAACACATGGATTGGAGGCTTCTAGAAATCACACATTATTTGGAACAAGAAATATGATGTCAAATACATTTCAGAATGATTATATGTTAAAGCAGTGTGACATGAATTCTCCATTCTTTTTCTTTGTGAGTAGTAGTCGGATGTGCGCATGTTAGAAAAGTCAAGTACATGAGCTGCACATAATGAAATTATCAAGATTTTCTCATTATAACATTTAAAGTAGTTAAATAATGTGCAGGGAAACTGTTTTACTAATTCTAAATACAATACAGTTAACATGCTATCATTTCAAAAGAAGATCAATCTCAAAACCAAATAATTAAATAGATAATAAACAAATCAGTGCTGAGGCATAATCAGAGCAGACAAGTCAACAAAATCTTAAAACTTTTGGTGGAAAAGGTTGGTGGAACTGTTGGGACTTGGGATTGGCAACTAAGTGATACAACCACAGCTATTATTTGTTATTAGTAGATGTAAGCAGAAAAGCTGTTATAAATAAGTGGCATTGTAGTAAGGTGTAGATAAATTGATCACAAACTTATAGATTCTTCTTCTTCCTGTCTGTTTTCTCTGCCTTTGTCTCATTTCCTTACCTTTTGTTGATAATCAAACAGTTACTTACCAGTTATCTAATCTCACTCGTAATAACACAACAAGAAAAATATAACAATTTGAAATGTAAGAGAACCCAGTATATGAACACAGAAACCAATGCACATGCACACACAATTACACAATGATAAAGGAGGTAAGGAAGGGGAGGGAACGCCACATGCAGTTCAGACTGTATCCTGGTCTGTGAAATCACCAAATAGGACTACTAAACTTAAAGAGCCTTAAATCTTACACTTTTAGACCATTCTGGCATCAACATGAGTACTCGATCAATATCCAACTTTGGTCCTGCAATATTGTTTCCAGAAGATAAGCTCTCATGGAAGCAAATGTTCTGACAAAGAGGATTAAGTTTGCTAATAAACAGAAGAACGACAACAAAGAGGTAGAAGAATGATTGAAAACAAAAACTTAATAATAGTTATTGCAAGATGGATGAAGCAGGAAGAAGAACAACAACAACAAAGAGGTAGAAGAACAAAGAATCCAAAATTTTGAATTTATTCAAAAACCAAACTAGGAAAAAAATTACTGCAATTTAGATATATGAATTTAATTTGTATACAAACCATCTAATATTAAGAACATAATAGAGTCTGCCAACAATCAATTTATAGGAACCAATCCAGTTAGCCTTCCATCCTGGCCTGAGTTGTAAGCAGACAAGGATTTGTTTGGGTTAACTACAGGTACATATAGTTGAGGGATGAGAGAGAGAGAGAGAGAGAGAGAGATCTTTTTAGCTAAGCAAAGTCCTGAAGCTGGCTGACTACAATCGAACAGAGCTCAGGGCTGAACTCGCCACAGAGGAGGAGATAAGAAGAAGACCAGTAGCTTCTCCAAACTCAGCTAGCAACATTGTGGCATTATGCTCTGATTGCTATCTTACATGACACAAGTAGAAGAGCAAATACAGGAACACTTCTAGAAAATGAGTCATCTATTTTCCAAGCCTTGCCCATCAAATTAGGATTGGCAAAGTTGCAAAGATTCAGTCATATCAAAGTTGTTAGAGAATGGTACAGCAGAGTATTAACTCAAACAGCACACACAGAAAACAGCTTCTTGAAAAATGAACCTTCGACACGGTAGTGCATCGTTCATTGACTTGTACAGCATTGTATACATAGATACAATTACAAGACATGAAGCACAAAAATTGTGATGACAGCAATGCCTTAACCATGCTTGGCTTTATCCCATAACTAAGCCATGCTTAGTTTACGTAAACACTCGAGCTAAGCCAAGACTCCTATCTAATCCCACTAAATTTACCTACTGGATAGCAAGGTTACAACGGAAAAGACAAAACTAGCTTTCCCTCCAAAATTTAAATTAAAACTAAAATTTAAGTAAAATTTCAAAATATTCAACAAAATTATGTCATAGTAAAATAAAAAGTCAACTATTTCTAGGTATCAAATATTTAATTGTTAAACATAGCAAAAGACACGATATCAAGAATCAAAATGCAATGTTAGCTGAAGAATTCGCAGAAAGGCATCACTAACAAAAGACAAATATCCTGAATCAAAATACAACTTTCGTGTACAATTCATGGACAGGTATTACTAAGTGAAGTTCAGACAGAAATAGAAGACAATCACTAATTAATCTACCAAATTTTAACAGCAACCCAGTGAAAACTCACCTTCCCTTAGATCATCTGCACTTTTTGAAAGATCTAGATCTAGTCTGATATTGCTGCAAAAATATAGAGGAGAAAAAAAATCAGTTAATATCATTCAGAATCAGAACTCCTTCAGAAAATCAAGAGAAAGGAAATAGACCATTTGTTTCTGCTCTCATAAGTAAAAGGGAGAAACAAATACCTAAGGCAATCAAGCAGCATACATATAACTTCAGGTTTCTGGTTATGATATTGGAGCATTGCAGTGAAAGCAGTACTAGCATATGACAATCCTTCATCTGATGAGTACAGAAGGTGAACTAAGGCGGGCATAACTAATGATGGATCTGCCAAATAAGTGAAAATTTAGCAATCCGAACATATTGACAAAACATGAAGCTTTACTAACAAAGTAACAATGAGAAGTTTTGATCAAGGCACATGATTATAAGCAGAAACTTGAAAATGCCATAACCAATTTTGCATGAATTGATAAAAAGCCAATAGGTCTAACACTATTCCCTCAGATGAGCCAGTGAGGTACTGTGTCCACAATGGCCATCATATTCCACTCATCAATCCCGAAAAACCCAAATAGCTACATTTTCTCCGATGCACTAGCAGTCTATGTCCATGGATAATAACAAGAACAAGCAGAAAAAGGAAAAGTTTACACTATCAGGACTAACCTATCATTGAAATCAATTTTGATGCTTGGTGACGAATTGCAATTTCTTCATCACTAAGGCGTTCTATCAAGTTGTTTGCTATATCTTGCCTGCAGTGGTAATATTAAACGATTGTATGGGGAAAAAGTGAGAAAAAAAAAATCACAGAATGGTATAGCTGCTAAAGTCTTATACCATGTCAAATCAGAAAGTTTGTTTGCCGAGTCTGATGACATGCAAACCAGTTGTGATACAATATCAATAGCATTCCTTCTCTGCGAAGCATTTCCAGAAGCAAGGCGCTTCAGAACTTGTTTCAAACAGTTATTGTTTATGCTCCTGGTGAACCATTCAAAATCCAAGTCAAGTTTGAGCCCCTATCCCTTAATACAGAATGAAAAAATGTCCTTATGCTAGCAAGTACTAAAACATAAAAGAGAGAGAATGAATACATGGAGCAATATTCTGCTATAAGCATAACAACAGCTCTAGCTATGCCATCATTCTCATCTAGAAGGTTAAGCAATGAAGGCAACAACACATCCATCTGTCTGCTGTCTGTGAGGTCTTTTCCAGATGAATAATTTGGTTTAAATATGGATTTCTTAAGTATGCAAACAGCCGCAGCAACCACATCTTCATCAGCACAGTGAAGCTTCACTCCAAAAAAAAAAAAGAAAAATTCAAAATGCAAGAAAAGAAATAATAACTGTAACTGCAAAAACAGATTGTTTCTGATTACATAAAATAAATAGATTCTCTACACAAGGAAAATGCTGTTTAGACCAACAATTTTGACTGCCTTGGTATACCATGATGGGCCATCATCCTAGTTATAATCTATACTTAAACATGAATTTTTAGTGCACGTCAATTTGTACTGGTAGAAATAAGCTATTTTAGGTAGTATGATTATGGTGGTACAAAAATGGTGGGACACGTAATACTACTCTTAACAACTTGTGAATGAGTAATCAACCTCTCAACTATATCACTCATACTGCAATTAGAATCCAATTATTCAGTCCAAAGTTAAGTTTTAAACCAGAACCAAACAAACTGCAACAGCAGTCGTGTACTATAGGTAACTGATGAACAAGTAGATGTCAAGGCATTAACAAGTAGATGTCAAAGCATTCTAAATCCTTAGAATATGTACAGAATATTCTGGAGAAATCTGGACACAATTATTCGCATGAACCAAACAGTTGAACAGTTTTCATACATAGAAACAGAATTATTAAGTTTTTCTTTGTGAACTCAAGGATAAATATACCTGTGATAAAAGAATACGTGATATCTGCATCCCATATTCTGACATTATGCTTTCAAATTTCTTGCCATCAAGACGTCCCAAAAGAAGGCATAGACAGTTCAGGAAAAACTTTCTAGTCTCTACACCAGCATCCTTGTTCTCTGTAATGCCCTCAGCATGGCTATCCGTATAATACTGCATACCGGAAATTTTTTTTTGCCTTTCTTTCATCAGCTATTCAAAAACTCACGGGACATAAAATACACAATCAATGGGGGAGGATTGAAGAGAAGGGAAGGAGGGGAAAGAGAGGAAAGAGAGAGAGAGACAGAGAGAGAGGAGAGAGAGAAGAGAGGAGGGAGGAAATTGGTGAAAGATTAAATGAATGCTAATCCAGATATCCAAAGGAAGAATGAACTGTGAAGTTCTTTTCTGATTGCTAAAACATGCAGGCACACATTTACTTATTGATTTGTAGCAGCATGTATCAAGTTTACTATTTCCCTTTTCTTTAACTTGGTGTACAATATAAGTAGAATTATATAAGCAATATCTGCAATTTTTATTAGTTGCATTTACATAGTATTAGGAGAACTACATTGGCACCCCCAAAAGGATTTTGTCATAATTGAGTATAAGTGTACATTCGGTATGGAGTCAGTAGGGCTGAAAATCTATTTGAATAACAGTTCACCCCTTTCAAGGATCTTTGCTGCTTGGGAATAATCATAAAAGGGATTGACCTGAAAGTTGTTAGGATAAAGTAAGGAGATTTTCCACGCCACTAAAGATCATTATCAATGTAAATTCTGTCAATAACACATTTTTATTTTTTTCTTCTACTCCATAGCAAAGGCAGCCCAAAAGATCCCCAGTATGCTATGATAAACTATTTATACCAAAAAACTTTCTTCTTGTGGACAATATATCCTCATAGTGTCCCATGTACCATTCAAACTTAAAATATTTCTTAAAACAAATGAACAAATATATGGAAATATAATCCAACAAAACATTAATTCCTCCTTTTTTTTATTGCCAGTAAAAATGAATAAAGATTAAAGCTATATTATCAAGCAAATTACATAAAATTCTCAAAGACAAAGAATTGGAAGGCTAACCTGGATGCCAGATATGTATTGGTCCAATAATTCATTGCAATGCTGAGGAAAATTGTGATCTTCCAAATGCAACAAAACATTGTAATGCTTCCAACAGGAAGAGAGAAGCAAGGCTCCAGCTTTAGGAAAGTTTGCACCTGTCTTCCATATTGCAGATTAACAAATCATAATGAATAGAAAATTAGACAGAACAACATAAATAGGCACATGAAATTGTTAAAAGTATACAGTGAATTTGGGACCTGCCTCATCCTGAATGCAACTATACTGCCCTTTTATTCCCTGCAACCATTTAACCACTTGCTCCAACCCTTTGGCATGTAAAGGCCTACTTTTTCTGCTCCACTGCATTTGCCAAAAGCACCAACAGTCAATGGAAGTTATATATGAATACATATGTTGAGGCCAGGAACTGCGACCCGTGCTTAAAGCAAATTACATATAAACTCAAAGATGATAAAATTTGGATAAAAAACATATTCAAAGCATTATTCACAGAGTCAGAAACAAGAATTTGCTATTAGTAAAAAATAAAAAGAAAACAATAACTTAAAATCTATGTAGAGTTATTATAATGAAAATAAAAAATCCAAACTGATAAAGAAACATGATAAGCTTATATTATAAAGTGCCTGTAATACCATAAAGTAACTTCACCCAATCCAATCTGGGAAACTTATTCTAAACTTCAATGGTCTAAGATTCTGTCAAAAAATTGTAGAAGTCCGAGATAATGAGCGAAAAAGAAAACACGCTCAAGAACAAGCTCATATCGAGCAAAAATTTGAGTGTTCTACTATGTTCAATCATATCTTAACTCTATATCGTTTTTGCAGTATATATTGCATATACCAACAACCCATAATAAAAAGATAACAGTCATAGAGAAAAAACACACATAACTGCAGTTCAGCACTCTGATTAAGACTCATATGGGACAAAAAATAAACAAGTTCCAGATGAGAGTTCAAACAGTGTAGATTATATAGAACATACAGCAAGCAGTCTCTGTGTTAGAGTAATAAGTTCCCCTATCAAGTCCCAAAGCAAGTATGCCATGTCAAAGGTTGACTCTTCTGATGATTTATGAGCTGGCTTTGCTTTCTTCTCTCTACTAACAGCTGGCACAAGACTAATAGGCCGATGTAATGCATCTGAATTCAACAGTTTTGGATTGTTACTTGAAACCTTATTCTTTTTTGTTAATGCTTCAGTGATAGCTAAAATACAATCAGCAGCAGATACTGAGAGGCGTGAAGGCAACTCAAATCCATCCTGCAAAGTGCTACAAAACAAATCGAGAGAAACGAGAGTTCCAAAGTTAGAAAAACCTGTTGAATTTAATCATGACATTATCACATATGCATTCAGGTAGAAAACGACTTGCAAAATTTCATGAAAAATTACAAAGTTACATGAGAACATATATGACACCAATCAGCACAGATTACAACATATAGACATTGCCAATCATGCAGTACCAAGCCAAATCCCAGCTACAAGTATAATTCCAACAAAGCTAACGGTCTTTATCAGATTTAGCTAAAAAGCAATGAAACTAGAACAAATATTTTTGACAGAATGAAAATCTATAAACAACAATAGCAGGAAAAAAAAGACACAATAATTATAATAATGAACCTCTTTCTTGATGATGATATGGTATGTAAGCACCAAGGTATAAGCAAATGATCAAACTCTGTTTGATAGACATAAAAGCAAGAAAACAATGATGTTTATGCAAACAACTCAGTGCAAAATGGAAAAATTAGCTGCAGAGAATGTCCAGACCAAGCATAAACAAATAATGAGAAATATTATTCATATTGCATCAATTAATGCAACCATTACACTGATTTGTCCACTATTCTCACCAAATTCTTCAAAGAACAACAGTAATCAACGAAATTACTAAACAAGAAGGGGTTTATCTACCTTCCTCTGCATACTAAGTGTGATAAACACGGGACACATGAGCAAAGTATCTTCAACAAAGCATAATAATTGTCCTTTATTCCTGCATAAAAGAAAAATAACAATAACATCAATCTTCACCAAAACAGAAATACATGGAGGAAACAAAGGGTTAATATAGAAAGACAATAAGGAGAACCTATCTATTTACCGTTCAGAGTATAATGATCCACAAACCTCTCGTACTCAACAAGACCACGTATAAGAATACACCAACCAAGAGCTATATAACGATCATCTTTTCTGTCAATAATATCAGCAAGACTTCTAACAACAGCTTGGAAAAAAAATTCATCTTGAAAGAGCCAATTTATAAGTATCAAAGCTTGCCCACCATGCTTCAAATCTTTGCTCCTCAATGACTAGCATAGAGCCAAAAAAAAAAAAAAAAAAAGCTTTATTACCTTCCTCTGCATACCTAAGTGTGATAAAAACACCGGGAAAACCCCACATGAGCCAAAAGTATCTTCCCAAACAAAGAGCATAATAATTGTTCCGTTTTATTCCTGCATTAAAAAGAAAAATAGCAATAACATCAACTTCAGCCAAAAACAGAAATACATGGAGGAAACCCAAGGGGGTTATATAGAAAAAAGACAAATAAGCAGGAGAACTATCTATTTACCGTTCAGAGTATAGATGATCGGCACAACGCTCTTCGTACGTGCAACAGGACACGCACGTATAAGAATACAACCAATCCAAGAGGCCTACATATAACACGGATCATCCGTTTTTCTGTCAATAATATCAGCAAAAGACTTCTAACCACCAGCTTTGGGAAAAAATTCAATTGCTGAAAAGAAGCCGCAATTTACTAAGTATCAAAGCTTGCCACCATGCCTTCAAATCTTTTGCTCCTGCATGACTAGCATAGAGCGCCAAAAAAAAAAAAAAAAAAGCTTCAAAAATTAATGAGGCTTTTAACATCAAATATTTAATAAGGTAACAAAAAGGAAATTTTGGGATATAAGCAGTAGCATGTTGAATTATGGGAATAAGAATGTCGTCCAAATTTGTGCTCCTCATCTTCAACTGCATCTTTTAACGAATTTGTGCAGAAACCAATAAGGAATCTCCAATGAACCTTCAAACCAATAATTCAAATCCAAATAACGAATAAATTTCAGGTTAAACAGAGAAAGTCTATAACCAATCTGTGTGTCACTAAATACCAGAAGTACCAAGGGACGGTCCTTTTTTTGTTAGAGTCAGGGGGGAGATGCGAAGGGAAATGGGAGTCGTGGAAGCTTTCTAGAAACGAGGGCGCCAAAAAAAAAAAAAAAAAAAGCTTCAAAAATTAATGGAGCTTTTAACATCAAATATTAATAAGGTACAAAAAGGAAATTTTGATATAAGCAGTACATGTTGAATTATGGGAATAAGAATGTCGTCCAATTTGTGGTCTCTCTCAACTGCATCTTTAACGAATTTGTGCAGAAACCATAAGGAATCCTCCAATGAACCTTCAAAAACCATAATTCAAAATCAATAACGATAATTCAGTTAAACAGAGAAGTCTATACATCTGTGTGTACATATACAGAAGTACCAAGGGAAGGTCTTTTGTTAGAGTCAGGGGAGATGCGAGAAATGGAGTCGTGGAGCTTTCTAGAACGAGCGCCAAGTAGAATGGTTAAGGCTCTTCCTAATCTAACAGAAACCATTGATTCTGGAGACTCTGATGACTCCGATTTCCATATTAATGCTTCTTGAGGCTCCATTCTAACTCAAAGTTAACACTTTCTAATTTTAATCAAGTATAGAGAGTTCTGAATGTTTCACTTTTGAAAGACGTAAATGAGAGAGAACAGGAAACTAGGTCTTGCAGGTTCTAGTAGACGAAGACGAAACCTTTAACCGCACCGTTTTTTATATTCTCCAAGTTTTACACAAAACGCTGCCGTTTTATCTCCTGGCGAACTTAAAAATGGAGTCTTTTCTCCCGCCAAACCCTCAAAAACTGCAAAAAGAAAAAAATAAGACTTTCTAATGCTTCGCCAAGTCTCCGACAGAAGTACAGAGACACCCATCACTCTCTCAAAAATCCTAACTAACCTTTTGGTTGAACGCATAAAACCGGAGCTAAAACCCCAGCAAACCCCTTTGAATCAACCTGTGTTTGAACAGAATTATAAGCCTCCACAGAATCTAAACCAATTCTCTTTTGAAGAAAAATATAGACACATTTGTGAGCTTCTTTTATCCCAAACCCGCTCTAGATCTCTTTTAAAGGGCCAACAAATACATGCCCATATCATCAAATCAAGCCTTCAATCAATCCCTCTTGTCTCTCACCATCTAATCAATTTCTATTCCAAGACTCAATTGCCTGTCTTTTCTCTTCAAGCTTTTGAGGAAGCCCAAGAAAAGTCTGCTACCACTTGGAGCTCTGTTATTTCCTCCTTAGCGCAAAATGAGCTTCCTTCTCTTGCCATTGAATACTTTCGTCAAATGATTATTGATAATATCCGGCCTGATGATCATATATTCCCTAGTGCTATTAAAGCATGTGCAATTTTGGGTAGGTGTGATATTGGTAAATCCATACATGCATTTGTGGTCAAAACTGGGTTTGATGTTGATGTTTTTGTTGGGAGTTCTACAGTTGATATGTATGGTAAGTGTGGGGAAATAAAAAATGCGAGGAAAGTGTTTGATGAAATGCCTGAAAGGAATGTGGTTTCTTGGAGTGGGATGATTTGTGCGTATGCTCTATTGGGTGAAGATGAGAACGCTTTGAAGCTATTTAAAGAAGCTTTATTAGAGGATTTGAGTGTGAATGATTTTACTTTTTCGAGTGTTATTAGGGTTTGTGGTAATTCAACGTTGCTTGAACTAGGGAGGCAAATACATGGATTGTGTTTAAAAACAAGTTATGATTCGTCCAGTTTTGTGGGAAGTTCTTTGATTTCTTTGTATTCCAAATGTGGTGTTATTGAAGCAGCTTCTAGGGTTTTTAATGAAGCGCCCATTAGGAATCTTGGGATGTGGAATTCCATGTTGATTGCTTGTGCCCAACATGCACATACAGAAGAAGTGTTTAAGTTGTTTGACAGAATGAAAAATGTTGGGATGAGACCAAATTTTATTACCTTTTTATGTTTGCTGTATGCTTGTAGTCATGGAGGGTTAATTGACAAAGGCCAGCAATATTTTGGGCTTATGAAGGATTACGGAATTGAGCCGGGAGCTCAGCATTATGCTACTATGGTGGACTTGCTTGGTCGTGCAGGGAAATTGCAGGAAGCACTTGATATTATCAAGGCAATGCCCATAGAACCAACAGAATCAGTGTGGGGAGCGTTTTTGACTGGGTGCCGCCTTCATGGGGATGCTGAGTTGGCAGCCTTTGCTGCTGATAGAATCTTTGAGTTGGGTCATGTTAGCTCAGGCATGAATGTGTTGTTATCTAATGCTTATGCTGCTGCTGGAAGATATGAGGATGCTGCCAAAGCCAGAAAGATGCTTAGGGACAGAGGTGTAAAAAAGGAGACAGGTTTGAGTTGGATTGAGGAAGGTAACAGAGTTCACACATTTGCCGCTGGGGATAGGTCTCACGAGAAAGCCAAAGAAATCTATCTGAAATTGGAGGAATTGGAAGATGATATGGGGAAAGTTGGTTATGTTGCAGATACAAGTTTTGTGCTTCAAGAAGTGGATGGTGAAGAGAAAAGGCAGACAATTAGATATCACAGTGAAAGACTAGCCATTGCATTTGGTCTTATTGCTTTCCCACCTGATAGGCCAATCAGAATTATGAAGAATTTGCGTATATGTGGTGATTGCCACACTGCAATCAAGTTTATGTCCCAGTGCTCTGGAAGAGTGATAATTGTGAGGGATAATAACCGGTTCCATCGGTTTGAAGATGGAAAATGCTCGTGTGGTGACTACTGGTGACTGACATGTAAGAGTTTAATTTTCCCCAAGTGGAATCTATTTAATATCTAATGGGCACAACAGTTACAGGATAAGAAGTGAAATTTCTCACTTTCCCAAATCTTAGATGCTCTTTCAGTATTTCTTTGCCATATTGTTGATTTACTTTGTTTTCTTCTCTCCATATCGTGCCAGTTCTACAATAGCTTCAGAATGCATTATATCATGTTTTCATTATCAAATTGGGTCAGTGACCATCAAGACTTATTATTTAATTTTTATTTTTGTCCATCAACTTAATATCTGTTGCTTGTGCTGCAAATCAAATAGTTTATAGATACCAAACTATGGCACAAAGTTCATCGAATATGCATCCATTAAATAAAATACAAAGCAACTGAGCATGTTACTCCCATAATGAAAGAATTAGGATTTGCTGTAGGTATTTTCATGTACTGCTCCAAATATTTCTTAGCAGGCAAGTTCATGTAACATTGGTGAAATATTTATGTACTTGGCTCAGATTTTTCTCTAATTCTCTTCTCTCATCACTGGTTTTTTTTCTTTATGAATCATGACCCATCGCATGATTGGACAGGCTCAAGATTCTCTTGACTGCATGAACTTCCGTTTGTTGTTTGTATAGACTTCTGGGTCACAGAGATCTATTTAGCTTCCCAGGAAGTGAATCAATTTTTTGAGTTCTTTGTCCAAACTAGGTAAGGCCATTCTGATTGTTTTTAGTCATCAAGAAAGTTTGATATATTATTCATTTCTTATTAATCCTCCGGAAAATCATTCATTTCCTTTATTTTTGCTTTTTTCACCAACAAAATATAAACCGTGCACTTGTTTATTTCTTTTATAATATTGAATGCAGATTAGAGGAATTTAAACACCAAAATTCGCCTTACAGTTTGTGAGACAGTATGCAATGCAATAGTGCTTGGCAGGTCTATTTGGGAACTAAATTATGTTGAAAGGTAACATAGAAGCCCCTTGAAGTGAACTATAATTAAAGTTTCTCCTCCACATCCACAATATTTACTAGCAGAAGATCAAAATGTTCTTGTCAACGCTTTTATGCAAATCCAAACCCAAATTCATCTTCTAGATGTAACAGCTTAATAGAAAGGCATATTTTGGAAATTTCTGGATGTATTCTTGTATTTACAAGGACTTTGCAATCAAGGGTTAAAACATAAAATTAAAATGGAAGTTTCAATAGCCCCTATGGCATTCACATCAATTCACCAACCTAATACCTTAATTAACTTGAGATAATTTTTATGTAAATGAAGTACCAGCCCAATAATAACAAAAGAATAGATGATATGTGAAATATATTAACAGTAATGTTATAAATATTATAATAAAAATTACTATATATATATAATCCCAGAGATGGTTTGGGACTGGGCGTCCCCTTCAGGACGGGGAACTTAAAACCTTAACAAAATGATGCTGTTCGGACAGGGTCCCATGGATTGGGGGATATTTTGCCATCCCTTACAGACACTGAAGATTACAAATGGCACTATATTCTATTTTGCTAACCGAAGGAATGGTCTCATCACACTACAATTTTTCGCGCTATCACGAAATTTACTTATTCAGAAAAGTAGGGAAAAAGCAATCCATTTTAGTAAACCGTTAAAGAAACGAACAGTTTGTCTGTTGTTAGTTGGACTTGTATTACAGTTGAGCCTGACGAGAACTTAAAGCGGTGGTAGTGATGGATAGGAGTTTACTATTAATACATATAAGACGTAAATTGGGCTTCTGTTTTAGTATATTCTGGGCTGTCCCCAACTGAGGGAGGTTACATTCAGAATCTCGGGGGCCAAACAGGGTTAGTTTCCAACTGAAATTCTCTTGTTTCTCCAGTATATGTTTACCCCTTTTTTTGCAAATTAAAATACATTAATTAAGTTTTTTTCTTTACATTTTTTCTTTTTCTGGGAATTGTTTAGTTTTCATTTCTTGCTTTAAATTTCAGGGAAACCCCCGATTCTTGAATCTTGATTCTTGATTTTTCGGGGGTTCTTTCTATTGTCATTTTTTTTGTCATTTTTCGTTGACTAGTTCTTTTTTGGACGTTGGAATTCTTTCGTTGTTAAGAGTTCCCACGTTGGAGGCGAGTTCTTGGTTTGGTGATTGTTACATGCTTTTTGTTCGTTGATATTTTCTTTTTTTTTTTTTTTTTTTCACCATATTGAATTTCTCTATCGAGGCCATTGTATTGATTCCATTTTTGCCTCTGGAAAACCCTTTCTCATCTGTGGAAAACTTGGCTAAGATGCCTTTTTCTGTGTTCTGCAATGGCGTAAGGTACTGTTAAACTCTAAGAATTTGGGCCTTAATTTAAGGTTCTTCATTCTTCATTCTTATTTTTAGAACAATTATTTTAGGTCATCCTGATTTCATGACTATCTCCAGTGATAAATTTATTATTAATTCATATAAATATGATTCCAACTGATATGGTTTCTTTACTCTCTTACCCCACTGATAATCATGGTCTGGAACTTTTTTTTTTTTTTTTAACTTATTGTTTTAAAATTGTTTGTTAGAGGTTTTGATTCTGGTTTTGTGAAAATTTTATGTTTTCATTGTTCTTCAAAGAACCGCATAACTAATTTGGCCACATCTCACGTGTACCTCTACTTTGGTTTTGCCCAGTAACATTTTCAGAAATGATGAATTGGGGCTAGAAATAGCAGAAATTGCAGTTCCCGCAGCACTTGCATTAGCAGCAGATCCTATTGCTTCTCTGATTGACACAGCATTCATTGGCCATATAGGTTTGTACTATGGTTCTTATCTTTGTCAAAGACACCTGCATTCCCTGCTTAATTGTCTTTCCTTTTTTGTGTTCTTAGATTCTGGTCACTGTGGTATTTCTGTTTCTTTCTCCATTTCAAACATTTTCATACTAGCATCTAGAAGTGGCTGTGTGTTTTAATTTAAATTTGAGTCCATTATCCTGTGGCCATCACATTTAGGAATGAAGGATATGCACAATTGACTGTTTTTCTATATTATCATAAACGTTATGGCATTATGGATTTCCAACATTTCAAAGGGCCTCATTGCATATTTGCTTTACAGAATTGCTTGTCTCAAAACAGAAACTAGTGCCTGTCTCTAAATGTTTTCTGCATGCAATTTTTGTTTGATATATGGGACATAGATGACAATTACAGAAGCATAGAGTAGAATCTAGCTGCGTTGAAAGTACTCTTTCCAATGAAAAATACTTTTCAACTAATAAAATGTAATCCCCAGAAAACCAAAATTAATCTACCCGTTGGACCTATCATTGTGCATAGATAAAGTAAGTGTATTTCCATATTTAACATTTGCCTCTGCCTATTCTTTTTAGTTATCATTAATGGCTCAATCATTTTGTTGTCAATAGGACCTGTGGAGCTTGCCGCTGTAGGAGTTTCAATTGCTATCTTCAATCAAGTGTCAAAGATTGCAATATTTCCGCTTGTCAGTGTTACAACTTCTCTTGTTGCCAAGGAAGATACTACTGGAATATTGAGTACTGAAGTGCATGAAACTGAAAAACTTGAAGATGGTGTTGCTGTCAATAAGGAAATGGAAGAGCTGCTACCTAAAGCTGGTAATCTTTCCTCATGTCTCCCTCTGTTTGTTGGATGGATTAATCTGTGATCTATATGAATAGCTAGCATCTTGATACAGCTCAATATTCAGTGTAATTGTTTGATTTTCTTATAATTTCCTGAATAGGTTTTTCGTTCTTAACATATTTTCGGTTTTTATCTTAACCAGAGTCCACACACAAACCATCCTCTGTAAGCAGTGTTTGCACAAAAAGTGATTATGAGAGAAAGCATATACCATCTGCTTCTTCAGCATTGGTTGTTGGTTGTGTTCTTGGCCTCCTTCAGGCTTTCTTCCTCATTTTTGGTGCTAAACCAATCCTGAACTACATGGGTGTACATTCAGTAAGTGTTTCTTGAATAGCACCTTGGGTGACTGAAATTCCAGTTCTCTCTTTTACTTTTATTTCAAATTGTTAACTCTAATGGGTTGTCTGCTTTCTATTTGTAGGTTATTTTGTACCTTATGCTTGCTAACAGTATAATTTATTAAATCTATTTTCCTGTTTATAAGGGATATTTTTTTTGTAGTGAGTGATAGTTCTCGTTGCCTGCTGTTCAGTGGAAGTTATTCTAAAATTTTAAGTGCAGGCTCCTTTCCACCACTTCATCACACGTTGAGTGCACATTTAATCCCAGTTGTTTAGGTTCCAATTCAAAAGAAATAGTTCTGGTTGTCTGCTGTTCAGTGGAAGTTATTCTAAAATTTTAAGTGCAGGCTCCTTTCCACCACTTCATCACACGTTGAGTGCACATTTAATCCCAGTTGTTTAGGTTCCAATTCAAAAGAAATAGTTCTGGTTGTCTGCTGTTCAGTGGAAGTTATTCTAAAATGCGTGGTTGTCTTGTCAATAAAAGGGAAACTGGTAACGGCTGCGTACCGTTAAAGCGTGGGCGTAATCCTTTCACACCTACCCATCGTCTCGCCTCTGTATTGTGTGGAATAGAGCAATTAATCTGTTGGACTCTAATAGTGAGAATGATCGCCTTAAAGGCATCTTTGATACAGCTCATCACTTCCAGTGTAATTGCGTTTGATTTTTCTTGATAATGTTTCCCTTGAATAGGTCTGTTTACGTTTGCTTAACATTTTTTCGAGTTTTTATCTTAACCCTAAGAAAGTCACAATCACAACTCATCCTCTGTCAAGCAGTTCGTTTGGCCACCGCCCATAAAAGTATGATTAAGTGAGAGACAGCCATAGTACATTCTTGCTTGACTCTTATACAAGCAAAATTGTTGATTAGGCGATTGTGTTCTGGCTCCCTCAGACGACATTTATTCCTCGCTTAAATTTTATTATTGGGTTGGCTAAAAGACACCAATTCCTGAAACTAACCTAAATGCGGCTGTACCCAATTCAGTAAGTATGGTTTCTCGATAAGCAACCTTGGTACGTGGGAAAAGAACTTCTCCCAGTTCTCATCGTTCTGTACTTTTATTATCTTAAATTGTTAACCGTCGAAAGGGCTTTGTTCTGCTTTCGTAATTTGTAGGTCGCTTTTTTCCTTTGTACCTTTATGCTTCTAGCTAGACAGTATTGAAATGTTATTAAAATCTAATTTTTATCCGTGTAGAGTTCACTACTAAAGGAGGACGATATTTGTTTGTTAGATATGAGTGATTGGAACGGTTTCTCCCCGTTGAGCCCTTATGGCTGTGTTTCAGTAGAAAGTTAATTCGAAAAATTTTTTATAAAGGAGTGCAGGCTCCCTTTCCCACCAAACTTCTCGACACCCGTTGCAGTGGACAACCATTTAATCCCCCAGTTCTTGTATTAGCGGGTGTGCCAAATTCCAAAAGAAATAGGTTGCATGGTTGTACTGCTGTTCCAGTGGAAGCTTCATATTCCTATGAAATTTTATGAAGTTGCCAAGGCTTCACATCTCCAACCATCTGTCACGTCCTCTACACCTTTAGACTGAGGACCAATTTAATCCCAGTATATGTTTAGGATTAAATTCAAAAGAATAAAGGTTTATCTACAAGGAAGGGTAATTAGTTCTTTATTGGTGGGCAGGATGTCTACCTATGCTTAATACCGTCGGCAGCAACAATACTTAACATTAAGGTCACTGGAAGTTTGCTCCTGGCCTGGTTTCCTTACCTGTTCTTTGGCTATGCAAAAGGGGGGTTTTTTGCGAGGAATTAAGGATACAAAAAACTACCGGCTGGGCTGTTCAGTGGAAGTTATTCTAAAATTTTAAGTGCAGGCTCCTTTCCACCACTTCATCACACGTTGAGTGCACATTTAATCCCAGTTGTTTAGGTTCCAATTCAAAAGAAATAGTTCTGGTTGTCTGCTGTTCAGTGGAAGTTATTCTAAAATTTTAAGTGCAGGCTCCTTTCCACCACTTCATCACACGTTGAGTGCACATTTAATCCCAGTTGTTTAGGTTCCAATTCAAAAGAAATAGTTCTGGTTGTCTGCTGTTCAGTGGAAGTTATTCTAAAATTTTTAAGTGCAAGCTCCATTCCACCACTTCATCTCACCTTGACTGAACATTTAATCCCAGTTGTTTAGGTTAAATTCAAAAGAAAAAGTTTTCTAAGGAAGGAATTTTCTTTTGTGCAGGATTCACCTATGTTAATACCGGCACAACAATACTTAACATTAAGGTCACTGAGTGCTCCTGCTGTTCTTCTTTCTTTGGCTATGCAAGGGGTTTTTCGAGGAATTAAGGATACAAAAACTCCCCTGTTTGCTACTCGTGAGAAAAACTTTATTTGCTCCGTTTCTCCCATTGATATGTTGCCCATTGTTGTGTGACTTATGTTGGTGGCTGTCTTATTCATGTTTTTCCAGGTGCATTTGCTGATATTGTTAATCCACAATTTTTGGAGAAACTTTAAGCAGTTTCTCCTTTGTATACAATGATATAGTTTTTGACATGCCCATGTACTAGTACCAAGGCTCATGCATCTACATTGAGTGTGGAATTCAATATAAAAGCACCAGAACTACATTCCTGTTTGCCTAACTTGCCTATTATTCCATCTAGCTTTTGCTGTTTTAATAGAATATTTTCATCTTTGCACAGTTCTACTGTATAAAAGTGGCACTTTCTTTGGGAGCTTATTTTGTATTTATTGGAGTCTTCTTCTCTTATCTTTTATTTGAATAAAACCTAGCAAAACTCTTTTCTTTTTTCTTTTTATTTATATGGATTACAGTGTCACCATTTTAATCCTTAATTACTTTTGTTGGTATTGATATAGTTGCGGGAGATATAGCAAATATTGTCTTAGACCCAATATTTATATTCTTATTCCGGCTGGGAGTAAGTGGTGCAGCCATTGCTCATGTTATTTCTCAGTAAGTTCCATCTTTCCCCTGATAATGAGATAGCGTCCATTTTTCTTGTTGCTGATTCACAGCCTTCACTTACATTGATTACTGAGAATTATTTGACAAGTAAAACTATGGTTCACCACCCTATATTGTTGCTTTAGGTACTTAATATCCCTGATACTGTTGTGGAAGTTAATTGAACATGTTGATCTATTGCCTCCAAGCATTAAAGATCTACAATTTAGTCAATTCCTCAAAAATGGTAAGGTTCTTTACTTGGTTTCCCATTTCTTCCTTGTCTGGATGTGATGCATTCTCTTACATCCTTTTTAATCATTTTGTGCTATTCATTTTATATGCTATTGGCACTGATATAAGCAAGTCGGTTTTCTGTGCATCTGTTAAGGATTTATGCTGTTGCTGAGGGTAATAGCTGCGACATGTTGTGTCACCTTGGCTGCATCATTGGCTGCGAGACATGGATCTACTTCAATGGCTGCATTTCAGGTTTGCTTGCAAATCTGGTTAGCAACTTCTTTGCTTGCAGATGGGCTGGCCGTGGCTGGACAGGTAAGAACTGTTTTCCTTAAGAGATTGGATTTACACAATCATTGTATGATTTACAGTCATATTCACAGTTTGTATATATGGAAACAAAATTCCCTTTCCAGGGGATGGAGATTAATTTCAATGGATGTTGAACATGTTGTCTGATAGAAATCATGAAAACATATGAGCTCAACCTTTTTCTTTTCCAACCCTTTTCAGGAGTTGTTAAAAAATTGATTCTGTATCCAATGCTTTGCCACTTCATAGTTCTGTTTGTTCTTCAATCCTAAGTGTATTCTAATTCTAAAACATCTCCTTGAAATATAATCTAATCCATTTCCACTTTTTCCAGGCAATCCTTGCCACTGCATTTGCAAACAAGGATTATGACAAAGCGAAAGCCACTACTTCTCGTGTATTGCAGGTAGAAAAATTTCCTAACATAAGAAAACTTATTTTTCCCTCCAAGTATTTTAAATTGTTTATTTTTCTGTTGCAGTTTGGTTTGGTTCTAGGGCTACTGCTATCTGTCATCCTTTCAGTTGGATTACCATTTGCTTCAGGACTATTTACAGAAGACATAAATGTTTTGCGCATTATTAGCATTGGCATCCCCGTATATATATATTTTACTTCCTAACTATAATAGGTTGACATTTTGTTTTCTAGCAGGATTCTAGATCATTCTGGGACTAAAACTTTCTTTCTTTTTTTTTTTCTTAACTGAATAGTTTGTTACAGCAACTCAACCCATTAATGTTTTAGCCTTCGTTTTCGATGGAGTCAACTATGGAGCATCTGATTTTGCATACTCCGCATACTCAATGGTATCCCTCACCTTCTAGCCTTCTTAAAAACTCCTTTGCAATAACTCGTTCTTCTTTTATAAATATTTTTCACATTTTTGCCTCCCTTGTCCAGATTTTGGTGGCAATAATAAGCATCCTATGCTTATTTACATTATCCTCTAGTCATGGCTTTGTTGGCATCTGGATTGCATTGACTATTTTCATGAGTTTACGTGCATTCACTGGTGTTTTGAGGTAATCATGCATGTTGAAACGCTAAAACTTTGCGCTCCTGGGGCGATTATTGGTTGTTATTTTCGATCAATATTTGTTATCTGGATTTTTGCTTAAACACTCGGTTCTACATTTGCAGAGTAGGAACTGGAACGGGACCATGGAACTTTCTCAGGAGCTGACTTTCTTCTCCATTTGATCAAATCAACATTATAGCCTTGATGATGGAAATACATGTGTATGCATTTCAATATAGTCCTCCAAAATGTAGATTTCAAATTGTAAACTGTTTCTAGTAGTCTTATGAATAGGCATTAGAGAAGAAGCAATGCTGGGAAATTGGTGTAGAATTGTTTAGCATTTATTATATTTTATTGTACAACTAACTTTGGGCAATGACATAAATTCTATGGTCAATTTTAGTTTACTCTTTTGATGTAATTCTTGAACCAAGATTCTATCTGTTTGTTTGGTTCATGAGAACTTGAATTTATTTTGAAATAATATATATTCTAAGTAGTATAATTTTTAATATAATCAATAAGTTCAATTTAATTATTTAAAAAATAAAGTTAAGACCGGTTGGATTAATCTCTCAATAAACTACTATAAATTTTGATTATATTTTAATACCCAAAGGTTAAATTATTATAATTTCCTCAAAATTCTACACTTCCATTTATAGTAGCATTAGGACTAAAATGTCAAGTTAAACACAAATTTTTTTTTTTTTTCAAATTCAAGAGGAAATATCCTTGTCACCAACTCAGAAAACTCTTCAATAATCATATTCTGATGAGGGTGGCCAATGTCCTTATTCATTTATTTGGTAACCAAAACCCTAATATCTAAAAATTGGTTTGGTCATAGCTAACACCATATCCACCTCCTACCTACCCTCATTCCTCATTATGACAATTGTGCTTTCATTTTTTGGTAGTTAAAACATATGTAAAGCACACAATTTTGTTATTATTAGGCTTGTTTAGGGCACAAGTAAATTCCATTTAAGTCTACTTCTCACCTACATCCCTTAAAATTATAAATTTAGTAGCATAAGTTAAGTTATCCCTTAGCTAATAAACCAAACAATTTACAAAAAAAAAAAAAAATTATTAAATTTCATTATATATAAGTTTTATTCGTTTATTTCTAATTGATTTTCATCTATTTAAATTAATAAAAATAGTTATATTGTTGCATATAGTTATAAGGATTTTATTCTCTTCATGGACAATGAAATAGGTTGATACATTAAATTACACTAATGACTTCCCTCTTTGGATTTTTTTTCTAACCCGTATTAGCCAAACTACCCTCTAAGATGCCCACCAAACCAAACCTACAACCCCATAAGTAAATTTAAAAAGGAAAAAGTATATTACGATCTTTGTAGTTTAGGAAATACAATTAGTTCATCTCATTCTTTTTCAAAATATATCAATTTGTCTCTATATTTTGCTTCCATTATACTATTAGGTCATCTATCAATTTTTTGCATATTTACTGTTAAGTCAATAAGAAAATATAGAGATAAAAAAAGATATGCTAAAATATTATACAAAAAAATTACAATACGATCTCTATGGTTTGAAAAAAATAACTAATTCATCCCTATGTCTTTTAAAAATAAAAGTAGTGTTTTTGTTATTTCATAAAGTACTTACGGAGAAAATGTAAAAATTGGACGGAAAGACTTTATAATCTGTCAAAAATAAAATATAAAAATATTTTAATTTATTTTTAAAAAAATGAAAATAAACTAATTGTTTTTCGCGATCCACCGACTATCTTGCTCTACTTTTCCCATTTAAAAATGTACACGAATTACATAATATGTATGATGTTGGAACGATGACATTTTGTTCAACTACACCTCAATTTAAGGAGCTTGCCCATTTTACCAAAATTTAGGTAAAACAAAACTTACATGTGGCATCCATTAACTACTAACTACCTTAAACATTAAATAAATATTAAACTTAAAGATTAACAAATATTAAAATTAATTATTAATAGCGGATTGGATCAATAGAAGTAAGTAAAGTGCATTCTCATATCAAAATGTATATATAAAATTAAGAATTTAAAATCTAAATTCATCATTATTAAGAGTGCTTCATTTGAATACCACTCTCGGTCTGAAAGTAAAAAAAAAAAAATGTAAGAAAAAATAAAAAAATAAATTTAACTTTTCGCTCTCTCTCTCTCTCTCTGCTTTGGCATTGATTTTTATTTCAAACATCTTAATCAAACTTTAATTCTTTTTAACAACAAAACAAAATTAGTGATTATACAACTCATAAAATTCATTATCAAGACCTAAACTAGTCAACATCTTGTAGGAGTCATTTTAGCCACTTTGCTCAAAAGAAAAGCTTCTCATCTCTATCATCATTTCCATTTCTTGTTTCTTTGGTTTCTTTTTGCGTTTCTCATGCACTAGTTACTTTGCTGTTCTTGATTTTGAAAATTAAGAATACAAAAGAAAATTTTACTTCTCTCATTATCAATCCAGGCACCGAAAGGTCAAAGATGAGTCACCGTTAATCTTTTATCTTCCCTTTTTCTTTTAACTTTATGAAAATAACAAATAAAGAAATAATTACGGGTGGAAATTTTATTCGCCCCATCAGATATCCCATTCAAACGAATCCGATTTTATCTGTCCGCTCATTTCAATGGCAAATGCCTCGCAGGAGCTTGAGCACCATTCACCCCCAACTCTTTTTTTTTTTTTTTTTTTTTTTTTTTTTTTTTTTCTTTCTATATAAAATTCCATCTGCAACTTAGACAAGTTATTTTAACTTAATCCAAGTTCAATTTCATATTTTTAAAAAGTACTTTCAGACGTTTTCGGAACTCAGGCTGGAGCTTAGGCTTGTTTATTAAAGCGAACATTTTTTTTTTTTTTTTTTTTTTCTTCTATATAAAATTCCATCTGCAACTGTAGACAAGTTAATTTTAACTAATCCAAGTTCAATTTATATTTTAAAAAGTACTTTCAGACGTTCGAACTCAGAGCTGGAGCTTAGCTTGTTTATTAAAGCGAACAAAAAATCAATTTAATTCATTAGATTTATCGAATGAACTTTTTTCATTCTATCTAAAAACCCCATCTGTTCCCATCCCAAAAGAAGCACTACAAAACAATCTCTCTTCTTGAACTAATAGAAAGGTTATCAAAGCTAGTCTTTCACGTGAGGGAATCCACAGCTTCTAAAGAAAGAAAAGCAAAAAAGAAAACAAATAACTCAGTCAACAGCTCATATGCTCAATAAAAAAGAAGAATCAGAATAAAAAGATAACATTTTTCTTTATCCATCAACATCTCATGTAGATATTCCACACAAATTCTCAAATCCCACTACTTGGATTTGGAACCCACAGACAGTTGAGGTTCCAAATTCCCAATTCCATTCCCACCATCCACTAACAAGAGATAAAGAGATTAGATGTGCATTACAAAAATAAAAGTGTAATAATAATAGCATAATCAAGATCAACTAACTTACATCTTTTGCTCAACTTTATTATATATCTCTAAATTAATGGCACCCACAATTCTCAAATCCAAATTAAATCACCTATCCCATTCCCATGTTCCATTTCCATATATATATATATATATATATAGTAGGATATAAGAACTGAACAGCCTTCAAGAAAATACTTTAATTGGTCTCATAGCTCTCTATTGATTTTTAAGGTCATACTGAATTTAAGATAAGACAGACACAGCTATTTAGTTATATTGCTCATCAGAAAGAGGCTTAAAAAAAATTGACAATAATAGAAATCTAAAATTTGAAAATATTGAATGCAAAAAAGTAAACCTACCTGGGTTTAATTTCTTTTGATTCTAACCCAGAAGTTTATCTCCCCTTTTTTCTTTTTTTTGACCTCTAAATTCTTCTGTAATAATAAAATGGTGAAAATGAATATTTTCCCTTTTTAAAGTGACCTTTCTCACTTCCCTTTCCTCTTTTGTTACTGTTACCTTCAACAACACTAAAATTATCTACCAAAATCTTGAAGACTCGGTAAAATGATTTCAATTTTGCTGAGCCACAAGCTTATGCTGATCAATCTGCAATTGCTCCATCCATGCCCCCACTGCATGGTCAACCGAATCGATTTGGGAGTTCATATTCATACCCCCGCTTGAAGAAGCAACAGTTGCATCACCA
Source organism: Jatropha curcas (assembly GCF_014843425.1). The sequence continues at coordinate 2,042,462 of NW_023590739.1, forward strand.
GTTGAGATAGGCTTGGTCAACTTTTCCTTCATCTCAGTTGGAGATTCCTTAACTAGTGATTGCACCCATGATAGATCAGGCTCCTCTCCATTACCAAGCTCAAATGAATTTGATCGACGAAGTTTACCAAAATCATCAGCACTCACTGTCCAATCTGCTTTCCCATTTGAGGAACCCCATTTTGACCAAGAATTTACAGGGGAGCCAACAATGGCAGTAGAGTTGGAGCCTAATTCCCGAGAACTGAGGCTACGAAACTGCTGCTGTTGCTTCTCGCGTTGAGAAAACATAGACACTTGAGAACTCATAGGTGAAATGGGTTCCATATTTCGAGGTGACATCCTTCCTGATGCAAACGAGGCCTGCATCAGAGGGTGATCAACATTCTTAGGAGAAAAATTTGTGTTGATCAGTGATAACATGCTGCTCTGCTGCTGGAACTGATTGAGAACTGTGGACTTGTGAGTTGGAGAAAAAACAGCTGCAGCCAATGCTTGATCAGCATAACGAGGAGAAGAGCTCTCCGCAGAAAAGAGATCATCAAGATTTGATGGGGTTAAGGTTTTCATACGACCAGAACGGTTCAAGGAGTTATTACTCAGAGATGGTTGAGTGATACTAGATAGCTCATTTAGTAGCTGCTGCTGCTGCTGCTGCAGATCAAAATCTTGCAGCAAACTGTAGTCCTCAGCAGGAATGTCTCTGGCATTAAGGGAAGATCTCAAGCGACTGGACTGAAGATTGCTTCCTGGGAGATGCAAGGCTGGGACATTTGGTTGGGGCCAAGCCATCGAAGAGTGTGACATCCCATTGGCTGACGGAGACATAGGCGGAGTGAATTGCGAAGGAGACATAACAGATACTGGAGAAGGAGAACCTGGCAAGAGGCTCATTGCTTGAGCAAAATCCACAGCATTAGCACCAGAAGTGCTAGAGCGAGGAGAAGGAACCGCAGAACCAGTGGATACATATAATGGACGGAGTTCCTCCACAGTGTGGGCGAAGAAGCAAACTCTCCTTGCACAACTTGTCCCATCTTTGCAAAGCCGGGTTCGATATTGAGCAGGATGAAGCCAGCACTCGAAGACTCCATGAGCATATTCGCACATATCTCCTCGTCTACAAGCCCCTTTCCGAAAATCAGGACATGGAACACAGCTGTAATGGAACTTCCTAGGATCTCTTCTTCGAGCATTTTCCCCTGGATGAACAAATGGGCACTCGGTCCAATCATGGGAGTAGGCACGGGAACAAGGCCTCACCTTGAACGAATACATTCGGAATTCATCAGTTGAATAGATACTGTTCTTGATATCTGGCAGAGATGGATCAATTGGATATTCTTTTTTCTCAGATGCAGAGGAAACAGGTGCATCATTTAATTTTGACTTTATTGGGGAATCTGATGTAGACAGTGGAGAACCATTTTCCACGGAAGGCGAAGGAGGTGGAGAAATTGAATTTGAGGACGCAGTGGAAATTCTCAGATTGTGATCAACGACAGAACCATCAGTGGCAAGAAGTTCTTTAAGAGTAAATTTCACACCTTGGAGGTTTGGTGGAACAACAATAACATCAATTGGACAATTACCATTAGCATCTACCAACTTAGGATCAGCACCTGCTGCTAAAAGCAGTTTCACAGCATCAATAACATTCACTGCTCCGCCTGAAGCAGCACAATGAAGGGCAGTGCTATTATCTAGGCCACAAGAGAAATTGACATCAGCATCTGATACAGAAAGAACAAGCTTTATAACACCAATGCTACCATAAGTTGCAGCAACCATCAATGGGGTTCGATGTTGATTAACCATCTGCTTAGAGCCCTTTTGACGACCATACCATAGTCCAACCTCATCAACACACAAAGGATCGCGCTCAATCCATCGCTTAAAGCCCTCAACATCATTGTTAGCTGCAAGCTCAAGCAAGCTTGCAAAAGTATCTTCAGTCTCAACAGTTAAGTGATTCATGTCTATATTGGCTTGTCTACTTTCTTCAAAGGAAATCAGAGGCAGTGTCGGAGTCAGTGAGGGCTTCAACCGCTCCGATCCACAGCACATACTTTCATTTGTCAAAAGAACAACTGAAATTGAAGCAGATAAATAAAATTATACAATATTATCACATAATCAGCTCAACACACACCAAATATTAATAAGAATAAAAACTAAAAAACGTTTTGGTAGACCAACTAAGTAAATAACCCAAAAATAAACAAGAGACCAATTTCTTTCCCACTGATCCATAAAAACAAAACAAATTGTAATTGCGACTGCAAAAAAAGTGCAGAAAATAGAATAACAGGCCCTTGATGTATAAGAATCTAAAGTGGGTAATGATGAAGAATATCAATTTCAAGATTAGGATCAAACCACCATATAGAGAAGTGCCTTTTCTAGGTTTACATAGGATCCACACAATATCAAAAGGCACTAAATGACACAACAAATAAGCAAATCAAGCTCCAGGCAAATAGTTTGACAAAAACCCAGAAAAGGGTTTTTTTTTATTATTATTTTCCTTAGATTCTCTAAGCAGGTTTAGACTCGCTTTAGATTTTGCCTACAAAGATGTTGCAAAACAAAATCCTTAAAATAGCTGACTTTCAATAGTAGTTACTATAACTTTAAGAACCAAAAAGGGTATAACCCACCATGATTACTTGCAGGTTGTAATTTCTTTTTCAAGAATAAAAAACCAAGAACTCAATGAAACAGAAACAAAAATTTAAAAATAAATTGAAAAGATTGAATTTCTTGGTAGTTTACATAAGAAATCAAAATACCAACAATGAAATTAAAAAAAAAAAATGCGATCTTTCCTTTTGTTCATGCTCACTTCCATCACTTCTATCGGCAACTAAACACATTTTTTTAAAGAATCATCTCAAAAAATATCAATACTCATAGTTGAAAGAAACCCAGAAATCAAAATCAAAACAAAAACAAAGATCCAAAGATCCAGATTGAGCAATTGGGAAACACACATACACATGTAACTACAAACAATAGAAACAGTAGAGGAAAAGCATCATTCAAACCAATAATCTTAATATTCTAAAAAACAAAAACCAATAATCTTAGCAACAATTGAAGTAAAAAACAAAAATAAATAAATAAAATAACCAGATCGACTAGTAAAAGATCCAGTTCTGCAGGCAAAATCCTCACCAATTTTTAGTCCAAAAAAAAAACAAAATACAAAAAAGAGACCCACCCGTGACAAAGATCTTCCTTCATTGTGATCAAACACTCATTATATCCAAACAACAAAGATTAATGCATATATATTTAAACAAGGCAGTTATATATATAGAGAGAGAGATACATACACATAAATATAAATAAAGAGAGGAAGTAGACAAGTACGTGATAAAAAAGTACAGGAAAAAAAAAGAAGAAGCAAACAATACTTTTTAAGGTTGCAAGAGAATCTTACCGCTTCACTTACTTCCAGCTAGAAAGTTAAAGACAAAATTTTTACATATCTAAGACTAAAATGGTCTAATGAATTAAACCTCCTCCCCTTCTTAATAAAAATTTTCCCGAGAAAATATGAAAGAGAAAGAAAAAGGAAGAGTCTTTGAGAGTGTAAGAGAAAGAGAGAGGAAAAGCTTCTTCCATCCCCAATTCCTATGCTTTCTGCTTTCTTCTTTTATGTAAAAATACAAAATGAAAAATAAAAGAATAGGAAAAGTTTTTTTTTTTTTTTAAATTGTTGGGTTTTGAAAAAATCGCCTATCCAATAGAAGAAAAAAAAGAAATTTTAAATTAAAATTAAAAAAATAAGGCAATGAGTATGGGGTTTGAATATTCTATTGCTGTACTTGTTTACTTCTTTAACCAAACAATGATTTTCCGCCACGTCATCGTTATCTCTGACAGATTCACCGACTTCTGCTAATTTTCGTGGGTAAATTTGTCATTTTGAAATCAGCCACTGACATAATGGACTGACATGGCAAAATTTCATTGGTTATGTTGTGAATAAGTAGAGTACAACTTGATAATGAAGCTAAATTCCTTTTTGTAATAATTTAACCATTCGTCTACTACAGTCAAATTTTTATGGAAATTCAACCTAAATTCACCCCACATGAAAGTTAATTTTCAAAGGTAATAATCAGCTGTATCTCGCTTCTTCAGACAAAAAAATAATTTTAAATTATAATTTCAAACACCAAAGTAATAAAATTATGATTTATAAAAATAAATTATATGTAGATAAATTAATGAATATTTATCTAATATTCATGGGTATATTAACCTAAATCATTTCATAATTATTTATTTATTTATTTATAATATATTTAATATAAAAATATAATTAAATTGAAAATAGTATGAACTTTGAGTTATTATAAATATTTCTTTTTTTTATGCTCAACTTCAATATATTTTTATATATTCTCAAACGTTTATGTCACAATTTAATTATTTTTGAAAGTATCTATTTACTACAAATATATTTAGGGGCTAAATTTTTAATGGATTTTTTTTTCTTAAAATTTAATGGTTTGCCGTTGAGTTACACGAGATAACTTCGTTCATATTTTTGTTTGTTGAGTATATATTTTAACTTTAAATTTTGCCGAAAAAATTTTGTGACATTATAAATTTTAAAATCACATTGTATCACCTTAAACTTCACTTTCTGTAAGAATATTATACCTCCTTATACTAAAAATAACAATCTTTAATATTTTTTATCTATATATATAAAATATTGATTTGATATATGGTTAATTTAATTTTTAAAACAATAATTTTTATATTTTTCATTATATAAATTTAACTGATCTAATTTTACAATTGAGGTATTTAATTAATCAAATAAAATATTTAATTATATTCAATTTGTAAATTTAAGTGTTGAATGAGTGAAAATAACCTCTATTCAACTTTCTAATCCTTCAGCGAATTTCATCAAGCTAGCTCCAAACTCGAACTCCTCTCGGAAAAAGGATCTATACCTCATATAAAACTTCTACATAAGAAATGAAATACTTTAACCAATAAAATATAAAAATCTTCAAAATAATGAGAAATACTTTCATATAGGGTTGAATAGAATTTAGGTAAGACTGAAAAATCGAATTGAACATATCTATTTTGATTTATTTTGTCCTAACATTGGTATAAAATTTATAGATAACCGATTTCAGTCCTATATATAGATAACCGAATTAAATTTTGATGCCTAATATAAATCGTTCATTTGGAAATAATGAACTAATTTCCACGATATTACTATATATATTTTAGCCGCATGGGAAATCACCGTTCACATAACAATGATTTTTCCCACTTAGCTCTTTAATAATTTATTAAATACAATTTTATTTCATTTTTTTAATCCTTTTATTATTCTTTAACTAAATTCTTACCACAATGGTATTTACCCACTTAATTTTTTTTATATTTATTTAATTATATTCCTATCCAATATTATTTTTTCACTTAATCATTTTATTATTCTTTAATTACATTATTGCCATAACTTAAATGATTATTTATTTAAAATTTTTCAATTGATTTTTTAATTTATATAAGTATAACTTAATTTGAGTTTTGCATTGCATTTGTTTAATGCATATTTATAAATAATTTGAATAATTAATTTTATAATATATAAAATTGATTATTGATGTACCATTGATTTATATAAAAAATTATTTATGCTTCACTTTTTTCGTTAATTTGGTTTATTTCCATATCTTTTCATGTATTCTTTTATAATATCGAAATCATTAGATTTAAAAATTCTGGTGGTTCACACATACACACACACATATATATATTACTATTAACATCAGGTGCTATCAATACGTGCATTTATATTGAACAATTATCCATCAAATATTAATTATTAAGTGTTGATAATAATTTTTTTAAGGCAAATTAAATATTAATATTATAAACTTATATAGAGCTCTACTAATACCATTTTTAAAATAATCTTTATTTATTCTTTTATTAGTTCAATCAATAAAATAATAATATTTGATATCTTATTTAAACCCAAGAACAATAATATTTATATAAATTTTATATTTTTATGATTTTTTATTTTAAATTGAATCAAATTAAAATTTTAAAGATAAAATACTAATGAAAATTATTTTTAATTTTATTTATACAAAATGCTCATGTTCATTTTGAGGAATATTATATATTTAATAGATTCACCTTAAAAGACTAATTTTATATATATTCACATTAAAAAATTATAAATTGATAAAATACTAATTTTTCCTCAAAATAACTAATAAAATTATAATGAGTAAATTACTTAAAGATGATAGATACAACACTAATTTTGACCTTTAGATGTATATATCAGTATAAAAAAATAAATAAAGTTTCTTATTGTCTATAGTATTTCATGTATTTATTTTTAAACTAGTTATGAATATAAATTGTATTTGATGATTATTTTAAATAATAAATTAATGATGAAATTAATTTGATCAATAATTTTATTAATTATTATTTTTATTTAAAAAATTTAAAATTATTATAGGTTGACAATAAAATTATAATTTTAAAAAATTTATAATGAAGTTGTGCCAACTAAGACAAAAATGAACATATTTATATTTGTATGATAATAAATATTTTGACAAAAATCTACTAGAAGTAGCATTATCAAACTGTATAAATACTATAATGATTTTATTATAAAAACTAGAATTATTATATACTAGAACATGTTAATGTCAATATAGGATTCGTAATATTGTCTACAAGTTAAATTATTATATACTAAGTCAACAAATATGAAGTATTGTTTTTATTATAAAAACTAGGATAAAGAGTTGTAAGAATTATTGTTTTTGAATATAAGAGAAAATAAAATTATTTTTCTTTCACTATATATTGTTATAGCTTTTTTTATTTTTCCTCATATTTTTTAGATAAAATTTTCATTTATACACTTTTATATTTGTCTACAAGATTAAATTATTATATAACTAAGTCAACAAAATATTGGAAGTATTGTTTTTATTATAAAAACTAGGATTAAGAGTTGTAAGAAATTATTGTTTTTTGGAATATAAGAGAAATAAATTATTTTTCTTTCACTATATATTGTTATAGCCTTTTTTTTATTTTTCCTCATATTATTTTAGATAAATTTTCATTTTATACACTTTCTATATTTATTATATATATATATATAGTATATATAAAATAAACATATATAAAATAACATTCTTTTAAATTTAAAAATGATTAAATGTTTACAAAAAATGAATTTAAAATTGTTTCTTATAAAATCACGTGAACAAAGTAACAAAATAGAGTGTTAATTTCATCTTTTACTTACATTACATTATAATTAAAATAAGAGAATTAATGATAGGTGCTAGTTATAAATTAATTAAGAAAATTTTATTTAATTAAAATTAATTAAAAACCGTTTCTTATGAAACAACATTAATTCATTATATTCAAAAAAAAAAAAAAGTTAACACATTATTACTTCTTACAGAACACGTCAGCACAGTAAAATAAAATTGTTAATTTCATCTCCAATTGAATTAAAATATAATTCAATTAAGAGAGTTAAATGATATTACTTTCTATTGTTTAACGATAAAGTCTTAATTAATTATAATATTCTGTAATATAATATCTACTCTAACGTTTAGAGTTTGAAACATTGTTTTATGAAACTTTATCTCCATTAATATTTAAAGTTTGAAATATTTTTTTTTAAAATAAAAAAATGTGTTCCATTGTTAATAATAAAAATATATTTTAATAATATTAACAATATTTTATCAATTGGTGACTAATTTTATTATCAAAAGTCATTTTTTTAAAACTGTTTTTGTTGTAAAGAAAAATAGTGAATAACAAATTAAATCTAATTTTTCAAATACTAATTAAATTCTAAAAAACTTCAAATGAAAAATTGCAGCTAGAAACACTAACTCTATTTTTCTTTTCTTTTTTTTTTTTAAAAAAAAAAAAAAAAAAAAAAAAAAAAACTTTCGTTCTTCAATTTTATCTAAAATATAAATGGGCTTTTTTTTTTTTTAAAAAAAAAAAAAAACTTTCGTTCTTCAATTTTCTAAATATAAATGGGCCCTAACCCTTTAACAATTAGCCATTATACCCCCAACAACTAATGTTCAATCAGAGAGTTCCTAAGTCAAGCGCAGTGGTGGAAGTCTAATTTATTTTATTTAATTAATTTGTACAATCTTTTTTCCAACAGAAAAATTGGACAAAAATATAATATATTTATAAGTTTTTGGATAAATAAAATTTCTGTTTTACTAAAAAATGAAAAATAATAATAGTTAAGAAACTTTTAAATGATAATAAACAATTTGATATGCCTATGAGAAACGAGTAGGTACAAAATATAGACAAATTGTTTTTCCTTGTCCTATAAAAATAGAATTATCTTCATAAACTAAATTCTATTTCTATTTTTTTATTATTTTCAATTGAAATAAAGTCGAAATATGATAACAGAGCCAATCTCAAGCGGCGCAGTGCAGACGTGTTTTTTAATAGTAACCGAGAACCGATTCGGCAGGTGGAAAAGTCGGAGAAAGACGACTGGTTAGGTGAGGAGAGACAAGAAGTTAGCCAGGAAAAGCAGGTGACGAGCGGGTCGTGCACGAGGAGTGGAATAAACTGGAATTTAATATCGTACTAGGGTCCGCCAATAAAGTGGAGGTATTAAAACGCTCTTGATTTTACAAGTGTACGATAGCGGACTTGAAAGTTCTAATAAACTCCAGTTAAATTTTTAGTCAAATACCGACGGGAAATTAAACGTGAAACACCAAAAATAATGGCGGAGTCCTTTTTCAAAATACTTCAGTATTTATGTAAAATAATTATAAGAAAATGTAAAATAATTAACAGTTTTGCTTGATGCTGGCTTCTTTAAGAAGATTTTTGTATGATTTTATTAATAAATTGATTATAGTCTAAATAATATTTTTTATAAGAAATTAAGGTTTTTAACCTATTTTAGCATTGAACGTGAGAATTATAAATCACAAGGTTGAGTTAAATTGTATTTTACAAATAATTATGTATACACATCTGATATTAAAACAAAATCATTGTATTTATACACATGTTTAGTTGAACAATTAAATTATATATATTCTTAATAATAAAACCTTAAATGTGTAAATTTTAGTGATTAACGTTCATATTCACTATAAAATAAAATGTGAAATCTCAATTATATTCCCTATCCATTGTTCACTAAAAAAAATAATAAAATAAGAAATTATTTCAAATATAAAATTACACGAGGTATAACTATCCTGGAAATTTTAATTTTAATTATATCACAAGTGTAAATAAACTATTGAATTATTCTTTATAATTACTATTTTTCTTCTACTCATTATCCTACTAAAACAAATTTCTTTTTGAAATTTCAAGAGAATGTTAAAAATGTACATTCAATCCTTTTTCCACAATAGGAACACTTTATCAGCCGCCTCAATTGACTTGAAAATCAGTGTGTTTTATCACTTATTAAAATAACGAGCATTGGTAGGAATGAGATGGTTGAGACTCTTTGTTCACCGATAAAAGTTTTGAATTCGAGCTTTAAACATAGAAATTGACACGCTGCGGGTGTCACACACTATATAGGCAAGGTCTTATACGATCAACAAGGTGTTGGTTACAGTATAATTTCAAAATATGAAAATACAAGTTCAATACTCTGGAAAAACAAGTTATTGAGAGGGTCAAAAAAATATTGGTCCTCAAATTATAATTAAATTACTTCCTCTTTACTTTGATAGTAATAAATAAGCATTTTATTTAATTTCATCTTAAGTGCTCGCTTAGAATTTTGAGAGCATATTAATAATTTTTTTTTTCTAATTTTACCCATATTTACTAGATGTAATTTATTTTTCTGTTTTTTTTATCGTTACTTTAATTATAATTAAATTAAAATTTTGACTATACACATAACTAAAAGTTTTTCATTATATTAAGGCAGAAAAAAAATGGATGATCTATTCAAATGATAGCGTTTTAATATGAGTTAAAATTAGCTTTGGTTCTGTAGTAAAATTAAATGAGAATTTTAATATTTTACAATGGACAATTTAGATATTTCATTATGTATTTTTAGAAAATCAATATTGTTCTAATCATTTTCTTAATTCTTGTGAAAATATGAAATGTTACTATTAAAGTGGAATGAGGGAGTAATGTATTAAGGATATTTACTTTCAAAAAATAAGTATAAGGTTTTTAACTATTAACTAACCCGAATGGAGTAACTCAGTGGAAAAGAGCACTTGCAGAGTTGATCACCATGACTTATATTATGTTTTTGATAATCTTTAATGCAAATTCTCTTGGGCCAATCCTTTGGTCTTTAAAGCGAAAGAATAAGGATTAATTAGATTTATTTCGGACCATTAAATGAATATGGCCTCAATACGTCGTGTAAGTAAAAAAAATTAATTTTATATTGTAGTATTAAATATAAGATTCTTAATTTAAGTATTAACAATATTATAATTTAAAAATTTTATAATTAGTTTTTTAAAATAGAGATTATTACGTGTTAATACGAAAATAATTTAAAAATTAATTTATTTAAAAAGAATATGGAAAAGAAAGAGCCAGCAACCGTTGGATTTGATGACTAGATGAAAGTTCTGATCGGTATATGTGTTTACTGTTTCTACTTTCTGCTGTGGAGTTGGATAAAATGACAAATATACCTTGGCGTAGGGTAGGGTCCTATGTCCACATATCCTCACAGTGTCCCTTTCTCTCTCTATATCAATGTCCTAGGTATACGTCAGGTGTCTTGTTGTGTCAGTAGGGTGCATAGCATCCAGGCCAAGTTATTACTTACCAGGCCACATAAATAGGAAATACATAGATTTAATTTTGTATTTTAGCTAAAAAATTTGTGGCTCTCTAAATTTTATATAAAAATCTATTTTTTTTAATTATAAATTTTAGGAATATTATAAATTTTTTCTTCACATTAATAATAATATTATTTATTTTTTAATTTTTATATGTAAAATATTAACTTAAATGTATGATTATTGTAATTTTGAAAATAATAATTTTTGATATTTTTGACTGTTCAATTGAGTATCTTCAACTATCCAATTAATTATTTGATCGATAAAATTTTACAAGATAAAATATTAAAAAATATTATAAATTAGAATATTTGATAGGTACAATTTTATAAATTCAAGTATTAAATTGATCAACATAAAAAATTTAGAATATCACAAAATTTTTAGATAGAGCACGTGAATAAATTTATGTAGTTAACCAATATAAAATGTGAATTTTATACCCATATTTATTTAATTCTTTGTTAAAAATGTTTTGCATATATAGTAATTTTTAACTAATTTTTTTCACTTTTTAGATATATTGCTTTTTTTTGGTAGAAAAATTGGTCTAATTAAATTAAATTTTCATATTAAATTACTAAAAGAGTTATAAAAATTAAAAGATGATTGGGTTTTTTTTTTTACCTATATTCGACTTTCTCATTGTAAGAAAATAAATTTATTTGGGTTAGTGGAATATTATGTTTATTAGCAAAAGTGTACTAGATGTAACAATGGTCATATTTCTCATATTGGAATTTACTTTTTGAACATTGTGATTACAAGGACTTGTATAATTTTATTTTTAATTTAAATCATATTAGAATTATTCAACTAAATTATAAAAATTATTATACGTTATAATGACATATATTTTTTTAAAAATAGTGAATAATATATGAAATCAATATATTTAATATAGAAAAGGTGTAAATAAATTAATATAAATGATAAATCAAGAATTTTTATTATTAATAATAATTTATTTTTTAATGACATTTAAAAAAGAAAATAAATTTTAATGGTAGGCCTCCACATTTTTTTCAATCGAGTGACATTTCATGCTTGATGATTTTGACATATTCCAAAAAAAAAAAATTTAAAGTAATCACTAAAAAAAAGTAAAAGATCTTGAGAAGAAAATAATCCCACATGGGAAGATTATGACAAAAAGGTATTTAGATTGCTCTTACATCATGATCCTCATCTAACATCGTTAATTGCCATGTCGACATACAAATCCAACTAAAAAAAGAAAAAGTAAAACTATATACGTAGGGCATCACTCCTTTTTATTGAAAAATATTTAATTATCCTCCAATCTATTAAATTATCATATATGAAATTTCATTAAAATTTTAATTTTTTTCCTAATGGCAAAACTAAAACTAAAATTTTATTTATTTATTTATTAACAATTAAAAAAATGAAATTGAAACACTGTTTGACTGAATGACAATAAATTAATAAGGAAGAAATTTAATTTGATTTATGAAAAAAGAAATTCCGATTACTAAATATTAGTAATTCACTTTGTATTGTATAAATTATATTAATGGTTACTAAATTTTACACACAGTTTTCGATAACATCATATCGTTTAGAATTCTTTTACTTTCAGATTAATGAGATTTCAACCTCAAAATATATAAATATTCTTTAGGCTTTAATAACATTTCAACTACAAAATCTACATATTGTGGGAAGAGCCCAAAAAATCCTAGAATTTATAATGATAGGTAGTTTCCTTTTATCTTTCTTTCCATTTGTGCAAAAAAAAAAAAAAAAAAAAAAAAAAAAATCTAGAATTTTATAAATGATAGGTAGTTTCCTTTTATCTTTCTTTTCATTTGTGTGCAAAAAAAAAAAAAAAAAAAAAGAATAATTAATTTTTTTGTTTTTAAATTATTTAATTCATCAATGGTATTGGGATTATAACTCTATTCCGAATGGGGCCGCGCAAAAAAAATGCTCCAATAATTATGTATTGGATATTGACCGATCGAATTCCACCAGAAATAAAATCCACGGGTAAAATTAATAATTACAGTAAAATGCTCAGATGGAAAATAAAGGACAACCGAGATTTACGTGGTTCACCCTTTAAAACTGTTATGCACTTACGTCCACGGAGACAAAAACTCCGATAATAATTCTTCCATTAAAGAATAGTAGTCAAAGAGAATTACAAAAATATGACACTCTAAGTGTTTCCAAAAACACCCTTAAAATTATACCTCACCTATTTTTCTCTCTTTTCCCAATTTAAGAAACCCTTTCCTAAAATTCTTTTACACTTAATTTGTGTATTTTCTAATCTTTTTGTTTTTGTACGTTTATTTTAGGGAAAACCTTTCTCCTATAAATAGAGAGGGGATGCGTTAATCAATGCATCCACCGACTGAGCGCAATTATGCAATCCAAACTGCGCGCAGCCTTCTTTGAACAAAAAAATAAAAAAAAAAAAAAAAAAAAAAACGTGACTCTTTTTTTTTCTTTCTTCAAACTTGTGTGTGGGTCCCATATGTCGGAGGGACCCCATAACAATTCTCCCTCTCCTGACTACATGGTGGGACTCTCCATTCCTGTCGCTTTGACACACAATTCAAACTTCTCTTTCGGAACAACCTTTGTCAATATATCTACAGCATTTCTGTTTGTGTGAATTTTTCACAACTGAAATTGCTTCTCTTCAATGGAAGATCTAAGCCAATGATATCTTACATCAATGTGCTTCATTTGTGCATGATATATAGTATTTTCGCTCAAGTCTAATGCACTTTGACTATCATAATTAACTATATATTCTTCCTGCTGCACACCCAATTCTTGAAAGAATCGCTTTAACCAAAGCATTTCCTTTCCTACTTCTGTTGCTGCAACCTACTCTGCTTGGGTCGTTGATAATGAAACACATTTTTGTAATCTTGATTGCCATGAAATAACTCCCCCTGAGAATGTAAATAGGTATCCTGATGTATATTTTCTTTCATCAAGATCACCGGCCATATCTGCATCTGTATAACCCACAAGTGCAGGCTTTTCAACTCTAAAAGTTAAACATAACTTTGAAGTTCCTCTTACGTATCTAAAAATTCACTTCACTGCTTCCCAATGTGTCTTCCGGGGATTTGACAAAAATCGGCTCACAACGCCAACTGCATGAGCGATATCTGGTCTCGTACACACCATTGCGTACATCAAACTTCCGACCGCTATTGCGTACATCAAACTTCCGACCGCTGAAGAATATGGAACATTTGACATATCTCATTTTTCTTTCTTTGTTGATAGGTAGGATTTCTTACTCAACTTGAAGTAAGCGACAAGCGGAGTGCTAACTGGTTTAGCATTCTGCATATTGAACCTCTCTAGAACTCGTTCAATATATTTTTCCTGCGATAACCATAACCTGTAGGTCTTTCTGTCTCAGATAATCTCCATTCCGAGAATTTGTCTTGTTGAGCTCAAATTCTTCATGTCAAATGCTTTTGACAAATCACTCTTTAACTTGCTAATCATGTGTGCATCTGGTCCAACGATTAGCATATCATCAACATATAGCATATCATCGATTAGCATATCATCAACATATAAGAGAAGGATGATAAATTTACCATCAGGGAATTCTAGACATATACACAAGGATCTGCATCTGTCCTTTTGTATCCTTGATTCACCATGAAAGAATCAAACTTTTTATGCCATTGTCGCAGCGCTTGTTTCAACCCGTACAAGCTCTTCTTCAAGCGACAAGCCATGTCCTCTTTTCCTTTGACCTTGAAACCTTTTGGTTGTTCCATATGGATTTCTTCTTCTAGATCCTCGTGCAAGAATGCAGTCTTTACATTAAGCTGCTCCAACTCAAGATTCAAATTGGCTACAAAGCTGCTCCAACTCAAGATTCAAATTGGCTACAAGACCTAGCACAACTCGAATAGAACTCATTTTCACAACTGGTGAAAAAATCTCATCAAAGTCGATGCCTTTCTTTTGAGTAAAGCCTTTGACGACCAATCGAGCTTTGTATCTCACTAGGTTGCCATCATCTTTCTTTAGTTTGTACACCCGTTTGTTCTTGAGTGTTCTCTTCCATTTTGGAAGTTTCACCAGCTCATACGTGTCATTCTTTTTCAAAGAATTCATCTCCTCTTGCATGGCCTTTGTCCAACAATCTTTGTCTTTGCAAGATTACACATCATAGAAGCTCTCTGGCTCCCCCTCATCAGTAATTAAAATGTAATTAGAACTAGGATACCTTGTAGATGGTTGGCGCTCTCTGGTTAACCTTCTTAATTGCAGTTTAACTCCTTCTGGTGTAATGGGGTTCCCTGGCTCCCCCTGCTCAACACCCTCTGCATCACTGTTATCATCTACAATTGTCTCTTGATCCCCCACGACTGGCTCTTCTTCTTCCCGTTCTGATTTTGGCATTCCTCCTCCTATGGCATCATCTATAGGAATGCTTTCTAGTGTAATATCAATAACACCATCACTTGTGGATTTTTCACAAGTTATATCTGCCACGATCTCATTCTCGTGGAATACTACGTCTAGGCTCCAGACAACTTTCTTTTTCACTGGGTCTTTTCCTGGGTCCCATAACCCTATGCCAAACCCTCTTTTCGTTCTTTATAACCAACAAAAGTGGAAGGAACTGACTTGTCATCAAAGCTTTGATTTCTCTGCTCCTTTGGCATGCATCAATGCCTTGCCTTACAGCCAAATACCCTCAGGTGAGAGTATGAAATATTTCTACCTATCCAGACCTTCTCCGGGATATCAAAATCCAAAGGTGCTGAAGGTAGTCGGTTGTTAGGTAGACAGCAGCATTGACAGCTTCTCCCCAAAATGGCTTAGGTAAGTTGGTCATTTTGAGCATGGATCTGACTCTCTCAACAATGGTGTGATTCATCCGTTCAGCAACGCCGTTGGCGTACCAGGAACTGTCTTTTCATGCCTGACACCGTGCTGACTACAATAATCTCTAAACTCCTTAGAGATATACTCACCACCATTATCCGTGCGCAAACACTTCAATGCCACTACAATCTCCCTTTCCACCATCGCGTGGAATTGCTGAAAGTGCTTGAATACTTGGTCTTTTGTGCGCAACAAGTATATCCATGTTTTTTCGTGAGAAATCATCAATGAAGGTAAGAGAAATCATCAATGAAGGTTAGAAAATATCCACTTCCTCCAAGTGATTCTACCTCCATGGGACCACATACGTCAGAGTGTACCAACTCCAACTTGTTGTCTCTCCGTCTAAAGCTTTTCTGAAATGAGACACGATGTTGCTTCCCAAATAAACAATGATCACAATGGTTTATTTTACCTTTAGCTAATGATATGAGAGACTTCTTAGCTAACATATTCAACCTTTTCTCACTAACGTGCGCTAACCATCTATGCCACAAATTTGGTGAAGCATCATCTACAACTATATTCAGTTGACTTGCACATATTATTGCGTGTGTTTTATACAGTGAGCAACATAATTTTCCTCTCGTCATTACCAAAGACCCTTTGGTGAGTTTCTAATTACCGTCACCTGTATGATGGTGATAGCCTTCCTTGTCCAGTACACTCACAGACAACAGGTTCAATCGATCAATCGAAACATCGGGAATAATGGTCTCACATTTTTAAGTGTTAATGTGCACCCGACACTTTGTCTTTATGCAGAATATCACCGTTATTCCCACCGCTTGCGAGACACTATCAATTTTTCCCATTCTAATAGTGCCCAAAATTCCTTGCTTTATAAGTGAAAAAGTATTCTCTTTTTGGAACACAGTGGTATGAAGCACCGGAGTCTACTATCCACTCGGTATCTACATCTCCAACATGACAACAATTTCCATCATGAGTGACTAAAGTCACCTCACCATCTTTTGCTGAGACTGTAGCAGATGTATTTCTGTAATTCTCCTGTCTTCGGTTTGGATTATCTTGTTTGAGTAAACGATAATTTCTTTTGAGATGACCCTCCTTACCGCATGGTAACACTTTCTCATCTCTTTGGACTTGGATCTACCACCTGACTTTTCATGCCTTGGACCTCTACTATTTCTCCGACCCCTATTCTCTGTGACAAGGGCTTGTGAACTAGTACTGACAACATCTCTTCTTTGTAGTTCTTCATTGAGTAGTCTATTCTTTACCATAGACATTGTTACCACACCATTAGGAGCCGAGTTTCTCAATGATACCACAAGAGTATCCCAACTATCCGATAGAGATCCCAATAGTAGGCATGCTTGCATCTCATCATCTAAGGACATACCGCTAATTGCTAACTCAGTTATGAATAGGACATACCGCTAATTGCTAACTCAGTTATGAATCCTTCAAAATCATTCAGGTGTTGTGTAATTGATCGTCCCTCTGACAGCTTCAAGTTCATGACTTTACGAATTATGAAAACTTTTTCTTGAGCATTCGTAGCTTCATACATATTTTCTAATTTCTTCCAGAGAACTTAGGGATCTTTTTAATTTCTCACGTGATTGTACAGGCTAACATTTATCCATTGGCGTATTGTACCCAATGTCTGCTTTTTTAATTTCTCCCACTGCCTTTGTTTCATTTCTTCTGGCTTTGCACTGTCACCTTCTGGGCTTTGCACTGTCACCTTCAATTGATCGTACAGAATCTTTGTAAGTCTGAAGGTAGTCCTCGTATGTCTCTTGGTTTCCAACATTGAAATAATCGAATCCGTCAATTGGATCATTACCCTGTCCGGTTAGACTTGCCGATGTCTGAGTACTGACAAAATATTTACTATTCAGAAAGTCACTTCACATGATGAATAGTAAACTTTGTAGAAACTGACAGATTTAACAACCAATAAGCTCTGATACAAGTTGTTTGGAGATTATAACAGATCGAGTGGGGTCCGCGGAAAAAATGCTCATTAATTACGTATTAGATATTGACCGATCGAATCCACCAGAAATAATAATCACAGTAAAGAATTAAAATAATTACCGGGGGGTGAAATGCCCAATGAAAATTAAAGGACACCGAGAATTTAACGGGGTTCACCCTTTTAAACTTGTTATGAGCTTATGTCCACGGAACAAAAACTCTCGAATAATCCCTTCACTAAAGAATAGTAGGTACAAAAGAGATTTACAAAAAATAGTGGCACTGCTAAGTTTTTCCCTTCAAAAATACTCCAAAATTATAATCCCGACTATTGTTCTCTCTTCCGCAATTTTAGAGACATTTCTAAAATTCTTTAGCACTTGACCTAAAATTCTTTACACTTAATTGTGTATTTCTGATCTTTTGTTTTTGTACGTTAGTTTAGGGAAAACCGGGATGCATTAATCAACGCATCCACCGACTGCGCGCAATTAATGCATCCAACTGCGCGCGGCCTTCTTTGAACAACTTTTTTTTTCTTTTTTCAAACTTGTGTATGGATCCCACATGTCGAAGGGACCCCACAACAAATGGAACACAATTAATTATTTAAACCCAATAGAAATTTAAAGACCGATTAATTAATTAATTAATTAATTATTTTTTTATTAATTTTTGCTTGACATATGAAAATCCTAAGAAAAGATGAAATATTGTTCTTCAATTCTCTAATCATTATAATGAATTATGTTTTTATTCAAAAAAAAAAGAAAAGAATTATGTTTAATTTATTACTGTTATCTAATTTCTAAAAAAACTTAAAACATTTTAATTAATTTACAATTGACAACGATCATTAATTTTCTAATTTTGTTTAAGCAGAATCATCAATTTCTTAATTGAATTGAATTGTAATGTACTTTAAATACAAATTTAAAATGAAATTAACAAATTTATTTTTGTTGTGCTGATGTAGCTTTTATGAAAGAAGTTTTAAAGTTTTAACTTTTACATAATATAATATAATAGTTATGACTAAAGTGTATCAAGAAATTGTTAATTATTATTATTTTTGTTTGATAAAGGAGTTTTTAATTAATTAATTAAAACCCTATTAAGTAATAAGTAACAACCTTTTATGCAAGATGATGAAGATGGACGATCATACACCTCATCTTACTATGACATTTAACTACTATGTTAACCGTGTATATATATAATATAATATTATTAATAATTAAATAAATCGTTAAATATATAACTCCCACATTGCCCTTTTTAATTAATTAATTAAAACCCTATTAAGTAATAAGTAACAACCTTTTATGCAAGATGATGAAGATGGACGATCATACACCTCATCTTACTATGACATTTAACTACTATGTTAACCGTGTATATATATAATATAATATTATTAATAATTAAATAAATCGTTAAATATATAACTCCCACATTGCCCTTTTGAAATAACATGTAACTGCCACCGCCATGACTGCCCACGACGGTCCACTATTTTATAGATTGAGTAATTAATATCATAATACTGAAATTGATGTTGCTAATAATTATATTTAGAAAAATAATTAATTATTAACTTAATGCAACACTTAATTCTTAAGAAAAGGCTTAAGCTTTTTTCCTTTAATTATTTTTATCTCAATCTCTTAATTTTCTTAATCTCTCATTATCAAGTGCTAAGAATGCAGACAAAGAAGAAGCACAAGTTCTAATTTTGACAAACACATTTCACTTTGCTATGTAATGAGATAAGAATATGGTCCCCAATACTCAACTTTGAAGTTCGATCACCTTTTCTTGGACTCACTCACATCTGAAATTCAACTTTATATTTATAAATAAATCAAAAAGAAAAAAAAAAAAAAAAAAAGAAAAAAAGAAAAGGACTTTAGAAATTTTTGTGGGTGGGGCCAAGGTGCTAAAATGGACACATTATCTAACTCATCTATTGTTATTCTGGGAATATATGAGAAGGAAATTGTGTATGGCCGGCTTTATTATAGCTCCCTATCAAGGGGACCAAAGTGGACCCGTTACCATATCGTGATTGACACGTGGAAATCGATGGTTGTCTAGACGGCTCTAATCAAAAGATTGCTTCTCTGTTTGTTTCTGTGAACTTGCTAGAAACTCAATTTTAGATTTATATAATACTATAATATAATTTATTTTAGAATTGTTTTTGGAAAAAGATTTTGCACGTAGAAATCAGTCAAATTATGAGAACTATGACTTGCTTACAAGTTCGAACTCAAGCCTTCCTAGATTTGAGATTGGTTTATTTAGTAAATTATTTTCGACTGGTTCACAAGTGACTTTACTTATTTAAACTCATATTTATATTAATAAAATATTATTTTTAAAAACATTTTTCAATAAATTTAAATCTTACACTCGTTTTTAACCAATTGAGATTAATAGATTGTGGGGATGTTTTTCAATTATTGTTATTAAAAATTAGTGGGTCCCTTATGTAAGGAAGGAAGTACTAAGAGAGCCTCTTGGTTAAAACTTAAACAAATTACAAATGGAATGATCTTAGCCATGGATGGGTCACTTTCAAACGATCTTATGAATGTTTATTATGTAGCCAAACAGTTTTCGGAATTTTATTGTTAATAAATTAATTATGGTTCACTAGAAAAAAGAAAACTGTTGGAAAAAAAATTATATGATATGTTGTCTGGGTGCATAGGCCATAGGGAGCGATTGACATGAGAATTTGGAGTCTTCGTGGCAGTCAATTCATCACTAAAAAACAATAAAATTCCCTTTTTTTTCTTTTTCAATTTTCATTTTTCTAAAGAAATTAATATTATAATGTACAATTATTCATTTTCATCTTTAATGAAATTAAAGTTAATGCTTTGTGCAACTTTATTTAATATTGTCTTATTTAACATGATAAATTAATCTCTTATTATTGTGATTAAGCTAGATAAAGAAAATTGAACCGAATTAAATAATTTATAA